>JAZGTH010000045.1:0-497500 GCA_036877525.1 Chromobotia macracanthus | reverse complement strand
TTCAGTGCACCTCAGTCTTTTTCATCGAAACGTTTTTTTTTTTTTTCCGGAAAATGCTGCCATTTGGGTAAGGTTTGTGGGCGTTGTCTAGTGTGCAGTTTTTTAAAATAAAAAATGACTTCTGAAAAGTTTTTTATCCGAATATCAGACCGTATGCATGTAATCATTCATTAATATGACGTGTTTATGGAATATACAGAGTTCAGAGAAAAACCTATTATGGCAATTAAAATAGCATGCCTTCAATGTTTATGTAGTTGTTTATCTGTTGCGGTTCTACATTTCTGTTGCCCTTTCTGTACAATATTCTGTAATCTGAGGAACGTTATTAAATTACCATATTAGTGAAAGTGAAAAACAAGCTTCTCTCTGTCATGAAAACATAAACTGCAAGAGTCAAATAAACATCATGACACACGATATACGTTTCTTCAACTTTTATTTGGTCAGATCTGGATTTACGATTTTCACCATTAACAATACTCTGTCATTTGAATAACACGTGGATTATTTACACATTAGCTAAAGCGGTGCCGTGCAGACCCAGGGGGTTCACCATTAGACGCTTTGAAAAATTTTTTTAGGGTCCGTCCCTGTTTCCCACCCACCCACCTTACAGTTAGGACCCTACTTCTAACCCTAAATGAGTCTCTGGGGTGAACCACAGCTCCTGCCCGCCCTGCGAGCCACCCCCCACCCTACATCTACAAACCCACCCCCACCCAACAGTTACACTTGTGCATGCAGTATACGCTTTTCTTCAAAGCGATTTGTAAGAACAGGGCATTTAACCCAACACAGAAATGTGTTAAGGTGGAGGCAGGAAACTGACAGGCCCCGCCCAAAGCGCTGCATCCGAGTTAGGAAACAGGCACATCTAATGGTGAACACCTACCTCAGAACTAGCTAGAGTTAAAGATACTATATAACAATATTACAGGAAAGTATAAAACCTAGCGTCAGCAGTCTCCCAGTGAGCAAGCCAAAGGCGACAGTGGCAAGGAACCATAAACTCCAAAGGCGTATCAATGGAGAAAAAAACCTTGGGAGAACCCAGACTCAACCGAGATGGCCAGTTCTCCTGTGGCACATTAAAAACACTGCTGACAACTAGGGCCCCATTTAAAACCCACAGCTAACATGTAACCTACCGTTTCCTTCCCTACCGTACGCTGCCTGACCAAGAAATGACCCAAAGCAGCGCAGCCTCGGCCTTTTATAGCCTGAGTCCAGGCGTGCTTTGTGACGTAACAATGCTAGAGCTCCAGGATTCGTGGAACGCGTGTGTGACGTCAGCGTATTTAAACGTGTGCGTGTCTGCTGCGTATTCGGTTTGAATTACTTTTATTTTTTTTCACGGACGCAGACCGGAGCCGCGCCGGCCGAGCGCTGAAGAGGAGCGTTTGAAATCGCGAAATGCATAGTGTTACGTCACGTGAGCCCCGTAAACAAACATGTCGCTACTACAGCAGCGGGTCCGAGCTGCCCTTTAAACCGGCGTGTTTCATGCAATAACTGACAGATGCGATTCGGTTGATAAACACGTTTAGTTCAGTTAGCGGGTGGCTTCATCGCGCTATGACGTTTCGTGACGCAATCGTCCGTCCGTTGAATCGGTAGCGCTAAACTTTTCAATATGTTACGTCACATTCTGCATTCTGAATCAATGACATGAACGATCATCAAATGGAGTTCTTCAGATAAAGTAAGTAGAAATGTTCACCCAAATAGACAGTTACTAAAGTGACAGCTGAACGTGAACATGACTTTGATTTTTAAAACGGGCGTTATAATCACTGCTGTCTAATTTCGTGGATTATGTTTTGCTCTTGTTCTAGCTGACTGAAGAAGATAATGCAGCGTGTAAGCTTGAAACGAACTATTACTACCCCAAAAGTGTATGCGTTGTTTATACAGCACAAAACTGTGTATACTGTCATTTAATTGTTGGTTATCTTAGTATATAATTAAAAGACTTTAATTCCGATGGAGAACTTGAGTTCCTGTTAATGCATGAAAAGAGTTGAAGATCACCTCCTCAGATAGAGTCTTCCTTCGCATCCCTCACTGTAGCACCAGAGGAAATAGGCATCTCTCCAGCTAGACGTTAACAACACCCTGCACTAAAACACTTAGAAAGTGTTTAGATAACTTTACCAACCAACCTGGTAAGCCGGCCCTTAACCAATATATGCATTGTTAAATACCTTAAGGTACAATGTCAGTCCACCCAAACAAGTGGCGCTTTTTAGTCGCTGTCTCCATTGGAACAGGGCCCGTATAAGCAAAAAGCTGGACGAGCGTGACCCGCTTTGACCGAACAGGACGATCACTGATTAAGCATAGCAAACTATTGGTGTAAGTGCAACTGCATTTTGCTTTGTCGTCCCTTGAACACATTACAGAAACATGCCAAGGTTTGAAAATAATCTGAAAGTCTAAATAATCTATTCTACAATGCCTATGTTTTGATATAAATATGTAACTTTTAATTGGTTCGTGTAGTTGCGTAATGTCTGTTGCGTTAATGCAACTGTCCAGGTGATTTTTGAATTGCTGACAGCTGTTGTAGTGAGCAGGCAGACGGAGAACTCAAAAGCAGGTGGAGGATGTTCTGCATGCACCACCTTCGCCTGTGTGTCCTTCACAGGCAGCTCCCAGCCGGTCCAAAACATGAACTACATTGGTGAAGTAATGTAGGGTAAACGCGTTAGGATTTCAACCCAAACACTTTACAAGCCCTGAAAACACGTAATGTTTTCAAAACACTGAATGTTATGTAAATTCTTTTGTATCTTTTCTGTCAACAAAGGTAACGCCTCTTTGATATGTAATGCATCATGTAAATTGTAATAGCTCTTGTTTTGCGGCATTGAATTAACAAAAACAATTCAGCCGCAGCTCTAACCGCAAGTGTCCTCGCCCTGAGCGGAAATGCAGATGCTCCAGCTGTAATTGTGGACAGACGGAGTGTCGGGGAGGAAAATGGCCGCGGCCCGTCTTAGAGCGTTTTATTCTAACATTTTTCATAACGAAATGGAAACGTTAGAAAAATGTTTTTGTATGAGGGTGTGTTGGATGTCATTGTTATGACCTCATGTCTGTACGTGTTGTTTGCAGTTTGGAGTTGCTTTCTGGGGCAGCAGTAAGTTTAACATGGTGAGCTATCTTCTGAGGACGATGAGCAGCTGGGCCATGGTGTGTAACCTGTGGTACATGCCTCCCATGACACAGAAGGTGAGAACCAACACAGAAATGTGCAACATTTGCGCCACACCGACGAATATGATCCCCCTGTGTCATTTCCTGTTTGCGCAGGAAGGAGAGAGAGCGCAGTACAATTTGCCAACGGGGCGTTAGTGGACTTGGCCTGGTGTGTAACTGACCGTCTGCTGTCATTTTCAAAAACGACGTTGTTGTTATTGTTTACTTGCCTCATGTCATTCAAAACACAAATGCCTAGGTTTTAGAGAATCTTGGCAGCTTTTTGTATAGAATGTAAGTGAATGAAGACTGAGGCTGCCAAATTGACAAGAAACACTATCTAAGTTTCGTAAAATCGTCCTTACAACCTGTGTGCCTTTTTTCAAATGTTTCGAACCTGGACGAGAGCTTTGTGTAATGAATAGAATCAAATGTTTCAGATGTATTTGTGTGTGTGTGTCCCACAGGCAAAAGTGAAAGATTCCTTTAAAGAGCAACAGCAGAAGTACAGCCACATGGTGGTGGGACATGACAGCAACGACTGAGACTGATCACAAACGCCAACGATCAAAGAGTCTGATACTCTCATCCACCAGAGACTGAGACTGAACACACAACAATGATCGAAGATTTGAAACGCTCATCCGCCAATCAGAAACCGAGGCTGAACACCGACGCCAGTGTTGGTAGATTTTGATACTCTCGTACACTAATCGGAGACTGAGATTGAACCCAAACGTCAGTGATCGAAGGGCTATATCATTAGAGATGATATGTACATGAATGCCTGTTTACTACTGCTGATAAATGAGTTTTGTTAGAATAGATTTATGAACGGAAAAATATGAATGAGTATACAGGCTGAAAAATATCAGTTTGCAAAATGGGTTCCAGGCAGAAAGAAAAGCCAATCTCTTTGTGCTGATTGTTTTTGAAAAACAAAAAAAACATTTTCTTATGTTCCATGGTGAACTTCTTATCCTTTAGTTCAGTGCACCTCAGTCTTTTTCATCGAAACGTTTTTTTTTTTTTCGGAAAATGCTGCCATTTGGGTAAGGTTTGTGGGCGTTGTCTAGTGTGCAGTTTTTTAAAATAAAAAATGACTTCTGAAAAGTTTTTTATCCGAATATCAGACCGTATGCATGTAATCATTCATTAATATGACGTGTTTATGGAATATACAGAGTTCAGAGAAAAACCTATTATGGCAATTAAAATAGCATGCCTTCAATGTTTATGTAGTTGTTTATCTGTTGCGGTTCTACATTTCTGTTGCCCTTTCTGTACAATATTCTGTAATCTGAGGAACGTCATTAAATCACCATATTAGTGAAAGTGAAAAACAAGCTTCTCTCTGTCATGAAAACATAAACTGCAAGAGTCAAATAAACATCATGACACACGATATACGTTTCTTCAACTTTTATTTGGTCAGATCTGGATTTACGATTTCCACCATTAACAATACTCTGTCATTTGAATAACACGTGGATTATTTACACATTAGCTAAAGCGGTGCCGTGCAGACCCAGGGGGTTCACCATTAGACGCTTTGAACATTTTTTTTAGGGTCCGTCCCTGTTTCCCACCCACCCACCTTACAGTTAGGACCCTACTTCTAACCCTAAATGAGTCTCTGGGGTGAACCACAGCTCCTGCCCGCCCTGCGAGCCACCCCCCACCCTACATCTACAAACCCACCCCCACCCAACAGTTACACTTGTGCATGCAGTATACGCTTTTCTTCAAAGCGATTTGTAAGAACAGGGCATTTAACCCAACACAGAAATGTGTTAAGGTGGAGGCAGGAAACTGACAGGCCCCGCCCAAAGCGCTGCATCCGAGTTAGGAAACAGGCACATCTAATGGTGAACACCTACCTCAGAACTAGCTAGAGTTAAAGATACTATATAACAATATTACAGGAAAGTATAAAACCTAGCGTCAGCAGTCTCCCAGTGAGCAAGCCAAAGGCGACAGTGGCAAGGAACCATAAACTCCAAAGGTGTATCAATGGAGAAAAAAACCTTGGGAGAACCCAGACTCAACCGAGATGGCCAGTTCTCCTGTGGCACATTAAAAACACTGCTGACAACTAGGGCCCCATTTAAAACCCACAGCTAACATGTAACCTACCGTTTCCCTCCCTACCGTACGCTGCCTGACCAAGAAAGGACCCAAAGCAGCGCAGCCTCGGCCTTTTATAGCCTGAGTCCAGGCGGGCTTTGTGACGTAACAATGCTAGAGCTCCAGGATTCGTGGAACGCGTGTGTGACGTCAGCGTATTTAAACGTGTGCGTGTCTGCTGCGTATTCGGTTTGAATTACTTTTATTTTTTTTCACGGACGCAGACCGGAGCCGCGCCGGCCGAGCGCTGAAGAGGAGCGTTTGAAATCGCGAAATGCATAGTGTTACGTCACGTGAGCCCCGTAAACAAACATGTCGCTACTACAGCAGCGGGTCCGAGCTGCCCTTTAAACCGGCGTGTTTCATGCAATAACTGACAGATGCGATTCGGTTGATAAACACGTTTAGTTCAGTTAGCGGGTGGCTTCATCGCGCTATGACGTTTCGTGACGCAATCGTCCGTCCGTTGAATCGGTAGCGCTAAACTTTTCAATATGTTACGTCACATTCTGCATTCTGAATCAATGACATGAACGATCATCAAATGGAGTTCTTCAGATAAAGTAAGTAGAAATGTTCACCCAAATAGACAGTTACTAAAGTGACAGCTGAACGTGAACATGACTTTGATTTTTAAAACGGGCGTTATAATCACTGCTGTCTAATTTCGTGGATTATGTTTTGCTCTTGTTCTAGCTGACTGAAGAAGATAATGCAGCGTGTAAGCTTGAAACGAACTATTACTACCCCAAAAGTGTATGCGTTGTTTATACAGCACAAAACTGTGTATACTGTCATTTAATTGTTGGTTATCTTAGTATATAATTAAAAGACTTTAATTCCGATGGAGAACTTGAGTTCCTGTTAATGCATGAAAAGAGTTGAAGATCACCTCCTCAGATAGAGTCTTCCTTCGCATCCCTCACTGTAGCACCAGAGGAAATAGGCATCTCTCCAGCTAGACGTTAACAACACCCTGCACTAAAACACTTAGAAAGTGTTTAGATAACTTTACCAACCAACCTGGTAAGCCGGCCCTTAACCAATATATGCATTGTTAAATACCTTAAGGTACAATGTCAGTCCACCCAAACAAGTGGCGCTTTTTAGTCGCTGTCTCCATTGGAACAGGGCCCGTATAAGCAAAAAGCTGGACGAGCGTGACCCGCTTTGACCGAACAGGACGATCACTGATTAAGCATAGCAAACTATTGGTGTAAGTGCAACTGCATTTTGCTTTGTCGTCACTTGAACACATTACAGAAACATGCCAAAGTTTGAAAATAATCTGAAAGTCTAAATAATCTATTCTACAATGCCTATGTTTTGATATATAAACGTAAGAAAGTGACGAAAGTTTAGTGGCATATGCCACTGAAAACTGGGGCTGCTTCTCAATACTCAAACGAATGATTTCTGGTTTTCTCGCTCCTCCGTCCTCCAGCGTATGACCTGGAAACTGATCAAAGTCAGCCATCTTAAAGGACATCTCAATTTTTTAATTTCGCCTTGAGGAAGCAAGGAACGAGAAGGAATGAGCAACAAAACATTGATGTATCCTTTGCGGAACTCTCCTATCTCTGCCTACAGTTCTTACAGCCTCCCTTCACATCCTAATAAACTGTTACATTTGTTGCCATGATTTTATTGTCTCGCCATGGTAGCACTTTTGAAATATTAATAATCCCTTTGCAATTTAGTATCTTCAATGTCTTGACATAGCATTTGCCAAGTTTGGTGACAATCACATAAATACTGTAGGAGAATTTTAAAATTAAGAGCCTGGAATTGTCCGAAAATTCAAATACAATCCAAAATGGCTGACTGCCTGTTGTGCAGAGCTCATGTATGTAATATTGAAAGTTGTCCGGTTTAATGAGAACAATACATGTACGAACTTTGGTCACTGTAAGTAAAACTTACCCCATCACTTTAGTCAAAAGGGGGTGCTACAGAGCTCACAATAGTGATATCACTGTCATCAGACATTGCCACCATATCAAACATATTTCCCAAGTTTGATGTACACTGCTCAATGGATGCTGTAGCTGTAAGAATTTTTTTTACCTTAATTTTAGTGCCTTTCCATGGAAACACCATTTGAGATCTCAAAAATCCCTTTGCAATTTTGTCCCTTCTCGGAATGATGTTCATCAAGTTTGGTGACAATCACAAAAACTTTTGGAATACTTTCTGCAAAGTATATTTATGGATTGCGTTAAATATCAATTAAACATTATTAAATAACAATGTTTGGGGGGACACTGGTTCGCTTACATGTAAGGAAGGGCTTCAACAACAAACAAGTTTCCCTAACAACAAACAAGCCTAGTCTACAGAGCTACAGTTACAAGTAGGAATAGTTCGGATGCTAGGGACAGGATGAATAGTAGAAGAGAAAAGGGCTTTTTAAAAAAAACCTCTTTAATAAGGTTAAACATCAGGACATTGGGGATCATTCAGGTATCTGCGGAACAGGTGTTTTCAGTTGTTTTTTGAAGGTTGTGATGGTCTCTGTAGATCCGGTGGGGGCTAGCGGCTCATTCCACCAAAAAGGAATGTGAATGTCTTAAGCCAGTCGGACACCAGATGAGAAGTGGAATTAAAACCTTGGGAGAAACCAGGCTTTAACAATCAACAGAGTGATCATATCATCATTTCCAGCATGCAGCGCGCCAGTACTACAGAAAGAGATCCACAATCTTCCTGTGAGAAATGCAATAGAGGTGGTTCCACTAAGCGAGAGAGAGAACAGATTTTATAGCTGTTATTTTGTTATTCCCAAGTAAGATGGCAGTCTCCTGTCAACAGGGCTCTGTACAGACACCCCTTCAAAATCACTACTATATCCTTGTGCAGATTCGACTTAGGGACTGATTCGTTTCAGTAGATCTAAAAGACCTTTTTTTTCATGTCCAGATAGCCCCTCAACACAGGCACTTTCTGAGATTTGTATATGAGCTTTTGAGGGCACAGCTTATTAATTCACTGTGTTTGGTCTGGCGCTTGCTCCTTGCACATTCATGAAACGTGAGTGCAGCACTTTCCCCTCTGAGAGCAAGCATTTTGAATTATCTGGATGATTGGCTGGTCTTAACCCACTCACGATGTGCACTAAACAGCCACAGTTACATTCTGTTTTCACACTTAGGGTGCCAAAGATCTTTGGGACGAGTTTGCGTCACGGTAACCCACGGGTGTCTGAACGCACTGAAACCATGGTTGGACACCGGCCTGTATGTCCAGTCCAGCTGAGCTTGGTAACAGCGCAGGTTGTCGACTTTGGGCGGGGGAGCTTGTCAATGCTGTTCCAGCCTCGGGCTACTAGTCGAAGTCAGAGATGACGTAGCACATAAATCACCTTGAGCTGAAGGCAGTTTGAAGAGCTTTCTCCCCCAGAGCAGGGGGCATCATATGCTGATATGTACAGACAACACATCTGTTGTGGCATATATAAACTGCCAAGGCATTGTGAGATCGAGAGCCCTGTTAAATTAGGCGTTATGGTAGCATCCTGTCATGGTTCGATCGCCACTTCCATTTTGTTCATGCGACACGTCAGTGAGACTGATCTGGGAGCAGTTCGGAAGGGCAGCGGTAAATCTGCGATGGAAGAGAACACACATTGTCCTCTGTTTATCTCCGTCATGATCTCCCCTATGGGGCTATGCATTGGTGATTGTAATTGCTATGAAATGGCCAAATCAGCCATGGTTCCCAGACTGCGATGACAGATGCTCGTAGCCTCCCCATGGCTAATTCTGCTGAGACAGGACCTCTTGTCTGAGGTGGGCAGTATTCTAACTTTACTACAGCAGTGCCCAGACAGAGGCAGCATGCTGTCCACCCTGAAGGTTTATGTTGTAGCTAGTGCAGCATTTCATAGCAAGTTGACGGGCATTCAAACTTTTCTAAACACTCTCCTCTTTTACTGTTCATCCTGTCCCTAACATCAGAACTCTTCTTACACGTAAATGTAGCTCTGTAGACTAGGCTTCTTGGTTCTTTTTCCATTGTTGGAAAAACGTTAAATGCCCTCTCTCTTTGTAAATCGCTTTGGATTAAACAGTTTTACAAAATCAGTGGTTTTGAACCTTTTGTCAAAACCCATAATTTTCTATGAATGTACATACGCCAGCAGTGTCTGATGGTAGCACTCCGCTGGTGTGTGTACACTCACAGAAAATGTGTTTAATTTTTAAAGATGTGCTATGCATCGCTCATTACCAAACGTAATTGGCGGGAGAGGACATATATGGCCAAAAATGACCAATTTTAAACATACCCAGTGTATCAATTGTCACTGGTTTCAGCCATGAATTTTCATTTCAGTGCATCTAGTTTAAATACATGAGCCTTGTCAGAACCCATGATATAAACTGTACAAACAAACCACAGACAATCACTGAGTCTCTTATTTTATGTGTGAACAGTGAGGCATCAAAGATGAAAAATGAAAATGTTAAAGAGCATATTCTCACAACAAGCCTTAAGACTCATTACTCCATCATTTCAAAGCTTATTTAACTGCAGGTTTTAATTGATAAAGCAGTCAATTTAAGATTCACAGGAACTCCTTTCCTTTACATATAATGGCTCTAAGCATTTTTAGGTACACAATACCAGTACTGCTGTCAGAAATTTCATGCTCTGATTAATGTGTGTGTGTGTGGCCCTGTTACTGTCTGGCATGGACCTATAACCACACACAAACTGGCCCATAAATCTGAACTTGAGCAGCACACTTATGCATGCTTAAAAACAAACAATGGAACAGTGAAGTTATGACAAACCATGTCTTTTAGATCAGAGACCACAATAGTGGCCAAAGAACTAAATCTTCTGTAAGCAAATAAATACAAGAAAGCTACAGTATAGGCTACTTACTGTATACAAATCATGATTAAACTGCAAGTTTAGTGCAGAGAAGGTTGTTTGGTATGCCAACATATTCTGAGGTTATTAGCAGAAAGAAAAAAGGTTTCTGAGGGCAGTGAAAGATATGAAATCCAGTTTTAAAAGACAAACAACTATCATGATCTTGCATTTTAAAAGTGGAAAACTGCCAAAAACAACAAAAACTACTTTAAAATTATATAGATCATTCTAGAATAAAACCCCTTCCATAAAGGCAAACAGTGCCAGCCCACTATCAGGGGCTGCAATTAAGCAGCGCAGGGCTCCTGTTGAACATAGCATGTCATCCAGCTTGATGAACACCCAACATAACTGGCAGCCAACAGGAAGTTCTGTTTTTTTGTCTCTTAATTAGATATCCTCCAGTATCCATAAAATGGCCAGCTGAAAACATCCTCTGCTCATTTTGACTCCTCTTAAGTCAAAGCCATCTACTGGTGCTTAAGTTCAGTGCCCTAGGCCTAAGCCATTTGCACCACACCTAACAGCTTGTAGTGCTCTCAGTCACAGCTTTGCCAGGTCTGGGTCTAGCAGTTAATGGGGCAGTCTGTCTTGGCTTTGCCGGCAAAACTTATGATTCTCCTGAGGCAGCGGCCAAACTCCTCCAGAATGAGGCGCTCAGCCATGGCCTGAGGCTGGCTGGTGAGCTCTGCCTGTTCAGCCTGCTCAAGCAAACAGTCACAAGTCGCCTCAGCCACTTCCTTTGTAACAAATGTGTATGGCAGCCTGGAAAAGAAATGGTTTAAATAATCGGTTAATGTTAACAATTAAAGAGTATTCACATTGTAACACAAAGTGTTATAAAGTTTGGTGGTTTATCAAGACAAGTTTTAAAGCTGCAATCTGTAACTCTTGCCCTTCTTCCACCATCTCTAAAACAAAATTGCAGAGCACTTGCAGAGTTATTTTCTTAATGGGGTATGAAGCGGAGTTGTCCATCTGCACCACATACAATACCCTGACGTGTGATATAGTAGCCAGATCTTTAGGATTACAGACAAACATTTCAGACAAATCAGACACTTTATTATGCTGCCCAAATTATAAATCATTATTATACTCCAAATGCTAAATGATGTCATGTACTTGCTCAACAGCTAATTTGTATTAATTTTTAACCAAAAATGTCAAAACGTTACAGATTGCAGCTTTAAACTGTGGTCTGACAAAGCCTCAGCACTGGGTTGTTTGAGTATGTACTAGAGTATGAATACTATGTTGCCATGGTGTGGTGGGTGGTCATGATAGCAGTGCTTGGATGTTGCTAGGGAAATGCCATGATGTTCTAAGTGACTGCTAAGCAGTTTCTAGGTCACAATATTACTAAGGGTTTCTGTGTGGTTGCTATGATGGTTTATTAGTTAATACACCATTGCTGGATATATAGACACACTGAAAGGTAGCCAGATGGACTGACAGACCAAAAGTTGAAGTTTTGGCAGGTCTTACTTTCCACCTCCACTGGTGATGGCTGGTGTTGTTCTGGTGAGCAGATCTGAGATCTGTGAAGACAGTTTGGTTTTGGCTGCAGTTTGCTGCTGGACTCGCACCTCTGCAGCATCTGCCAGGTGCATCAACGTCTTCCTCTCTGGACTCTCCTCAAAGTTCTTGCAGCCCATGCACTTGCAGATGGACGAACACATAATCTTGGCCTAATGTGAACAGATGACAAGAGAATTTACTTTAGCTCATAAGGATCAGACACAAGAGCTGGATGCCTTCACATTCTGACCACTGATTAGAAAATATCCTCACCTCGTAACACTCGCAGTAGTTCTTCAGACAGCCAGATTTCTTACAGTTGCAGCCTTTGCTGTGTCTCCGGTCTGACTCGCCCTCTTTACCTTTGCCAATCTTGGGCTTGAAGGCCACTGGGTTTCTGTCTAAACAAGCCTGCAGGACAATACGGTAATTTGCAGTTTATTTGTGGTCTGCACATTTCCAAATCAACCCAGCAGAACTGTCCCATATGGCAAGATGAATGATATACAGATGATCGTTCTAAAGAACCAAAAGAAATGTCAAAGCAAGTTCCCTGTGGGTTACTAGAACATTACTATACATATATATATATTGCTATGATACTTGGAGTGTTTTTAGCATGTTATATGGTTGCTGGTATGTTCTGTGTGGTTGCTTACTGACCAAGGTCAAAAGAACCCAAGACAAATTTTCTGGTCCCTAGACAAGATGAAAAGCTGACTAACAGCACTGCTTTATTCAACAGGTATAATGCAAGTCTATTATAGCACAAATAGTAAAAACAAATCAGAGAATTCTGGAATCTAATATAAGGCAAACAGTAGCTATAGGATGCAGGGCTGAAAAAAACTATGGAAAAAAGCAGTGACTTATTACCTTGATTGCCTTAAGTCTTTCACTTTCATGATCAAGGTTGTTGAAGCAATTAACACAGTTGCAGTTATTGCAAAACTCCCCATTGGCAAAGCAATCACAGTACCTGGGGGAAACAGTTGCATTAAAACCAGCAATTCTTCACATTATAGTGCGCATGCTGTACAGTTTAATTTACTATCACGGTAACAGAACCACAGATGTCCCAGGAATAAAATATGATCCCAAAAGGCAATGCTTGGAAAGAACAGGTCATGCAAATATTGCAATATTTAGTTTGTTTTGCCACATATGGGGAGCTACACTACAATTAAAGTTCTTGCCAAAAGTAGCAGCTGGGATGACTACAAAACTCATAATAAAGGAAAAGAAATACATACAGTTTCAGACACTGTGACCGTGTGCAGTTACAGGGTTTCCGTGGTCTGGACGCTGCTTCTGATGTTGATAAACTGTAATAAAAAAAACTTGTATAACTTAGATTTAGATGATGTGCAATTTATTTCTGTTTTATTTAATTGTACTCTCATTTAAATCTAAACATTTTATCCAATTCATTACAATATGCCAAACAATTAGAAATTGCCATGAAATATCAACAATTACAGAAAAAAAGTTTCCACATGAAGATTTAAATACATTATTGTGGCATACGCATCAAATCCTCATTTGCATCAGCCAGCTAGATAATTTTGGTAACAAAATACTTTATATTCATATGTGCTGTTGTACTTACCCATTGAGAGAAAGCCTGGCTTGTGTCTGTATGGGCGTGGCTGTCGAGAAGGTGGAGCTGCTGGTTAAAGTGACAAATGTGGGCTGGGGGATCTGTGAGAACAAGCAAGATGTGAAACGCCCAAAAACAGCGAACCAATCAGATCCTGTTTCATCAGCAGTGTACAGACCTGTGTGACATAAGGGGCTGGCAATACAGCGTATCCCATGTTTCCAGAGCCATGGGCTGGGGCGAGCACAGTACCTGGTGGCAAATTGGTCAGGTTAGGCTGGATCTGTGGCAGATGCGTGGCTGGCATGATGAGGCGCTGAGGGGTCTGACTGGTGGTCACCACCTGCGCCGGTGATGCCAGGGGCTTGGGTACCACCTGTGCAAATGACCAATCACAACAAACTACACAAAACATCACTCAAGACATTACAGCCTGACTACATTTTTATGTAGAATTGGGATGATCAAGGTTTCTGCTAAATAAATGACTATTAATAAACTATTAATACAAAATTAATATATAAGAGTTGTTTGATGTCCATAACAATGGTGTTACTGCATTACATTTGTACGTATGAAACTGGGATTAGACTACAGGAGTGCATGTTTTACTATGTACCTGTTTAACAGTCTGTGCTGGGACGATGGGAACAGACATTCGGACCGCAGCATTCATCATCACAGGCTTGGCTTTGTAAAAAACAAAACAGTTCTTAAATCCTCTTAAGATTTACTGAGCAATCAGCCTCATGTTATTCACAATAATCAAGATTAATCCAGTTAATCATGATAAAAAGGTACAAAACTATTTCGCCACTCTCGTGATGTCAATTTTACAGCTGTCTTCTACCCGTGAAAAAAAAAGTGAATATTATCACTGAATAATAACTTTTGGCTTGTTCCTATCATAAGAGGATTTGGAAGACAACACAGAGTTAAATATGCTAAATATATAAATGTTGTTGTATAGACAATTGTTTTACTAAATTATGGTGCATATATAGGATCCTGACATTGCAAACTTTATTCACGTTCATATATAAAAAGAGCATATTCTTCAAAAATTCATCTTTTGTTTTGGAAAGAAACAAAGTTCCAAGTTAACCAAAATGTTCATTTTTGAGTGAACTATTCCTTGAATATTCAGTCTTGCCATTAAAAACCGCAAATGGAATGCACTGAATCTAAGGCTAAGATTTCTTAAGTGTTCTTTGGTCTTAAATGACTTATGAAATGAAATACAGCTATGACTACAGTGGTTCAGTTTCTATGCATACTGGAAGGTCCCTAGCTAAGAGGAAATATTCTTATTGATCTTGATTACATGAGTTTGAACTCAGTGTTAGTAATCTACATGCTATACCTGTTTGGACAGAAGGGTTGCTGTTGGTGCTACCACCTGTCTGCACAGTGCTGCTACCGGTGGTGGCCGTTACCAGCCGCACATAATGAAAACGGCTACCCGGCACCTGAATCTGCTGGACGTTGGGTGGTGTGGTGAGCGGAATGATGGTCTTATACTGGGATGTGCTGACCCCTCCCACAGTAACCGCCTGCACTGGCTTTACAGCCTGTGCAAAAAAAAAAATGTATGCAATTAAAGGAATCATAAGCTTTACAGACATTTAGCACCAAGTCTAATTATTCTGGATGTTAAAATATGTTCTCAAAAACTTTGCATTACTTTCAGTAAGGGGTGTAACAATATGTATAATCAAACAAAAAAAAAACATGATCGTCACCCCCGCCCCCTGCTGCCCCAACCCTGCCCTGTCCTATTGTTGAGGTTGACCTCATTTTACCTCATTTACAAGTTTTCTTCCATGACATTTGATTAAATAGTAATTAGTACACTTTTTCTTTCTCACAATTTTTGTGCTAATAATAGAAGAACTTCTCCGTGAACATTTATGAACTAATTAAACCACACAGATCAACAAATTAAATAAATACTTCTGAGTCTGTAATTTTTTAATCAGCGCAAGTGAATCTGCACTCTCTCTCTCTGTGCCCACATGCAGGTATCTGCATGTAAAGAAAGACATTCTTGTTTTTCTCAGAACATAAATTGCTACATAAAGCTGCTGATAGTCGTAAAGTTTTATCCACTTTAAGAGCATTGAGACAAAACGATCAGCTGTGTTTAAAATCAGTGAAGCGCATGGTGCTGGAGCGATGGCTCTTGGACACTTGGTCACCACCTTATAGTGCATTGTCACATATATGCATACATTCATAATTTATGCATATTAACTGTCTTTAATATACTGTATTTATGATGTATCTCAGAAAATAAAACGTTGTAGAAACAAGCCCATATTTAACAACTATGGTGAGCATTGACATGGCCATTGCCAAAGTACTTCAAGGAATGACTGCATATTTCTGAAAGTATATTCCAAATACAAGTATAAAAATAATTCAACACATGACTGCAGCAAACTGTTGGGAAACAAGTATGTATAGTATAAAAATTCATAGTACGACATAGGCCTATGGCTTGTTTATTGAAGAGCTTGTAAAACACTGTTCTTTGTTAAACTGCGTTTTAAAAAAACATACAAAAACATTAAATGTGAAGTAGCTCCTGCCCCCAAAAAAATTCATAAATCCCTCCATATGAGCTTCTGACAGGGGAATTCCCCCATAAAGTATTATTATGAAGTTAAAAGTGAATCCATTGTTTTTTAATTTTGCTGGTGTCATAACCTCTGCCTTCACAGCAAATAGAACTGAAATGAACTGTGGCATTGGTGTATTGAACCCTTCTTTTAGTGCATAGGTTTTTAAGGAGTGTTTTATTGACCTGTGCAGTGGACTGGCTGGTTCCTGCTTTGGCTGGCGAGGTAGCAGCAGATTGCTGAACAGCGAGGATCTGTTGGCCCAGAGCCATGTTGAGAGGCAGCGTCACAGACTTCTGGGGTGAATTTGGAGACTGACTGGCAACTGAAACTACAGTCAGCTGGAGGCGGAGGAGAACATAAAAACTTCCACCAGCACAAAGACAGGAATTTTAAAGACCCAAAACTATTGACTAAAGAGACAAAATCAGTTGAAAAAAATGATCAAAAGTTTGAAGCAGAGGTGTGTCTTTTTTGATTGTTTGAGCATGCAAACATAGCCACATTGTACCAACCAATAATGTGAGTTTGGGGCAGACCTATCTGTCTCTGCAACCAATGGCAGGGTGAGTGTTTGGGCCTAAAATAGTGCTTCAGTTTTAACTGACCTTGCTGGGGGACTTGAGAGGCGAGATGGCAACTTTGCTGTTGCCAGATGCATTCTGTGGCACAGTGCTGACGGTCTCACCTATGGTGATGGTGCGTGGAGGAGTTGCTGGAGTACTCTGGGTAACAACCCGTCCTATGAGCAGAAGAAAGGTTTTAAGATGGACCATGAACAAAGATGTGCTTGTTAGCATACAGGAAAAAGATAAAAAAGATTACCAGTCACTACAGGAGATACTGAAGCTGGATTGACCAGTCCTTTATTGTTCAGGGCCTTTGTGATGATGAGCTTTGTTATCATTGGTCCAGCTGTGGAGACTGGGGGCTTCTTTGTGATCTGTGGAGAAAAATATAAATCTTGTGTAGTATTTCTGTGACACAGTTGAAATGGAAGCACTGCAAAAATCAATATCCTGATTTAATTTTACCCACTCCTCTTTTTGCCATCAAGAACTAGAATTAGATAGCTTTGCATTTCACACAGTTTACATATTTTTTTTTTCAGTTATTTGTAGTTATATTTATTATAATATTTATGGACCTGCAGTCAGGTCCATAAATATTGGGACATCGACACAATTCTAACATTTTTGGATCTATACACCAACACAATGGATTTCAAATGAAACGAAGTAGGTGTTGCATTTCAGTTGCTGAAGACAAAACTGAAGGGAAAATGCCTCAAGAACAAGCAGGACAAGAACAAGCAGGAACTGAAGACAGTTGCAGTAGAGGCCTGGCAGAGCATCACCAGGGATGAAACCCAGCGTCTGGTGATGTCTATGCGTTCCAGACTTCGGGCTGTAATTGACTGCAAAGGATTTGCAACCAAGTATTAAAAAGTGAAAGTTTGATTTATGATTATTATTCTGTCCCATCACTTTTGGTCCTTTAACAAGTGGGAGGCACATATGCAAACTGTTGTAATTCCTACACTGTTCACCTGATTTGGATGTATACCCTGAATACCCTCAAATTAAAGCTGACAGTCTGCAGTTAAAGCACATCTTGTTCGTTTCATTTGAAATCCATTGTGGTGGTGTATAGAGCCAAAAATGTTAGAATTGTGTCGATGTCCCAATATTTATGGACCTGACTGTAAGTTGATTAATTATGTTTTTGAGATGTTTGTGTTAAAAATTAGGTTTCAATGCCAAAGATGATGCTGATAGAGCTTGAAGTTGAACTTAACTCACACACAAACCAAACCTTAATCCAAAAAGTGACAAGTTGTATTTTAGGCTCACACACAAAGGTCACAGTAGTTAATAACAATAGTTGATGCTTTACTTGTTTACAATTGCATACAATCAGTTGCCTCAGAAAATGTTAATCATGTCATGTCAAATCTGAAAAGTAGTTTTACTAGTCAATGATTCCTGACAGTAAGTAAAGTAAATGACAGATCGTGTATTTGGTAAGACCTAGGTGTTATATAATTATACAACTCTCTATTCCAGTCCTTGAATCTCAATGGAAGAGGCGTTCAAGGAGAAAACAATCAATTTTCTCAGCAGCTGCTTAGTTGTGCACTCTCGTGTCCTTGCACCAGTTGTAACATGGAACTTTTGATCCAGCAATGACTAGAATGACTGGTTTTCTTTACTCATTTAGACCATTCCATTGTCCCTTGAACTGTTGTGTAAAAAAAAAAAAATAATAATAATAATATCACACCCCATATTTTACATTGCTTGATGAACACCTACCTGAAGGGCCTTGAGCTGCTGGGCCTGCAATGGAGTGGAGGTACCAAAAAGCTGACTGGCTGAGCTCACAGCTATCACAGGCTTCCCTACTGTGGTCACCATTTTGATCTGAGTCGGCTGGGCCTTGGTATCTCCTGCACCCTGGGTGGTAGCGGGCTTGTTCCAATTATGCGGCAATGCCAACATAATAGGCTGCCCTGTTTTACTGAGGCCAGTAACCAAGAGCTTCTGGCCCTCGGGCTTAAGCACAGCAGCACCTGGAGGTTTGCCATCCACAGCAGGAGAGGTGGCTACTTTGTTAATGATGAGCTGGTGATTGGTTGGGATGGTAGCGCTGGAGATTTTGGAGAGGCTCTGAGTCACAGCGGGGCCGATGGTTTTGGCGAGGGTGGTGGTGGTTTCAGCCACAAGGCCAGAGGGGGCTAGGAGGAGTTGAGTTCCCGAGCTGGTGGTACACTGAGCATCACTGGAGGTTGAGGTCATCTGCATAGCTGTGGTGGTGGGACACAGGCTGACGATTTCAGGCACCTCTGTTTCCATAGGAACCTGGGCTGGATCAGATTTAGATTGGGCAGGAGGAGCAAGATGCTCGGGGGGGAGCTCCTCCTCCATCGTGATAGCTTCAGTATCCATAATCTCATCAGGGAGGAGGGTGTTGAGCTCAGGTGAAACCACATCCATCTTGCTGTTACTGGAAACACTGAGAAAGAGAACATACATTTTAAAGCAACAGTTCACCCAAAAATAAAAATTCCATGATTACTTAGCCTTATGACATTCCAAAATCCCATGCGCTTTTGTTTTTTGGCTTAATGCTAAACAAATGATCAATATTAGACAGTCAGTTACTTATATTATTCAAAGAACTGCAAAAATATTACTTTCTTTTGCATTTTACTAAAATAATATCAGCATACAGGTTTGGAACATCACACAGATGAGAAATGACAAGGTTTTAGGGAAGATATTCTTGTAAATGTAGTATAAAACTAGAGAATCCAGAGTTGGTGAGACCTGCAGCATTAAGTCGATAGTTTGCATAGGCATTATACAGACAAGAAGACCACAAATATTTTAACTTTTTTGTAGCTAAAATCTGAATGTCAGAACTTTAACAGAAATCCACAACAAAAGCTTAAAAATACTGTAAACAGGCCCTTACGTGTGCACATATATCACATATACCTGGCATACATTCACATTCAAAAACTAAAAACAAAGTAAATAAGTAAATCTACATCCTCTAATAAACAACAGCCATCAAGCAAAACAGCAGTGACTACAATAAAGTCAGATAAATAAAATATTTATGCTATTATGTTAAGTATTATGCTACAGAGTACTGGCGGTTCATTCAAACTCTCCTCATTTCTTAAGGCGTTACGCCTCCTATACACTGCTGGCGACGCGACGCGACGCTACCAAAACGCCCCCATCAATCTTCCAGCTCTGACAGCGTCATTGATGAAGGCGTTGTCAATGCGTTGCGTCGCTCAGCTGTTACAAAGCCATGTAGCACCGAGCTAACCAACATTTATGTATTTAGGAACTACTGTCACAGCTAACATTAGCACGCGAGGCTATGCGTCACAAAACTGACAATTTCCTCGACCAAACCAGTATTAAATCGTCACTCCCAAAACACTGCTCTCACGCGTGCTGTAAACACGATTTTGAAACTGACAGTAAAAGTATTTAGGGGCTGACACGCACACAGGACACACTAAGGCCTTTGTGAAAAATCACTGAAAATAACAATCTTGTCCATTACCTCTAGTTATTCCGCCCGGGTCTGTCAGTTTCCATATCGGGGTTTGACATTCAACTCTGTTGCCATAGTACTCTTTTAAGTCACACAACACAACGCATACATGGTCTGGGATATCTGGATCTTTAGCTGAGTGCAGGTATAGAGACTTAAAGCGCTGCGTGTCTATTTCAGGCCGGGGTTGGATTTCGAAAGATCCGCCATTTTCAACTCGTCATCAGTTCAGACATAAGAAACAGCAGCAGCACGGACAACAAACGCAGGATTTTTTTGTTTTTGTTGGTGTAAGAGCACAAGGGAGGGGCAAAGTACAGACAAATGACGCCCAGGCTCAAAATGGTTGTTGGTTGTAACTTAAATAGATTTCTATGTTTTCATAATTGATCTTAATCCCGACTTTTAAGTAATCTTAGAAACACGCAGTTATTAACAGATACGATTACAACCATTTATATTAAATATTAGGATGTAAAAAATAAATGTCGTACCAAGTACAACAAGTGCCCAGTCACTAAATTACTCATAGTTGATAATATGTTATAAGATTAAATACATCAAAAGACTCAAGTTTATTAACAGAAGATAACTTGAATTACAATAGATAATTAACGCTATTGTCATGATTTCAATACATACTGTGCAGACAACAAAACAAATGTCATAAATAATAAAATGAAGCTTACTTAATAAAGATGACTCTTATTATTCTGCAAATTGCATAATTTAAATCATACGCTAACAAGAAACATCGCATTTGGTCGCAGCTACAAGTGTAAGCCAATGACTATGTACTGTTACAGTACTAAGATAAAATAAAACTGTACCGAAAGATAAAGGTGATAATCATCAGGCCACAGGGCCAGCAGGTTGCTGTCATTTACTGTCAGAGCATAGCCTCAGGTGCTAGCCAGTTAGCCAATACTAAACTACTGCAAAACATACTACAACCCTGGAGTAATCTTCGTCTCTGCATGGTTTAAATTACAGTACAGCACCAAACATTAACAACAATCATTTGCGATTATAGCTGGTTATTTGAAGCACACTTCACGGCACCACAACACAGTAAAGCGGATAGTCCAAACCAATATCAGCTGACAAATACACTCTGTTAGCCGCTCGGCTAACTAGCTGAGATCATATTGCCCCTCGCTGAATACCCACCCGAGCAGAAAAGACAATTCCTACACGTTCTCGAGATAAATGTTAAAATGCTCTTCTGAAATCCTCGAGGTTTTCCACTTGATCACACACTAAATCCAACTCGGCGCTGCATCTTCTCAACCATCCACTCTCAGACGAAGACGATTGTTTAAAATACCGCGCCGAGCGCCATTTCACCTCTAACATCCCATAATCAGACCACGCCTTCATAGGAACAACATATTACGTCACTCCACAACTTCCGTGCACGCCCCCCTCATTAGTAACCTACTCATACGCGTATATTTTTGTGAAAAAAATGCCCATACCTGACATTCTGTCAAAAATGTAAATTAATGTAATTAAATGTAGTGTTTTATGTTTTGCATGCGGTCAAGGTAATTCCTAAGTACAGTCTGGTCGTAGTCCACCCTGTGTCCAAATAAAACAAGAAAATGAAAAAACAGAAAGGAAACTTCCTTAAAATAAATGTTTATTTCCGTTACATAAACATAATATAAATGTATATATAAACGTTAAATATAAATGTTATAAAATGATTATGATTATTATTAAATATAAATATTATTACAATCAGAGACCAGGGGACCAGTGACTTTCAAGTTGCTGCTGCTGCAACAATAATAATTAACCGGCTGAATGTTGTTTATTATTTGTACGCTGTGTATTAAACTTGTGTTTGGTTAAGTGGCGATAAAGCGAATTATTTTAGTGAGTGGCGCCCTCTTGAGGTCTGAATTAGTCAATGTTGTTGATTGAATGCAGAGGAAAATGGCGACTGGCGTGAGGCAGGAGCTCGCCCAGCTGATGAACTCTAGTGGATCTCACAAAGATCTAGCTGGGAAGTACGAGTTTTCTCTTATTAACATTTCTTCTTAATGCATGTTTTTACACGGATGTATCCTTGTTTGCGTTTCTTTAGATGAAAGATATGAAAGCAGTGGATGACAACTAGAGCTAGCGGGAGTCTATGCACTGATGAAGAGTTGCTCTACCTGTCAAACTGCGTAGATTAGAATAATTGATCACCCAAGAAAGCTACATACATATATGTAATGTATAAAATGTTGTTTGTTGTGAACAGTTATTAACTTCTCCACAATAATATGCACCGTACAGATATCGTCAGATATTAGAAAAGGCTCTTCAGTTTACTGATGCAGAGCAGCTAGAGGCGCTTAAAGCATTTGTTGAAGCGAGTAAGTACACTCGCATTAAAATACACAGCAAATAATATAATGACATTGCAAATAAAATAATTTGTGGTTGTGGTTTTTTTTTTATACACGTAATGCCTCATTTTACATTGCCCACCTTGATGATCTCCCTTGTTCTCCTTTCTTTCACAGTGGTCAATGAGAATGTCAGTCTGGTTATATCCAGACAGCTTTTAACAGACTTTTGTACACATCTTCCAAACCTACCAGACGGTACAGCAAAAGCTGTTTGCCACTTTACTCTGGAAAAGATTCAACCCAGAGTAATTTCATTTGAAGAACAGGTAAATGTAACATTAGATATGAAAATGAATTGAGCTTACATGCACTTCATACATGCATCATGAGATTTCAGTTTACTAACATCTCCCAAAATGCATCACTACAGTTGTTCTATTAATGGAAAATATCACACAATCATCCATTTTGAGGTTGTGATTTGGATGTCAGATTTGGCTTGGACATCACATTAATTCATTTTTAAAGTATGTCTTAAAAGTGTATTGGGGCGTTAATACATATGGGTTTGGAACAACATAAGAGAGAGTAAATAATTAATCATTTTAATTTTTTTTTTGGTGAACTTTAGTATGATATGTAAAATAATGCTTATAGATAATTATAGAATAATGCTTAAAGAAAAAAGATAATAACTTATTATTTGCACAATTTCAGGTGGCTTCAATCAGACAACATCTAGCCACAATCTATGAAAAAGAGGAGGACTGGCGGAATGCTGCCCAGGTTCTTGTGGGCATCCCTTTGGAGACGGGACAAAAGTAAGCTCACATTCCTCTTGGAGCAATCTGAAGGTCCTTGTTTACATTTTGCCTAAAAATGTAAACAAGCCTATTGTAAACAGGCCTATTGCTTAAAACTACTGATGCTGTTTCTGCCTAAATTATTTTGGTTCCTTATGATGTTTTCCTCTGTTTCTATAGACAGTACAATGTGGACTACAAGTTGGACACCTACCTGAAAATTGCCCGTTTGTACTTGGAGGATGATGACCCAGTTCAGGCTGAGGCTTATATCAACCGAGCCTCTTTACTTCAAAATGAGTCCACCAATGAACAGCTGCAGATTCATTACAAGGTGCGCCATGAATTGGGCTAATGTTTTATGTCATCTTTCCATGTGAAAGGATACATAATTTCTAACATAAAGGAAATGTGAAGGAAGTATTTGTATCCTGTATAAGAACACTAAATGAATGCTAATTATTATGTGTCTAAACATGATAATGTATTAATTTAGAATGTTTGGCATAGCGATGTATCAGAATAGTCAGGCCATCAGACTTGATTAGTCAATCAAAATTTTTTTTTTTTAGTAGCAGTCTTTTATTGGATGAATTAAAGAAAACCATTCAGCTAATCCCGCTGTCAAATTGATAATAGTTTAACTAGTTCAGATATTTTATATACGCCTATCAAGACCACTGCTGTTTCTGAATGAATAAATGTGTTTGAAATGTGTCTGATCTAGTATTTAAAAACCACTACACAGCTAAATCAACCACTAAATCAACTGGTCGATGTTGTAAAAATATGTACAGCTCTAGTTACAACCCGCGTTCAATCATGTCCTACAGGTTTGCTATGCCAGAGTTCTAGATTATCGGAGGAAGTTCATTGAGGCTGCCCAGCGCTACAACGAGCTTTCTTACAAATCCATTGTCCATGAAACCGAACGTCTGGAGGCCCTGAAGCATGCTCTTCATTGCACTATACTGGCCTCTGCAGGTACAATTAGCATGTTACTCCACTAATGTCAGGCAGTGCACTGGTGCTTAGACAATTTTAGCCTAATCTAAGTTTATATTGCTAAGTGGTCACATGATCTAAAAAATATGTACTTGATGTGTCTTGTTTGGTGCAAAAGGTCAGCAGCGCTCACGGATGTTGGCTACGCTGTTTAAGGACGAGCGCTGTCAGCAACTTGCTGCCTATGGCATTCTGGAGAAGATGTACCTGGATCGAATCATTAGAGGAAACCAGCTGCAAGAGTTCGCAGCCATGTTGATGCCACACCAGAAAGCCACCACAGCAGATGGTATTAGCGTTTTGTTTGGAATTTGAATTAATTTTATTTTAGTACTTAGTATTTAAAGGTGCAGTCAGCTCTAAAGAAATGAACAGTACTGTAGTACTGTATTATAGTTGAAAAATATGTTTTAAAAAATCACATCAGATCACTCACATGAACACTCATTCTACTCAAAGTTGCTTAAATCAAGCACGTCACCTCATGGGGGCCACCCTGTTGAGATTACATAATTAGATGAGGCTGTTTGCTTTTTCGACACTTGCCCTTGAAGGAAAAAATGATTCATAGCTGACAGCAAGTAGTTTGTTTTTAAATTTGTCTTGCTTTAGTCCATTTGCATTGTTAAGTGTCAGCATAATGTAAACAACATAATTATTGCCTGTGTGTATAATTTTAGGAGTGTTTTTTTTAACCAGGAAACTCAGTGACTAATTCTTGTTTTTTAGGTTCAAGCATTCTAGACCGAGCAGTGATTGAGCACAACCTGTTGTCTGCTAGTAAACTGTACAATAATATCACTTTTGAAGAGTTAGGAGCACTGTTAGAGATTCCACCTGCAAAGGTATATCTGAGTATTGCTTACAATTGATTTGTGCTGTTTGTTAAGGCAAACATTAATCGTACAATTCCTCATGGTTCTCATGCTGCTACAAATATCTTTACAGGCAGAAAAGATCGCCTCACAAATGATTACAGAGGGTCGCATGAATGGATTCATTGACCAGATAGATGGCATTGTCCATTTTGAAAGTAAGTTTGTTTTTTGAATAGTTTTAATAGCCAATAATCAAGTGTTTATTCTGTATAACCATGAATAAAAAGGCTTTAAAAAAATTGAATTTTTTATTTGTCCATCAGCGCGAGAGCCATTACCCACCTGGGACAAGCAGATTCAGTCACTGTGCTTCCAGGTGAACAACCTTCTGGAGAAAATCAGTCAGGCAGCACCAGAATGGACAGCACAAGCTATCGAGGCCCAGATGACGCAATAAATTCCCTTTATACCCTTCCATCTGCATACTCCAATAACAATGTCCTGCACTCTCATTGGGCAGATTTACAGCACTATGAAAAGACTATTCAGCTTGCTCATTAATTTAAACTGTCACATACATGCTAATGATGTATTACACTTGACCATTTTGATGAGGAGGTTGACATTTTCAGTGACAGTTTAATAAACTTGTGTAAAAATGGTTTTACGTGTCAGTTACTGTCAGTTTTAAGCTCAACAGTTAGAAAACAATCAAATTAAAGGTATAGTGTATAATATTCTCAAGATTGCAATTGAATTTGGTGCTGCTTGCAAGAACAGCACACTGCAGCTTTTTCCATACTTCATGTACTGATTTTCTTCACATAAACTTCATATAACTTAACTAGTGTTACAGATACATTTGATTTGTCATTAAACAGATATAGCCATTATGGGTATTGTCTTGTTAATTAAAAGTTATGCAAATTTTACAGCAAATTAAACATAAACAACTTTAAAGGGCATAAACAACTTGATCATCCAGATAAATGATCACTGGCGTAGAAGAGTAGTTCTGCCTTAGCAGTTCTGGAAGGAAATGATTTTTGATGTCTATGGAGTATTAATTAAAGATCTTGTGAAATCTTTAATTGTGTTGGATAAGCACAATTTCCTGTTGAAACAGGAAGTTGGGTTGGGGTTGCGTGTAAGATTTGTTTAGAGTTCATTATGCTTATGTCAATATTGCTCTTCAGCTTGCAGGCTGCACAACAGAAATAATTGACCACAAAGGCTTAACATGAATCCTGGAAACAAAACCAAACAAAAAAATACAATTTTTAACATTTTTATTGTATGGACAGACAGATTGATCAATTCATTTTGCAAAATTTGATGCTTTGCTGGATCAACATCTTTGTTAAAAAATTGCATATTGATATTTGAACATCATACTAACCGGGACATTGTATCTTGTTCGGACAGGCTTCCTCAAGCCACATACACATGTCCTTGTGTAAGTGTTGTGGCAGAAGAAAGGCAGAAGGTGCCACATGAACCTATTACTGTACATGATAATCATAAATTCATTTGAGTTTAGTGACAAAATGCTGTGGTATATGTAATTAAAGTTGTTTTTCATTAGTAATTTAAAAGAGCATGAAAAGAGCAATTATTCTTTTACTGCAAACACCATAATTTAACTTAAAATTTTAAGACAGGAAACTTTAATTAAACTTCAATTTCAATATATAAACAGTTTAATTTTAGTGGGTGGAATGTGGCAAGAAATCACATTGATATAGATGTTACATTATGAAGAAAACATTTCAGTTATGTAATATGTATTAAAATAATAACACTTAAATACTAGATCATTCTGTTGAATTCTTTATTGTGCTTCTCTTTGACTGTTTACACAGACAATTTTTACAAAAGGTTCACACCATGACCAACAGACCATGCTTTGAATCTGACAGTATATTAAAATCACATTATACATAATATGCTGCCTTCACCACTCAACCTCTTTGTAGTTGTAAATTTGGAACATGCATGAACTTGCTGAATGAAAACCCTAGAGTTTGTTTACTTTTACATCATCTATAGCTGAAGACATAGCAGATAAACTCATGATAGCCTGCATTTTCAAAGGTCATAAAGTTTTATTACATTTTAGATAATTTACTCCGACTTTCTTCAGTTTTTGGTTCCAAAGAGCAACAAGGATTAGATGTCAGTGTACATAGACTGCTAAATAGCAGTCTTTATTCTGTTGTGCTCTGTTGAATTATTTCCACTGTATTTATTTGCTCTCAAACTCAAAACTGTGGTTTCTTCAGAATTCTCCATTACGCTTCCTTATTTTAATATCTCTCTTCAGCTGGCAGGTTGCACAACACCCACAGAAATAGTTGACGACACAGTCATTACACATGGATCCCTGGAAACAAAATCAAATCGGGTTCAATCAACGAAAAATTGCTAAATAATCTGAGACAGACAGACAGACAGACAGACATACAGACATACCGGGATGTTGTATCTTGTTCTGTATACACTTCGGATTGGCATCCCCAAGCCACATGCACAACACTCATGCATGTCGCTAGCAATGGAGCAGCCCAAACAAGGAAGGCAAAACATGCCACAAAAACCTAATACAACATTTTGATTTGTGTTAAAGTCACATTATCACTGGTGAGACTGCATTAATAATGTATTTGTGTTCACTGGAATCACTTACAAACGCCCACATCATCACAACAGCTTAATAACCCGGTCTGAAAGTCTTTAGGTTCGTATGCTTTGGGTTGAGATGTCACCTCCATAATCTAGAACAGTTAAATAAGTATAAGCCATCAAGAATGTATGCTTTATTAATACTAACTTAACATCATACATGTAATTGAATACAAGTAATTGACATAACACAATCAAAGAATTTATTTGTACAGAAAGTTTACATAACACATTCAAAGAATTTACTTGTACAGAAAGTTTACCCAATTTTACCAAAAAGTAAGTCGTATTTAAATGTAATTTTACCTTTCTTGTGGTTGGATCAGTATACTCCTTTGCTATCCACAGATGCCCTTTATATACAGGTTAAAATGTCACATGGTCTGGCTTACCCTTACCCTAAAATGCATGGAAAAAATGTCAACATTTATTGTCAAAATATCTGTTGCCAATCCTATGGGTTCAAAGTCCCACAACGGTAGATGTAACTAATGGCTATATGACCACACACAATATGACCACAATTGGCATTTCCAGGATTTTGTGATTAGTATTAGTATAAGGATCACACCTTCAGGTGATGACACATTTTTACAAGGAACAAAACATAAAAAATTTCTTTATAGTTAAATGAACTAAGTTCAGTCATTTCTTTCATTGTTTTTTTAAAGCAACAAGACCCTAAGACTAACATGACATATTGCATTATCGATTTTGTTTGTTTAGCTATTTGACGCCCAGAGTTGATTTATTGCTGGGAGTTAAATACAATAAAACACTGTTGCTATGAGTCTTGTAACTACAATTTTTAAGACTTTAAACGTTCAAAGTAAATCAATGACAAATAAGAATGTGTGACATGATCGACGGTAAAAACTATTGAAAAGCCAAGTTCTCAGAAACATTTTTACACCTGAGTGTAAACATTCATCATTCAGTCTAGTATACAAACATAATGTTTTCAGGCATTTCAGGGTAATAAAATTAATTCCATTGTATTTATTTGGGGTTTTACCATTTGACAACCTTAACTAACCTTGTCAAATAAAAAAGGTATTTTTTTAACATTATTTTTACTTAGCTATTTATTGAGTATCACAACATGGACTGCTTCTAATACAGTTTAAGACCCCTAGACAGAAGGTGACCACTGAGGACTTTAATGAACCACTGATGTTTAATTAGATGAGGAAGAAACCTTATTAGGAACCAAGATTGCTCCCACTTTGTAGATTTATAAGTAACCAAACTATTTTGAGACAGTTTATACTAATTTGTTTAAAAACGAGTACGCTTTCAGCTCCTAATTAGTGGGCACTGGTAAGTGTTTTATCATCTGTGTACATGGGTCATTCCTTTGTTCTCACAAAGAGTGTGTATTGGACTCAAATCACAAAGGGCAACCATGTTGGCCCTACCCTCAGATTTAGACAGCAGCTGAAGCAATAAAAGCATCTTAAAAATCATACCATCTTAAAAATGTCTACAGATTAAGTGTTCCGATTGTGATTCTTTGTGATATGTGCGTAAGTATTAGATTATGGACTTAAAGATGAATTTTTGTTTATGTTGCATTGTCTCATGTGGTCATGGATTTAGTTGTATAAATGCAGCATCACACACACCCACCCACCCACCCACACCCACACACACACACACACAAACAAAAACACTACAGAAACACTACACTACAGGCCCTCATGACTGGGGTCTTCAAATCATATGAGCGTATTTATTTGTTATTGTGTCAAGGTTTTTAAATAAGAGGAACACAGTACCCAACAATAACAGACCAAACGAAAAGTAATATTGCTGAGAAACTTCCCTCAAAAAATCCCAAAAGAATTTGAAAGGTCTTGCTATTCTAAGATTTGTTAAAAAAGGATTTGTTATTCTAATTCTAAGGGAATGCAACAAGAACCCTCAAAGGTTTTTTTATTAGATTTGTATTTGTATACCCAGAAAATGGTTGAAAATGTTGTCCGACTTGAGACCACGCCGACGTCATTGTTACGTATGGCATTAAAGTAGCTAGTAGCAACAACGGTAATGTAAATTTCAAGTTTATTCTGACGCCTTCAGGTTTACAAATACTCAATAATTCGCGTTTTAATAACAGTTAACATTGTGTTCATGTCATCATAATTATGTTGTGTTATTTAATTAAATAAAAGTAAAAAGAATTTAAAACCTACTTATTTTTATTTTATAATATAAGTTTGTCTTTAACATATTATTGTGCATAAAGTGCAACACATAACTAACTCAGTAGAAAGTCTTTCTGGTTGCTACATTTCAGTAAAAACATTTGTTAATCTGACAAATATTACATATAATCCACTTAATCTTCATCTTAATGCAGAACGCCAGCACTGCGCGCACATTAGTACGGCAAGCAGCAAGTCCTAATCTGCTCCTGCTACTGCAAGCGGCACATCGCGCCGTGTGACGTCAGACACCTTTTCCCTGAACAGCTACACATAAATCGACCGAAACAGCTGGCGGGCTTATCCATTTTCATAGGGGGTGTAAAATGTGACAAGAAGCGATGACTTCGTTCCAGCATTAAACAAAAATCCGCGATACGGCTTTATTTTAATAGAATACTCATAGTATATGTCGTTCTATGACAAAGGAGTTAGTTTGCAAGACGATAACTTAAAACGGGCTGGAACCATTATGACTTTCGCACACCGATGTGTTAACAAATGGTTCAGTCCGAGGATGGCCGCTTCTGTCGGTGTAAATAAACAGACACTCGCGTTGTCGATGGAGCCGTGCGTGAGACATGGACGGGGCACTACCGCTAATGCGGTAAAGGTATGATGCATTTGACCTCAGTGTCATCTGAGCTAAAGGGCTTGTAATAAACCAGAAAGATGTTTTGCTGGGTTGCATTGGTTCAGTCAGCCGCTGCAGAGCATTAGCACGCTAAAGATAGCCGCATTCAAAACTGTCACTGCGCTCTCTGTATTAAACACACGTAACAAGCATTGAACGCTTGTTTTAAATCATTTGACAATTTACAAGTAACAAGTTATTTCACCGTCGTGTGGTGAATTAATAAATGTGCAGTTTCGACAGCAGTGATGCTGGATGTATTAGCTGATTAACTAGTCAGTGCGCTGCGGGTTGTGTTTGCAACCTCGTGAGCTGCCTACCAAGACACAAGACAGCAGTTTTAGTTTGATCATACTTTGAAGTGTCCAAAAATCCTGTCAATCCTGGCAGATGTTGTCTAGTAAAGTTGTCGTTTTATTTGCGTGCGTGGTATTCATAAGGTGCTGGAGTGCGGCGTATGTGAAGATGTATTTTCACTACAAGGCGATAAAGTTCCGCGGCTGCTTCTGTGCGGACACACAGTGTGTCACGACTGCTTGACCCGGCTGCCTCTTCACGGCCGGGCAGTGCGCTGTCCGTTTGACAGACAGGTCACTGAGCTGGGTGAGTTTTTCATTGCCGCTGTATTCTTTATTAGTATTACTATTATGATCTCATATGTTTGCTGAGAAAAGACCCAAATGAAAATTAAAGAATGAAAACTTACTTTGTGTCTTGATGTTACATTGTGTTACATACAAAAACACTGTGGCATGCAGCAAAGTCTTATTCAAACAGTACAGTGAGGTGTCAGATCCGCAGCCATGTAATATCATTAAATTTAAACAAAACTGAAAACCTTTTTCACAAACTCACATAAACTCAAATTCCATGACTGGAATGCACAGTAAATGTTCATTTCATTTACTGGTTTTTACTAGTAAGTGTCCCTCATTTACTGCAATTACATTTGTGTTATATCAGCCTCATATTGGACAATCAGCCACATTACTTTCTTAACATTGGCACTGGCTATTAAAAATCCCATATTGTTCAACCACTAGTTATTTGTGTAAATGAATGTAAACGTGTCTCACATTTTGTCATTTTTCTCTACAGGGGACTCGGGTGTGTGGGGCCTAAAGAAGAACTTTGCTCTGCTAGAATTGCTTGAACGGCTACAGAATGGGGCCACCAATCAATCGGGCATGTCAGAGGACGGGCTGCATGAAATGGGAGAGGTTAGAATGCGTTTTCTGTTATAAAACAAATAGTTCTGGCTCTGATTGGTTGAGCCAGCTTGTAAAATCCTGGCAAATGCAGTGTTCAGGTCACTCCTGTTGTATCTGCTAGATAATTTGAGTCACACTTGTAAGTACAATTGTCAGTTCTAAACACTGACTGTGTTAAAGCAGCCAAAAAGACCAGGAGCATCTATTAAGGAATTAAATGGGGTCAGTTTGGATTTCATTATGACTTCACAAAACTTCTTTTTGGTTTATCGCTTTTAGTGCATAATCCGCTGTGATGAAGATGAGACTCACACTGCCTCCATGTACTGCACAGTGTGTGCCACACACCTGTGTGCCGAGTGCTCTCAGCTCACCCACTCCACCCGTACATTGGCCAAGCACCGGCGTGTGCCCCTGGCAGACAAGCCCCATGAGAAGATGCTTTGCCCACAGCATCAGGTGCATGCCATTGAGTTTGTCTGCCTGGAAGATGGGTGCCAGCCAGGGCCGCTTATGTGCTGCGTTTGCAAAGAATATGGAAAGCATCAGGGGCATAAGGTACAGAAATTTGTCTAATTTGTTCTGTTTGTATTTCTCCTTAGGACATTTAGGAGAAGCATCTGAGAAACAATTGATAATTGATTGGTCTCGTATCAATCCTTAAGTAAATAAAATAATTTGGAACTCTGTTGTATTTAGTGCTGGTTATTGGCTCTGATATCTAAATTCAACTTGATTCTGACTTGCAAGGTTTTGCGATGATTGCATTCATTAAAAATCCTGCTCAACATTTGCATTGAAATTGTGACTTTCTGTGGCTAACTTTTAACTTGAAGTGACTGTGTACTCAAATGAGTCAGATTGCTTGAAACTCAACATCTGTAGTATGGAAGGCACACTACATATTAACATTTTTTTTAAGCACACTGTTCTAGAGGCTGAAGCCAACCAGATCCGAGCTTCCATACTGGACATGGCACACTGCATCCGTACGTTTACAGAGGAGGTCTCGGAATACTCCAGGAAGCTGGTGGGCATTGTGCAGCAGATTGAAGGAGGAGAGCAGATTGTAGAAGACAGCATGGGCATGGCCCACACTGAACATGTATAAGCATGATGTTTATGTCAGAATTGCTAATGCATTGTATCTAAATGTGTTGCCAACAGTCAAATTCTTCCTGTTTTCCATTCAGGTTCCAGGAACAGCAGAGAGTGCCCGATCTTGCGTACGTGCCTACTTTGCCGATTTGCATGAGACGCTGTGTCGTCAAGAGGAAATGGCTCTGAGCGTTGTGGACGCACATGTTCGTGAGAGGCTAATCTGGCTTCGACAACAGCAGGAGGACATGACTATCTTACTGTCACAGGTGTCCACTGCCTGCCTGCACTGCGAGAAAACACTACAACAGGTACAGACACAATTGCTTTACATTCACTCAGTTATTTTATTCATGTTGCGTTGGCTGTTGTCAGTTTTATACTGACATCTAGCGGTGTTGATGCTGCGTCATGCAAAACAAACATTTTTAGTTATTAAAGTTTAGTTCTTTGTAGATATAACCCCTTGCGGTCAGCCATGATTAATTAAGCAAACAGAAGTGTCCAATAAGGGAGGTTATCAAGATAAAATAACTAGTATTTAGCTTGATTATGTGATTTCAACATGTCTGCTCCCATGAGGTGACCTGCTCTACATAAAGTAAAACCTGACTGGTTTTAAAGCTTGAGCTAAAAGAGTACTACTTTAATGACTGAGTGTTCCTTTCAGTCATTAGACTGATAATAATGCATCTGTTTGGTTTGTTGTTTTCTTCCCCCTAGGATGATTGCAGGGTGGTTTTGGCAAAGCAGGAGATCAACAGACTACTTGAGACACTGCAGAAACAGCAGCAGCAATTTACAGAGCTAGCTGATCACATTCAGCTGGATGCAGGCATCCCTGTTACTTTCACTAAGGTACTTTAGGTTGCTGAAGAATTTAAGATCGACTTTACAATTATCCTATTTGTGTTTAAATGTTTACATAACCTTGTTTCTAACTACCTGTCTGATCTACTGTGTCCCTACAATCCTCCCAGAAGTTTAAGATCTGGTAATCTTAACCTACAGTTCCTTTTTAAAGGTTAAAACCCAGGGGAGATTGAGAGCCTTGTTGGTGGTGGGACTAGCTGGCCAGTGCAACTTAAAGTAGCATCTGTCTGAAAACAGTTTGTTTTCTTTAGCTTTTAAGATGTGTTAATGTTGTTGGTATTTATTTACTTTGCACTTTAGTCAGGCTGTTTAAAATGCTTTATAAATTAGTGACTTGAGCTACTAATTAAGAAGGTTCAGGATGGGCAGCTAGTCTTTTAACAACCTATTCAGTTAGTCAGGTTGACCAATGAGATTGTGTTTTTATTGATGTTGCTTTAAAGTGAATGAATTAACAGTGTGCTGTGTTGTAGCAAGTAACTTTAGGACTGTCAGCATGCTAAAGTTGCATTTTTAAATTCACCCCCTTTAAAAGCATTGTTGTAGTTTGTCATGTGCTTTGAACTGAAGAATACATCTTCCTTCCAGGACAACCGTGTGCACATCGGCCCAAAGATGGAGATCCGGGTTGTGACTCTGGGCTTAGATGGGGCTGGCAAAACTACAATTCTATTCAAACTGAAGCAAGATGAGTTCATGCAGCCCATACCGACCATAGGTATCCACATACAGTTTTTAAAGAATGTACACCAATGCAAGCTAGATGGTTTATTGATGCTACACGGTGCAGAAATGAGACTGCATTAACAACAACAACATTGTATTGTTTGTCTGTTTTAGGTTTTAATGTGGAAACTGTTGAATACAAAAATCTGAAATTTACCATTTGGGATGTGGGTGGCAAGCATAAACTCCGGCCGCTGTGGAAACATTACTATCTGAACACACAAGGTAATATGCAGCACTCACATTCTTTAAAGTTCTTGCTTCTGAAATTAATAATTCATTTTAATAATATGTTAAAATGTGCATTCTTGTGAAATTACCTCACTATTTTGCACTTATTTTAATTTAGCAAGTGGTATCCAGTTATCATCACAGAATTAACTATTTTGTATTGTTGCAGCAAAATTATATTATAAAAATTAACACAAATTAACATTAACATGTTTTGGTAGTCCAGTTGATGATGAAGCAATGATGTCTGTCAGAGATGAGACAGAGAAGTTACAAAAATCATAATTTACTAGTTTATTTTAAAAACAAAGGTCACGTCAAGCACATTGCATTGTGGGATACAGTACTCAACAGTGCGTATAATGCACATTTTGGCAAGTGTTGGTCATCTGGCTATTCCATACATAAAGAAAACTCTCATAGTCTAGACATACTACATACTGCATGCTATTCTGAGCATTGAATATGTGTGATTGAAGTTGGTATTTTGTTGTCTCCTAGCGGTGGTGTTTGTGATTGACAGCTGTCACAGAGATCGGCTGATGGAATCTCACAGTGAGCTGGCCAAGCTACTGACAGAGAAGGAGCTCAGAGATGCACTGCTGCTCATCTTCGCCAACAAACAGGTGAGAGGGACAGTGGTAGGTGTGAATGTGACAAAAATTGAGTGCTTTGAGTGTTTTTGGGCAGCAGTAACAGGGATGGGCGGGGCTTAGCAGAGAGTCAGTTTTCCATTGCTGCAGCCAAAAGGTCTAGTCCTCATTGCAGCTCATTCAGTCCATGACCTGTCCACATATACTTTATAGGAAGAGACCAATTACAGTTTTTAACATGCCATTTAGGGGCAGGTTTATCTGCATTAGATAAGCTGCAGTTTTTTAAAATAATGTTGTGACAGACTCCAGGAACAGTTATCTGTAAATGTGTATACATTATGTGATTATAGTTTCTGTCCATCCAAAAGTAGTACAGATTACTTCACAAATACATTTTAGAAAACAAACCAGAGTATGCCATATCTAATTGATTTGCAACTAAGTGTCTCACAAAAATTCTCTGCATGTCTTAAGATTGGATGCCTCTAACAAGACAAATTTATGCAAATCCAGTAATTAGTTTATCCACAAAAGCACTGATTTAAATAAACCCTGTGTGCCTGTTACTCCCACAGGTTGTGTAAAGTCAAGATTGAACTTTTTGAGAAATTGCACACAACTGGAAAGCACTATGCATCAGTTTCTTTTTTGAGTTTGTATTTTGAGGTTGTCAAATGTTTTCTTGAATTATAAGTGTGCCTGAATCATATCTGATTTGGCTCTCTGAAGGATGTCCCTGGCGCTGTGTCTGTAGAGGAGATGACGGAACTCCTGAGCTTACACAAACTGTGCTGCGGCCGCAGCTGGCACATCCAGGGCTGTGATGCCCGCAGCGGCATGGGTCTGCATGAGGGGCTGGACTGGCTCTCCCGCCAGCTGGTGGCCGCTGGGGTTTTGGACGTGGCCTGAGGATTGCTTGACAGACTTATTACTTTTATGACTGAGTCTGAACCTGTCCGTGTCATTTGCACACTCACACTGCTCATATTAACCTACATTATCATGTCATACCATCATAGAGTAGTAGACTTACTGCTGTGTGTGCTTGTAGTTCAGTAGTGTGTTCATAAACATGGCTAATATAGGAGCTTTTCTAAAAACAATATTCTGTGTTAAAGGTGAGGAAATACAATAAATCTGCATCATGCTGATGATTACGACAGAAAATAATTTTGACTCATATTTTTGTGCGTAAAAATACAAATGTATTGAAAGAATGAAAGTCTATGTTGTTTCTGTGGTTACAATGCAAGTCTATGGAGCAATGGTTGCTAATATAGTTACAATGGAAGTCTGTGGGGCAGCTGTTGTTGCTATGGTTGCCCAGCAGCTGTCCATTGTACATCTTTCTTTTGAGATGAGTCAATTATTTTCTGCAGTAATGAAGAATATGATACAGAAGCTTTCAGCAGGTCACTAGTGTTTAACCTGGAATATTGTATTAAGTAAACTAAACCAACTGTTCCTCAAATCAAAATATAGAAGTTTATTATTTGGTCAATGCTATTGTTAAGTCAATTTTGTTCATTGTTTAATAGTTACTGGTAAGGTAAACTCTTTGGAAATGTATTGAACATATACAATAGAAGTAGATGAACTGAAATGCTTCGGCAAAATAGACTGAACAACTGGGTCATTTTTGTACAGACAGTGTCATGCATTTCTCATACAACCATGTGCAAACAGCAGAGTTTCAGTGGTTAGATCTATGAAATATTTTAACTGTGGTTACAGCTGTAAGTAAAAATGAAGCTAGGCATTATCACAAGATTCACTGATTCAGCAACGCAAAGTGCCTGTTGATGAGTGATCAAGAATAGCTAGTTAAAAAGGTCATGTGATTGAAATAATTGCCATCATTCAGAAATTACATGCTTTAATGTCATAGGATGAATCTCATAGAAATCTATTGAGAATATGTCTGGTACCTATTACCCATCAATAAATATTTGCTTTGTATACGTTTTATTAATGACAAGCATTTTGCCCCCAATTCTAAGTTATGTAATATTAAATCGTAATGACAAAGAATTAAATCTTTGTCATTACTGTAACAGGAAATAAATCCTGATTATATTGTGTAAATTGTCACAGATTTATACATTGTGCTAATCTTTGTTGTACTATTTATGTTTGTTAAAATAAAAAATACAGTAAATGTTACAGTAATGACAGTCTAAATGAGAAGCATCGAGAATGAAATCTGACTCCAAAATAAAATGTTTGGATGTTTTACAAAATGGGAATTTGGGAAGAAAATGTTTCTACTTGTCATAAGTGTCACAATGGTTTTGTTTTTCGAGTGAAACATAGCCCAGATATATTTTCATGAGATTCAATTGTCCTTTATTCTTGATGTCCCTGTTTTTTATTGCTATAGTTACTTGTTTGAATTTTAAAACGAGCCTGTAAATATTTAAATGTACCTAGTGGTCTTAAGACTAATGCATGGGTGTAGGTGTATTTTCACCATGTTTAGAGAAATGTGTTTTTGGCAAAAAGGTTACTGATTATTTATATTTTAAAGGAGGATTGTAGTTGGAGCTCTCATCTACAGTTGTGACTTGCAAAAACATTAACATCTGTCAACTGCTTGTTAATATATGACAGGACACCATATGTCCTCTCCAAACAACATTCATTTTGGAACAAGTATTTCTTAGCCTGTTATAAGAAGTGAAAATTGTTACATTGTATGCATTTTAGGTTATGTATACTTGACTGTATGTAAACGCTCAATTATGTGACTTTTTTTTAAAAAGAACTATATACTTTAAAGTTGAAACAACTAAGCTGTTTTGCTGGCTATTCAGTTTGGAGGGGTTATAAGCATTTTTACCTGAGCAGCTAAGCACCAGCTTGGCCAGGATGGGAGACCTAAACCATCTTAAACCAGCTAAGACCAGCAATGTGTTTTTTCAGTAGAGTTATTAAAACATTGTTCCTCATTGCTATGTAATGTTTAGTAACTGTACTTAGGTGTAGTATTTTCTGTGCCCTGTTTGGAGGTTGTGAAAGAATCTTAATGTTCTTACTGTGAGTTTTGGAAACCTTTCAAGCAGCACACCCACACATTTGTTATTGATTTGATGATGGCTTTTGTATAACCATTCATAATGATATTATGCTATTAAAAACAAAGTGGAAAACACTGGCTTTCATTTCAATGACACATCAAATGAGAATATTTAAAAAGGTACTTTATTTTTTTTTTTTTTTTACAAAATCAGAATTTAGACTGGACGTCTATTTGACAGTGATATTTATGATGCTGATGTCTTCATATGGCTTGTCAGTCTTAGGGTTGATTTTAACATTGGAGATCCTCTGCACCACCTCCATACCTTTAGTGGTCCTTCCAAAGACAGTGTGCTTGTTGTCTAGCCAGGGCTAGTTGGAGAGGACAAGACAAATTAGATGATGACTTCCACACATAACAGTTAAACATACAACATTAGTTAATAAAGGGATAGTTCACCCAAAAACGAAAATGCTTCCATCTTTTACTCACGCTCATGTCATTCCATACATGTATGACTTTTTTGCTTCTGAGGAGCGCAAAAGATATTCGGATGCATGTTGGAAACCAACAGTTGCACTTATCTACTTTCATTATATGGACCCATTTCTCAAAGTAACTTCTTTTGCGTTTCACAGAAGAAAAGAAGTCATAGGTTTGTAATGACGTGGGGGTAAAAACTTTTCATTTTTGGGTGAACTATCCCTTTAACATAAAAGGCAATACCAAGCGCAGACTTGATAAGTGATAAGAAATAATAAGATAACTTAATAAGAAATAAGTTCATTGTATTACTCCAGGGTGCATTCAAACTGACAGAAGTTAAATAACTGAAGGTCCTACCCAACTGCATCAGTTGTTATTCCAGTATGTATGAAAAATAGACTTTTAAGCACCTATAATTTGTTGACATGTTATAAGTACCCAAATCTCAGTAGAAATTTTAATGATTGTCTTACAGTTGGGACAACGGTGATGAAGAACTGCGATCCATTGGTTCCTGCGCCTGCATTGGCCATACTGAGGGTGTATGGTCTGTCGTGTCTCAGGGTGGAATGGAACTCGTCTTCAAACTCCCCACCCCAGATGCTTTCTCCACCCATCCCTGTGCCTGTCGGGTCACCGGTCTGGATCATGAAGCCCTTTACGTGACAAACAGTGTTAGTGTCACTGATCAGTCACATCTTCAATATGAAGCATGTCATTTTTGCGTGACTAGTGAAACCAAACAGAATTGCAATCTTCATTGTCCACACCTACAGGAGCTCATACAGTACCTTGATGACACGATGGAATATGTGGCCATTGTAGTAGCCATTCCTACTGTGGACGCAGAAGTTCTCCACTGTTTTGGGGCATCTGAAGAGCAAAAAACAATGATGTATAACTCCAAAATTCAAAACGCCATACTAATATGTTGCTCTGCTATCAAAAGTGACAATCACACATACTCCACAGGAAAGAGTTTGATGTGTATGTCGCCCATCGTGGTGTGAATGATAGCGCTGTCTGACACTCTTTTTGGCCCTTCTGCTTGTGTGGCTGCCATCACTTCCTCCTTTGAAGGTTTCTCGTTAAATATGTCCCGGTCTGAATCGGCACTCTTCGTGTCCTCTGGCTCTCTCTTTGTGAACTGTGGAACATTTAACAACAAAACAGTAATAAGGTTTGAAACAACATGAGGGTGAAATCACAAAAGTTTCATTTATGATCGCTGCGAATGAGCAATGTCACACCATGTAAAAGCGGTTCTTCTTGAAGGCTGTGCAGAAGATGGTAGGATCTGGGTCATAGTTCTGCAGAGCTGGGTTGTCAGAGGCCTTCATCTCAATGGTTGGAGCTGCCTGCATGGCCTTGGCTACACCCTGAAACAGGCTCAGCTGAACCACACGAATGTTCTCCTGTTTCCCCAGGATCCGCACACACCTTTACAGCGACAAATAACATTATGCACTTAGCGAGAGAGTGCGTAGTAAGTGCTGATGCATATTACACAACAGAGGATCAGACCATCCAATAGTCTGCAAGGACTAGATGACATGAAATAATTGTTTAATATAATTATAATATATATGATTGTTTATTACATTTTCACAAAAGATTACAAAAATCTTTTCACTGGAATTATGTTCAATGAACAACAACGTGTGAAAGAAATAATAAAGGTGAATATTGATTTCATTTAGATTTTAACATGCTTGACTATAATATTTGTGGCAAGCTCTACCTGTTAGTCTCCACATTAATGACCTTGATGCCCAGCATTGTGCCGTAAAGCACAAAGTGTCCAGTCTCGTCAAAGATAATGCTGGTCAGTCGGATGCCGTCCACCTTCTCCAGCTCTCGCTCTACTGCCATTCTGCGACCGAACTCCATATCAGGCAACTGCTGCCTCATCTGCTGAAGCTCTGTGAACATCTACCAATAACAATAAATGTCTCAAAACAATTTCTGAGGAATATCTTTAAAAAGCTTAGAGGCAGTAAAGAAATAATTCTGTCATTATTCAGAATTTTCACCCTTATTTCATTCCAAATTAGCATTGATTCCTCTGTCTGTAGTACACAAAATGTGACTTTTTGAAGAATATCCTGGTCACTCTTTAATATAAAACTACATCTATCATGTTTTTGGCTTGAAAGCCTTCATTGTGATTAGAATGGCAATGTGCTTGCATTGACTACAATCAATACTTCTTTTAATATAAATAGAATTATTTACCGTTAATGATTCATCAAACACCCTCATCAACTTCCCAGTCATGAAACGGAAAATCCTCACTTTGCGGTCAACAGCAATTGTGGCCATTTTCTTGCCGTCTTGAGAGAAGGCCAGGCTGGTGGGATAAGTTTGGCATTTGGCAAACTCATACAAGTCAGTGTCTGTTTTATACTCCCAATCCACCTGTCGTGGAAATTTGAATTCGCTCGGGAGCCCCGTCCAGTATTCCAACATTCCTGCTTTATCAGCCGAGACGATTACGCGGAACTTTGGATTCAGACGGATTTGAGACAGGGGCGCGGAGTGCATCTTGTCAAACGAGTGCAAGGGATTATTACTTCCACGACCATCATAAACAAAAATCTTTCCTGTTGATTTCTCTGAACAGGCTACTGTGGAAATGGCATCACCCGGATTATAAATCCATTCACACTGGCCTGGATGGAAGCTGGAATAGAAACATTTGCTTAAGATCAGAACAAAGTTGGATGACAAATGATTTATTGTTTGTTTTCATTCTTCTATTATTGACTAATCTCACAAGAAAAAGAGCAATATTTTACCCAAGTTTAAGCATGTTGATCATGTCAAAGTTGACAACATCAAACACTTTCATAGACTGATCATCTCCCACAGAGCAGAAAAGTGCACCTTCAGCACTTACTGAAATGCACTCGATCAGACCTGCATGACATGACGTATAAACACATACAAATGTAAGGAAATGCAGAACTCTGTGCCACAATGCTAGGATGTTTTGAGTGGTTGTTAGGATAGTCTGGGAGGTTGTAAGGGAATTACTATGTAGTTGCTAAGGTGATCAGAATGCTAAGTGAATTTATTTAATGACCTATGACTGTATGTACCTAAATTATATTTTTTTGAAAAGACTCGGGATGTGGCTAGTGTCCCTCTTTCAAGTCTGTAGGACTCTTTTACCTGTTCTATTGTCCATCAGGTTTGAACGCTGATTGCTTATAAAAATTATATCAGGATTTGAGGTATTGTTTTATGTCCTCAGCACAAATGTAGCAGAAGTTAATCATCAATCTTTAATACTTAGGATAAGGGGGTTTGTTAAAATCACTAACGTTAAGATATGATTATTAGTGCTCTTGACACCCACCTTAGCAAACACCAGTTTAGTGTGACATCACAAGCAAGTTATAAGACAGACACCAGAATAAACGTACCCAGATGACTGCGGAAGTGCTTCACAAACTCTATCCCCTCATCCTCCTTCTTCTTCCAGAACTTCACATGACCATCTTGACTTGCTGTGATGATAAAATCTGTTCTGGGATGTTTAAAAATTACAACCAGTACATTCAGAATTAAATCAGTTAACCCAAGTGTTGATTTCTATATAATAAGGATTACATATTTAATTCAAATTTATTTCTATAGTTTTACAGAAGGCACATTTTAGCATAAAACAGAGAAAACAAAGAAAATATAACTGTATACCAAAGGTACACATACAATTGCTTTAGTTCCTTAAATGTAATTAAATGTATTAAGCCATTAATAACAAAAGTAGATTGACTTTTGTTCTCCACTTTTATTTTGAAGTCCAACATTTCTGTGTTACAGATATAAATCTCTCATAGGAGAGATTTAAAACCCTGTTTTAAATCACTGATCTAGAAAATATTCCAGACTTGTAGGAGTACACTTACTTAGAACAAACGATGTGTGTTATCACATCTCTGTGCATGTAACTTCGTTCATACATGGAGGCAGAGGGTAAATTGTCCAGGTAAATTCTTTCATATTCAAGAACTGCAACGAAAACACACGTTGATGAAACATCTCAGGCTGAAATAAGTATGAATGAAAAACGTAATTTCTTTCTACTGAGATTAAGCAACACATGCAATCCTACGGATCTGAATACCTAGACAGCATTTCTGGTCAGTTTAAGCGCCGATCATGCCCCAAAAACACTGTCTAGATAGGCAATTCGCAATGTTTTAATATAGCAAATAAAGCGCGTTTATAATAAAAATGAATGCCTTTTTTCTTCTTTGTTTGAGCAGCCTCGCTGGGCAAAGGACCGACCCATTCTTTCTCATCCTCGTCATCCTCCTCTAACTTTCGTTTATTTTCAGAACGATCACGAACATCACACGCCATTTTTAACTTAAAGTTTACATTTCTTCTTCGATGGTGGGTCGGTTGGTTTTCAAGGTAACGGACTGCTGTCTTAGTATATACCACCTCCTAAAGCATGGGAGGGAAATTGATGTTGATGGGTTTGTGAATTCCGTGCTTTTCTGCTTGAACCGTCTCTTTTATAATGGCGAATAGTGCAATGGTGTCCATAAAATGTATCTATTTGGTCAGGTACAATGCATCATTTTAACTCGGTTAATTAAAAAAAATTTATATTAAAACGTCATTAGGGGTAAACTATTGTTTAAAGTGTTATTATTAGTAGTATTTATTTATTAGTAGTACTAAAATAGCACATGGCTGTCGGTATTGTCATTTTGTATTTGTTAGTTTACTCAGCGAGGTGAAAGATGGACCAGTTGTTGTGTTTTCTTATTTTTAATTTCACTTATCAGAATTCTAATTTAAATCACAAATCACCAGTAATAATCACAAATAATAGCAAGACGTCCAACACGAAGAGGTACTATGATCCGGTAATCAGCTCTACATAACGTTTCATATTTTTTATTTAATGGACAGCATAATTTATACACCGTTGTTGGCACAGTAATTCAGTGCAATGTAACACAGTCCACAGGGTGTCGCAGCAAACTAAGACAAAATCCTTTAGCAGCGCACAAAACTAACTGAGCTCTCAATTCATGCAATACCAGTCCTGTTCTTCCAAAAAATAAATTCTATCTATTTTGGGTAAATTTAACATATTACACATTTTATGCAGATGCTATTATGAAGCATTTTATAGAAAATGGCATTAACAAGAATATTTTTATATCTCTTGTTTATGTATTGATCTCCCTGCAAGCATGCCAGTGAAGTCTTTTGTGGTCATATAATTTTATTCAACAGCAGCTCGGGAGTCACTTAATTTAAATGTAACGTAATATTAATTAACACTAACAAACATTATAATATTACATATGTATATATGTCATTCAACTTATAATTAACGTATATATTAATTTTTGTAACACTGTAATACAATGATTATTGTTGTTGTTTAAATCTCATAAAGTATACAGCAAAAATAGTATAGATGATGTGTAAATGTTTTACAGTTTGGGGTGAAAAATGACCAGGACATTTCTGGAGCTAAGAATGGGATAACGTTTGTTAATCTCTCATCAGTAAATGCCATTATAAAGTGTCGCTACCTGATTCTCACGTGCACTTTTCACCTGACCATCCGAGCGCGAGCGCTAAGCACATCGCAATGACGTCATGGCGACCTTCCCCGCCTCTCTCGCCGCTGCTGGTGTTTGAGTCTGTATGTTGGCTCAGATTCGTCTCCTGTATTAAAGGGTGCAACTCTGATCAGCTCTGCTGTTCTGCATACACACCGCACCAATGTGCATTACTATTATTATATTATAGAGTCAGCAATGAACACGTATCAAACAATAAGCCAAAAAGTTAAACATGAGTTGAGTTACAGAGGCGCACATACTTATTAAACATCTCTTTTTTCATATTTTGGAGATGGTTGCATGGAGTTATTTTTTCCTGTCTTTTTCATTGCACTGCTAATGCAGTAAATTCTTGAAGAACCTTTTTTGTTTCTGTACAAGGACACAACACTACATTTGTTGGCATGAGAGACAGAGAATGGCTTGAAGCGAAAGAAGAGATTTACTGAAGAATGCATTGAAGTGGACTGACTCAAATGCAGAAGATTTCTACTGTCTGTATTTATTCAACAAAAAAAGATGAAGACGGTAACTATCATTTTTTACAGTCTTTCAGACAGGACAGGGTCGTCTGGGCAATCCCAGTGGGCTTTGCACAGAAATATTAATGCATGACAATGTAACACATTATGTCTTAACAGTATACATTGTAACTGCTTTATCTCTAACTGCAACATTGATGAACGACACCTCACCAGAAAAAGAAAATCCCTTGGTGCACATTTGGCTCGTGCAATTTATTGTCTTCTCATTGGTCTTGTCTTCACTTTTGCGAGTCTCCTGTTTTTATTTTAGCGGCCAGTGTAATAGACTTGGGCCGGTTGCCAGCTGTCTGGTCGGACACGTTTAAGACAACTACAGCCGCTGTCTGGAACTGGGCACTTTATTAAACTTCGTAAAATGTTCAGCTGCACAGTTGCTGCTGCAGCCTCTGCTGCGGTAACAGAGAGTAATGCAAAAGGAAGCGTTATATAGGATTTGTTGTAAATGGACGATTCTTCTGCCTGCTATCCGAGAGAACGGTGCCGGTCGGCATTTGATTAAATGGCCATTGCCTAACCGGTGAGTTACAAACTTCTTGAATCGCAATGTAGACAGAGGGAACATCTTCATAGTCATAGTGCTTTACCTGTGGTTAAGTGACTTACATTCACTACAATCACCTTCACACCAGTTTATTACCTCCCTGCAGCAGTTCTGAGAAAGCTGGAACATCATTTGTTTGCAGATGGTACTTGGTTTCATATTTTGTATGGACTTGCAAATTGTAAGTGTGGCTCCAAGTGCTCAATTCTTTTTTAAGTTTGAGTTTGCCATGGCAACTAGAGTATACTAATGGAAAGGTAGGTGAAGTGGAAATCATTTGGTGAATTGTCAGTCAGGTTATTCGCAACAGGTATTTGCTGCATGGTTTCACGCCTTGAGTCGGAAACAGCCTGAGCACCTAATACTCAGGTGCAGGTGTGAAAATGATAACCTAAAGTTACTGCATCCTCTCAACACCTATGAGATCAGTGTTATGTGTGTGTATGTGTGTGATCAAACCTGTTCTAGTCCAGATGTTACAGTTATGGAATTGCAATCTGCCCCTGATGTCTGAGAAGTTGTGTTGCAAATTCCTTCCATTTTTACACATTGTATGAACAGAAAATGTGAGTTTTTCCATACACTGTCATCATGTCATCATTCATTTCCAGGCAAACAAATGGATCATTCAGGACAAGCTTCCAATATAGATCTGCTACTTTGGAGTAACATGAAGAGCATTCTTATGGATTTCTCCACATCTCATGGCTGACACAGGTACAGACTCAACATTTTCTGGAGAATTCATCCTTAAGAAGACATTTGAACCCGGGATTAAGTGTGGACTTTGAACGTATCGAGGATGCTTATCACGGATATGTTATGGTGCAATGCTGGATTGATCATATCACTTTAATCCATTTGTAGCCTCCCCGACCCCCCCACCCCCACCCCATGTCAGATCTTCTCTAAATTATGGAAATTTTTTGGAAGACGCTGACTTGGATGTTTAGCCTGGTCTTGGCTGCTGCTGAACCTCAAAGCCGTTCCTCCAGCTCTCAAGGTAGGTTTAACTTATTTAACTGTGCGGTTAATTAAACTAGTGGTGAGACTGTATATTCACCACTGAAAAGCCACGACTCCTTTCTCAGAATAATGACTACACACACTAGTGAAAACTGCCCGCAGGAAAGAAATATCACAAATGAGATCTCATTAATATCTTAGTTATGAAAATATGAAGTCTCTGATTTTTGATTGCAGATTTTCTCTCTTTCTATGGGAAAGAAAATTACCAATAAGATCTGTAATCTTTCAATTGTTTCTCCTTAACTTTCAACTTAATTAGGAGAAACATCTGAGACAAAGATGAAACTGATTTTAAATTAAAATGAACAGAGAACTTAGTCACCTGAGTCGTGAAAGGGCAAACTTTGAGTAATACAACTTTCCTTTCCTAAACCACTGAAATTTTTTAGTTTTCCCCATAATTACTCATTACTATTTTCTGCTTCATTCTCTGAAACACAAAGCGGAATTCCTGTCCATGCTGGAGCACTACCAGCTAACAGTACCGGTGCGGGTAAACGAGAGGGGCCAGTTTATGAGTTACACTGTGAAACATTACATGCCTGGTCGGAGGCGACGGGGATTGGACCAGGCTGAGCCAGACCACACCGAGACCAGGGTTTTTTATAAACTCTCAGCCTATGGCAAGCACTTTCACCTGAACCTGACACTCAACCCCAACCTGGTTTCAAAACATTTCACTGTAGAGTACTGGGGCAAAGATGGAGTGGATCGTCAACATTCGTTGGTAGATAACTGCCACTATGTTGGATACCTACTGGATCAGTATAGCACTACGAAAGTGGCATTGAGCAACTGTAAAGGCCTGGTAAGTATGACAGTTGTTAGCATTGTTAGAAAAATGTCTGTAAGCATGTATTTTAGCCAGCTTATTTTCTCCTGAATGTCTAAGGAAAACGGTTAACTGTTTTCTGCATAAAAGAACAGATTGGAAAATAGACATTCACATTGGGATATGGAAGCATGCTGGTCAGTGACATGTGGAATATGCATTGTTTTCTTGCCCGCATGTCTGAAGATCTTCAGCTGAAGTGTTTACTTCCTCAAAAGGTCCTATATGTACTGACTTGTTTTGATACCGTTAAGTGGTCTTCACTGTGGAATACAGTTTCTGAATTGTGCGGCTTGTTGAGAAAACGCATGTTGTTACGTTTCTAAATGATTGAACTTTACATGGTCAATGATAAAACGTAAAAAAATTCAATTTTAAAATTCTACTTACATTGAAAGAAACAGTCATATCATGAGACCAGAATATTATAGAGACTCCCATGGGACCTAGCAACCACCTAGCGACCATTTTAAATAACTTAGTAACTGCCCAGAGCTTTAGGAACATAACAATTGTCTTGCTCAGCAGTTTTACTCAAGCGTCCAGAATGACTCAGCACGTCAATGACACATTAATAAAGCTTCAGAAGTTCTGAGAAACTCTGGCAGGATATCAACGAGATATTGCTAACATGAGAATGCGTTTAAAGTGCCTAGTCTGTATTGCAGCCAGAATTTTTATCTAGGTCTCTGTGTGTACATGGCTGCTTCTGCTCTGTGTTTAAGTGACTGCTGAGTGACAGCAAAATATTAGCTTAGCTGTCTCTCCGCAAGGGGCCTAGATCCCCTCCTGCACCTGCAGGCCTGAGCAGTTTGCCAGCTAATTTGTATCTTGTCCACGTATGCTTCATCTTGGATGTTGATGTTGCAGGATTGAACCACACTCTGTAGCGCCATGGCATTTGTTGTGGTTTCATGAGAATTGTTTGTACATTTTTTACAAAATTGCCACAATGTTTTGCAACGTTAGATTAACTATGTGCAAAGTAGAGTATGCACAAATTGCCTGCCAAACCTTTGCCTTGTAGCTAGATAGCAGTTTGTCTCCTTAAATCTCTCATTGAGAGATTTAGGGGGTGGAAATTTCCAGAGGGAGCCGACCCTGTGCAATTACCTTCAACCGTTAGGACGCCAGGACTGGATATCGGAATCCTTTGTGGTATCAACAGTACACTTGCATAAATCTATAGAATATAAAAAAATCAATAGAAATCAATGAGGCCTTTGATAAATGTAATGATTATAATGTGGTCTGTAAAACCTGAGGCTTTCCATTTGCATTTCCGTCCATGTCAATAGCAGTTGCTGCCTCACTTCCCCTCCCCCCCAAGGGAAGTACACAACCTACTTGCTGTCAGCTGTCCTCATGGGCACTCAGTCATGGTATATAGTGTGTTTGAGCCAATTACCTGAGCTGTAACTACTGTGCAACTAATTACCCTGAAGCCCCATGAAAATAACAGTTCTGATTGGCTGATGGCACCACAAGAAAATGCACAGTCCTAGTCCTGTCACTAGCGACATTGGAACTGATTGCCCTGCATGATCATAACCCTTTTAAATTAGATTCTACATTAAAATTTCAAGTGTGGGAATTTCTCAATTGACTGGTCCCAATGATGAATCATGAATCCAAGAAGATAACTAAACTAAAGATTCAGTTTGTAGTTCATGAGACATTCCAAACATGTTTGCTTTGTCAGGTCCACAATATTAGCTTTGTCCCATAATCCCCCGTCACTCAGAATGGGGAAGGGGAGAGACAGTTGCAATGATGATAAACAAGAACTTAGTATTATTTCTTGCAGCCAAAAGCGCTGACTCACCATACTTCATAAATTTAGATTGCCCAGATCTCTGCTTTGCCTCAACGTTGTCTGCTTTGTGTCAATTTATTAGACCAAAAATGGAAAAACAATCCTTTGAATGCCTCAGCAGTTTTTGCCATTATGCATTTGTTTTGCATTTGCTATTTCTTTGTAAAGATTTAATTGGTCTCATTGTGGAGTTTTACAGACTTGGAAAGCATGCCAGAGTTTTTTTTTTATAAACACATTTCTGAGGCACGTTCTGAGTTTATGTTAATTTGGGGTGTTCGAGGGTACAGGTCTCTGTTCTTTGGTTACCATGTTGTTCTTCACATAATTCGCAGTTTTGGGTGATTTATTTCATTGATTTGTATTTTGGTGTGTTTTGAATTTGCCTGTGATGCTGAAAGATATGAGTCACATGTAATACAGCGTACCTCAGAAAACAAGTTATAGTTATCTGAATTTTGTTTTAGCAGGCATGTAATTTGGTCATTTAAATACATTAGCAACCTAGACAGTATAGATGGAATATTTCAAACCTTGAATTAATATATTTTCTCGTTTTCCACTTTTCTCTTTCCTTATCAAGCACGGTGTCATAACCACAGAAGAAGAGCAATATTTAATAGAGCCATTAAAAAATATATCCAGAAATTTCAGTGATGTCAACCACGAAGAAGGGCAACCGCACGTTATATATAAAAAGTCTTCCATTCATTCTCCGCAAGAGCACAGCGAGGGGTTCGGCTGCGGCGTCTCAGGTTGGTAAACCTCCATCTGGCCGCATTGTGACATAAACAGCTATAGATAGATGTTTAGGAAATGATGGTCAGTGGTTCAGTTTTGGCTGGAGATCCTTGCAAACAGTCTCCATATGAGCGTTAAATTGAGATACACGCTGAAGTACAGATGTGTGTCATTTCTACAATCTATTTAACTCTCTTAGAAGAAAACGTCAGCCATTTCTGTATTCTTCAGACCTCATAATAAACAGGACACCCTGCATTCAAACGAGTCCAGGTGCAAACCCATCTTACCCAGCCCCGGGCAGCGATGGGCCGCCAGGAGCCCATCGCCAGCGTCGCTCCGTCAGCTCAGAACGTTTCGTGGAGACACTGGTGGTGGCTGACAAAATGATGGTCGGCTACCACGGTCGCAAAGACATCGAGCACTACATCCTGTCTGTAATGAATATTGTAAGTTTGGTCCTGCTTTTCTCACGCGTGTTTTTCTCAAACATATGTCACTTCTTTCTTTTTAAAGGTCAGGTATGATCAAACAGCATTTGGCTGACTTTGTGTCTTTTTTTCTTTTCTGGAGGTCAGGTTGCCAAACTTTACCGAGATTCCAGTCTAGGAAATGTTGTGAACATTATTGTAACCAGACTGATTGTCCTGACCGAGGATCAGGTAATTGCTTTAAAAAACAGCAATCTTAAAGGTACAGTTCATCCCAAAATAAAAGTTGTATCATTATTTACTTGCACTCATGTCATTCCAAACGTTTGACTTTATTTTGTGGATTAAAACAATGACTTGTAAGGGGTTGGATCCTGTACTGCTTGTGCTGCGGATATGCAAGATAACTTAAATTGAGCAACACTTTTACAACTACCAAGACACCCTAACAACCATCCCATCTAGAAACATCTGTGTAACCACCCTGAACCCTAACAACTACCTAACAACACCCTTATAATCTCCTAAAACACCAAAGCGGCCACCTAGAAACACCCTGGTAACCATACAAATATCCTAGCAACCACTTAGAAATAGTTTTGCAACTGCCCAGAAAACATGAGGAACCATATACTAATGCCACATGGCAATGTATCAGCAAGTGTTTTTATGCTATTTTTTTGGTTTAGCTAAAGGTAACAGTATGTCAATAATACTTCCTAAGGCTAGACTGTAGTCAAATCTGCATTACCATTAGTAATGTAATAGTATTTTTAGAAGCTTAGAAACACACCTCATAGCAGTCTGTTGTTTTATTGACCTGAATAAAACAGATGGAATCATGAACCAAATGTCCATTTTTAAAGATATAGTTATTCAAACAGATATGCTTAGACATTGTCCCTGAGGGAAACTTTGTGTAAGATATTACGTTAATGTATTAAATGAGAGAGCCAGTGTGTTTGTCTTCTTTTATTCTTGGCCTTGGAAAGGTCAAATAACTCTTCTTAGACTGGGAAACCAACCAAAATCCAACTAGCTCCAGGATGATGTCATTAGGGCCGTAATTCACTTTGTACCAGTCAAATTATATATTGTTTTTATGTACATTACCACAGTAACCATTAGAATAAATTAATAACACTGAAATGTATTTTTTCTGTATTGTGACTTCAGTTCAGATTACTAAGGCTTAGGTCTTTAACTCAAACTGTATAGCCTTGAATTTTGATAAGTCATGTTGGCGTTCTGTTACAGCCCAACTTGGAGATTAACCATCATGCAGACAAATCCCTCGACAGCTTCTGCAAATGGCAGAAATCCATTCTTTCTCATCAGGGAGATGGAAACAGTATCCCAGAGAATGGGATCGCCCATCATGACAACGCTGTTCTCATCACAAGGTTGGTTGCTAGTTTTCCATCAGGATTTTACCGGGATTTTCCACCAGGGATTTACCATGATTTTGCCAAGTTAGACATCTTTGTTAGTCCTGGTACAATATTTTGTCAACCAGTTAGATTGTAGAATTAGGGCTACGCTTAGGGATGAGGTTGATAACAAAGGTCACTAAAAGCAGAGAATAACAAAGTTGCCACACAACGGCAGATGCCAACAAGTTGCATTACATCATTATTAAAAACTATGCAAGGAGATTCAATCCAGACGACAATAAGTATGACTTCATTTGCAGTGATGTTAAACAAGTTGTGCCAACTACAATGTGTTTTTGTGCTAAATTATTGTCTGCCAAGAGTGTGAATCCATCAAATTTCAAGCGACATATATAGAAAGCATTTACAGAAATAGCCAGTTCTCCTACAACATTTTTTATATATTTTATTATAATTAGACAACAGTTACATGAAACAAATTTGGTTCTGTGTTAGGTTCCCTTTTGTTGAGTCAGCACAGTCACATGTAAAACTGAAGTCTTGTTTTAAACTGCTGTCATCATCTGGAATTAACATTAGTCTAAAACGTCCAGCCTGTTTTGGAAATGGCTGTCATTTTTTGATTGACGCAGTCTTGTGCCTTTCATTGAATTTATTTTTCCTTAAAGTCAGTCTATTTTAGTAAACTGTGCACTCTTCTAAAATACCTGTCTTTAGTCATTATATTTATCTTGAGGGAGAAAAACTGGACTTACAGAAGTTTGTTTCAGTGATTTGTTCAATCCTCCAAATGCAGGACAGGTCTGTGATTTTTACATGTTCCACTAACATCCTCAATTTAGCTCAGATTAATGGATAAAGGCTCATTTTAGGGCTGGTTGACATTTTGGCACAGTAATTTGACAGTTTGTGCTGGAAATGTATACTGGGTGGGTCATTTACAACTACGACCAAACTGGTTATTAATGTCATTGTTAATTGGTGTTCAATGATGCATAACTATGTGGTTTGGACAAATGTTAGCAGTGACACTGTCAGACCATACTATAGACGTCACTCAGTGACTGTAAGTTAATGGATATTTCTATTTATACACATAAAATTTGTTTAACTCCTGAATGTTTTACCAAACAAATGTAGACGCCAAACACCTTTTCGAAGTAACTGAAAGACGCCAGTCTGTGGAAGGTTTTCTTCTTCCAAAGTAGCAAGAGTGGTAAACAGCCACAGTGCTGCTAATTTCTGGCAGTCTGGATTTGAGTCCGGCAGAAAAAAAACATTACTCCACTGTAAATGGATTTTGAGGAGATATTCAATCTCAAAAAAAGTGTGTTTTCCTCTTGGAGTCTGATGCTTGTATTGTCCTGTACTAAATATAAGAATAGTTACAGTAGTTTAAGAATTTTACTAAAATGATGATGGTTGTGGTAATTTACAACGTTTCCTAAAATTGCAATGATTTACATATTTACATACTAAACTTTCTATACAATGGTTCATAAAATTTCCTAACACTGCTATAGAGGCAACAGTTCACAAAATTCACTAACATTGGTAAGTTAATAGGTGCTGGTTAATTGATAGGTACAATAATTCATGAAGTTTACTAAAATGTGCGATAGATGCAGTTGTCCACAAAGTTTACTAAAATGTGCGATAGATGCAGTCGTTCACAAAGTTTACTAAAATTTGAATAGTTGTGTGGTACAATTTTCTTGAAGAACATTTTGTGGGAAAAAAGTAAATCATCTTGACAGTCAATGTTTTTATCCACATATTTGTGGTAGAAAATTAGTTTCAGTTCAGAAGAGGTCACATGAGCCATTTCTTGTGGTCAGTTGTCTGCTCTTACTAGGTGGGTCAGAGGCATAATCACTTAGACAGAAGCTGTCAAGTGATGCAATTTACTGCATTACCTCAGCAGACACGTTAGTGAGACATATTAACTGGATTAGAACTTGATGTTGCCACAACATTGTGACGTATCATCCATTCTGACCCGGCAGTGTTTTACTGTCTTAAACTCTTGGCCAGGGAATGGCAGGGGGACACAATATTGTTTGTTTGGAACACAATCCACTGTGAGAGTTGAGGGAAATTAAATATCTAAATCAAAATAAATAGATGTCCAAATGAGGTCAGCTTCTTTACATGGAGAAGTTCATGAGGCAGTGAACATGCTGGAGGGCTCTGCTCAGGAGAGATAATGAAATTGAATTTGCGATGTCCTTGGTTTTCTAATATATTAAAAGCCTGCATATGATTGGATTGCTCATTGAAGAAAAATGTATGTGTTTTTAAAACAGACAGCTGGTCCATCATTATCTTGGTACATGCCATGTCTTCTTGTATTATTATTAGATTATCAGTACAGTATATACATTATCTTAACAGCTTAAAAGAAGCATCGTATGTCTGACTCAAGCAAATGCTTTTATTCTTGCAAACAGTGGGTCAGTCATGCATACATATGAAGTCTTCCATCTAACATACTTTAAGTTAGGGTTAGATTTTTAGATTTTGCAAGCAAGAACATTTAACCATGTATTGATTAAACATACTGATTTACTAATCTGATTTTAGTAATATCATGTAGTTTATATAAAGGGGTGCCTGCTAAGAAATACATTACTATTGCTCATATGAAGGGTTGGGGGCATTTCAAAACTTTAGTACATAACCTGCACCATTTGTGGTGTTGACATGAATGAGAGATTTGGCGTTACTTTTCAAGGTAATTTAATGTCGTTTTTGTCTTGTGGATGATAAAATGGGTGAAAATTCCATACACTTCAGATTGAATGAGGGACCAAAGCCATATCTAGGAACCAGAATATCAGTAAGACTTGGACGTGCTTTTTTGAATTTGGACTTACGTAAAACACCTACTATAGAATAACACATAACACATTAGCAATGCGCTAACAACCATTTAAAATGACTTGGCAAGAGCAAAGCAACTAAATTAATAAATAAATAAATATAAATAAACAAATCTCACCACCCTGAGATACTGTCCACTGAAGATGTGCACATTAAATATTAAGAACAGCAATATCGATGAAATACATCTTTGCATATGTATGTACGTTTTGTGTACCTGTTCTGACACACATATTTACTATATACATTTTTGAGTGTGATCTCCCTTGACTTTCTATTACATTCATATAAATTATATGAATTATATAATCATCTTCTATACTTTTAAACTTTGCAAGCAAATCCAACACTTTTTATTTAATTTTTCCTGATATATTCCCGTATGATTTCCCGATTTTAACATTTCTTTGGCTCTTTTGACCCCTTTCGGCTGCCACAGTAAACATAACACAGTGATATCTTCAAATCAAAACCAAAACAGAAAGCAGATAGGAATTTTCCAACTACCAGTCTGACTGAATACACGCACAGTGTCTGCTATATTCCCCCGAGTCCCCAACACAAAAGACAAAAGCTTCTAAGACAGTTTAATATGATTCAGATCAGGCGCTGTGTCTTTGCACAGTGCTGAAGACAATGTCAAACAAAGCTTGGCAGCTTGCCCTTGGCCAGGCTCAGCAACCCAAACTGCTTGTGATATTTTTCAGGAGGTGTTTAATGCTGCATTTGGGGAATAAGAAAATATTTGGCATTCTTTCAAATAGGCCTGCTGTCAAAAATGTCCAACTGACAAGTCCTATTGGGGAAAAAAGTTTGTGTTACTCAAAAAACAAAAAAATTTATGCAAGCAGTGCAGACAGTTGGTGGATATTATTGATAGTTAAGTATAAAACTAACTTCAAATTAATAAAATTAGAAGTAACAAACTACAATGTGTAACTTGTCTCTCACAGTTTGTTTTGCAGGTATGAATGATACCCTTATGATTTTTGCCTGCCGGACGAAAATCCCCTAGACTTACATTAAAGGATGTACCCTAGCCATATCTTTGGTCTAGAATCTCAAAGACTTAGTAAGCAATAACCTAGCAACAATGTACAACACCCAAGTAACTGCATAGTAGCGCTCTGACAGTTGCCCAGTACACCCTCACATCATTGTGGAACATTTGCCATACGATGCTGTGTGCTGTATGCTTAGTAGGTTTTACTCTGTCATTTTAGAAACTTGAGACCGTGTTACCTTGGGCACAGACATGGGGTAATGCAGTAAAAATGTAATTTTTTGCCATTTGTGGCATTGTCTTTGTTATTTTCTGCGCTTGCTCTGAATTTGCTACAATATAAGGGCCTCATAAATATCCATGCGAATAAAGATACACCTAAAATACTCACAGAGATTTCTTATTTCTTGTAGATATGACATCTGCACCTATAAGAACAAACCCTGCGGTACTCTTGGTAAGTTCCAAAAACCTCTGTCTTAAGACCACATCAGGTGCTTTGTTTTGCTTGTGAACAAACTTTAGTGTGAAGTAATTGAGAAAGACTTTGCTGCCTTCTCTTTATAGAGTTGTTTGGCGCTTTGGCTCAAGTTGAGCTCAAACAAGCCTGGCTTACTCTACAGACACTTCTGTCTCTTGTTTCATTTCCAAACATTTCCTACTTCTATCTTCTATGGGATGGAGGTGTTTACCCCTCCCTTGGGCAAGCTGTAAAACAGTGAGAAAAAGAAGAGAGGATATGAGTGATGAAGACTATACAATATATATGAGAGATGATTATACAATATATAACAGAATATGACAAAAAGTCTATACAGTATATCACAGTATGTAAAACAAGAAGACTTTACAATATATAACAGAGTACATGAGAGAAAAAAGACTGTATAATCTATATTACAAATGATAATATACAGATGATATAAGAAAACTATATATAACATATAATAGAAAATATGAAAAGTAATGAAATAATTTGTTGAAAGAGTTCTCTCACCAAACAAATTACAGTTCTGGCATCATTAACTCACTAAATTTCTTTTACTACAAAAGTAACTAAATGAGTCAGATTGGTTTGGTTTAACACACTCATTCAGTGATCTGGTTGCAGCTGTTAACAACTCACTGGAGGGGACGATTATCAGTAAATAAATTTCACTGTGTCATAGGGCAGAATTCTATGGATAAGAATAGTTGGTTAATGGTGCTTTTTGGAACTTGACACTCCTAGTCCTATTCTTTCATTATAAAAAAAAGAGTGGCCAAGATATCTTTCAAAAATTCTCCTTTTATGCTTCATGAAAGAAAGTCATACGGTTTGGAGCATTGTGAGGGTGAATAAATAATCACTGAATTTTAATTTGGGGTGAACTGTCCCTTTAAGAAGTCAAGATAACTGGGGGAAAAAGGTGAGCGTTTTTCCCCCTAAATGGACTGCAGGGAGTGTCAAAGCCTCATCTTATCTGAGCCAGCCCCCTTCAGGGCTGAACCGTATATCTTAGAAGTAATATTGTGACTCCAGGGGTGGTTTGACAGATTGACCGCATTCGTGACATTCCCAGGGTCCCTTTAATTGCCCTGGCATCTGCTCTGCTTCCTTGCGGCCCCCCTTTCTCCACCTCCATCTCCACTTTAACACCCCTCCACTCACCCAGAGGGTTCATCACGGTCTTGGGTCAGTGTGTTGCCCTCCAGGGGTCACGGGGTAATCGCAAAGTGCGGGTAAAACCAATGCGATTTCGACTTTGAAAAACAAGCTCCACCAATGAGCTTTCAAGTCAGAAAGAGCCCACTAGCACTGGCCTCTAGTTGGTGCCATATTAGCCTTTGATTTGCATGTCGGCTCATGTTAGGGCCTCTGGATAAGGAAGAAGAAGCCAAAAGTGCTTTGTTGGCTTCCTAACAACACCATCACAAGCCACACTTGGAATTTTCACACTCTTCCTTATTTTTAATATTATTTTACCCACCAGGAGGTCGATTTTGGACCTTTCAAGACTTTTTTTATTAAACTATGGACTATGGATGAGGTTTCACGGGGACCTTTGTTCACCTTGTACAAAAAAAATCCAATGTTTGATCCAACCTTAGTCAGTTCGGGCATGCAGAGCTCAGAGCAGGCTTCAAATCTTGGATTGTTCTCCAAACATTTAGCTTAAGGGTTTTGTGCTGTGCCCCCACCACACACCAACAGATGTAATCTGGTGAGAATTGCTTTCCTCTCCCAGGCTGGACAGGGTGGAAACAAAGAACTCAGAGACACCTGGATTTAGGAAAAGCCCAACAGAAGCAGATGGTTGAACTTACCTTCAGTCAGACTGAGCACTTAATCTCAGCTTCATCCTGTCCATACACAATCATTTTTTGTTTATTATAACTCACATTTTAAAAAAGCAATTACTACCATGGTGTAGTGACATATTTAATATTATAATATTATTAATAATATTTTCGACATTGCTGAATGTTTTTTTTCAGTAAGATTTTTTAAGGTAAGATTTTTTGCAAAGACAAGGCCAGTCAATTGTCAGGAACTAGTCACAATACAAAAAAAACCTCTTAACCCTTAACCCTTATAGCCTTATTTCTGTACCTTTATTTTTTTTGGGTGAAGTATAACCTGTGAGATTGTGAAATTTAGTTGCTCTACACCAGTGCTGCCACACTGAGGTAGTTTTCCACATGAAGGCAATACTGTATAAACAGAAAGTAAATACAGATACTAATATAAATTCTGCTTTAAAACACAGGCTCATGTATTTATGCAAAGAATAACTGTATTATTTAATAAAAGTTCAAGTTTCTCAGAAATGGGGGTGGGGACCAAAACACTATCTGTTGTAAATTTAAGCTTGCTCATTAATATGTCACCCGTCAAACTCAAAATATAAAATCAAAATAAGATTCCAATGTTTTTAATGATTTCTGTCTCCTTTCTGCAACTTTGAATAATGACTGAAAAGTGTCATGAAAAGACTGAATGATGAAAATAACTATATATTTAAGAGCACAAAGTGAAATGTTAGTGAAATGTTTTCAAGACGTCTTGAGGTCTGGCTTGCATTAGTAGGTGGTCCTCTGTTACCAGAGGTAGAATTTATAAATCTAACCCCCTTGTCTAGACATTTTCCAGTTACAACATCAGTTGTTTTTTTTGTATTTAATCGTCTAGCTGGCAATGTGACATCCCCCTTGTGATTAAGAAAAATCTGCATAAACGTGGTTTCTGCATTGAGTTCAATGGTTAGTGTGAAGAATTTTCTTTTATGATGATGACTCAGTATAACACTACTGCTCGTATGTGTGTGTGCGCAGGTTTGGCGTCTGTAGCAGGAATGTGTGAGCCGGAGAGGAGCTGCAGTATTAATGAAGATATCGGCCTCGGTTCAGCCTTCACTATTGCTCATGAGATTGGACACAAGTAAGTTCACAGTGTGTGTCTCTGTCTTTCTGTCTGTTAGTGTGCATGAGATTATTGATTTTGCATTAGGTGCTTAGAGACATTATGTACTTAGTTAATAGTTAAAGCAGCAATCCGTAACTTTTGCCTCTCTATCGCCATAGCATAATAGCATATAGCATAAAATTGGATGAGGTTAAATTCTAAGCAACTGCTGTAAGAATGTACTACAAATGCTCCAGCCTCCTCAGTCCCCGCACATGCATTAAAGTATCCAGGTCTTCTTTCTGTTTATAGACTCAAACTGACATTTCCTGCAAAATCAAATCTGACAGCTTAAATTATAAATTAATAATTTACTATTGTAAATTGGGGAAGGTAAGGAGACTGATCTGCTATGTACTTGCTCAATAACTGATGTTTGTTTAACCAGATGTTTTCTAACCAATAGGCAGTTACGGATTGCTGCTTTAAACAGAGGGTAAATAAATATCTAAAGCTAAAGGAATTGTTCATACTAGGGTTGGCAATTTCAACAACACCCTAAGCGTAAGCTGTATAACTCATCCCACATATTTCTGCTACAGACATTAAGGATACCTCAAATCATTCTAAGGTGATTTCTTTTACTAGTTTTTTATCATCAGACTTTTATTTTCAACCTATGTACAATAAACCAGGTGTACAAATCTTATAGGCTTACATTAAAGGAAGGACCTGAGACAACATCAGCCTTCACAAGGTTGTTATCTAGATTAGAACTTGCTTTGCTGATATGAGCACCACAACTCAATATGTTAGAGCTTTCAGGATCTTTTATTTAAAATGAGAGAACCAAAACGTTTCCCTAATTAAAGATACACCCATATATTCCTCAAACCCGATATATCATGCAGATAGTTCACCTCCCATGTGCATGACTTTCTGCAAATCACACTGTACAAATAAAAGCTATCCTGAAGAAAAATAACCGTGATCTATCAGTCTGTGTAGCTTTTCGGTTAAGTTCAGCAAGATTTCCTCTGTTACGTCTTGTGTCTGCAGTTGTAAAAATAGGCACTATGTCTCACAGGGAAGCGAAGAAAAACGCTGCAGGTTTCTCCTGTACTGATTTATATTGAGAGTGGAGTGAAATGTCATAAATGTGTGTCTTACAAAAACACAGAGGATTTGTGTGATGTGGTGTGTGAAGGGGGGGGTTTATGCATTAGGGGCTGATTTCTGCCAGGCCCCAGCAAAATTAGCTTTGAGGTCCTGATGTAAGGTGGTCTGACTTTTCATAAAGCATCCAGACTGAATGGATGCTTTATGAAATGGATGGGTGCTTGCATGAAGGATGCTTGTGTGTTACTTCACACAAGCTTCCAGACTTGTGTGAAGAAACAAAAATTGCATGACTCAAGCAATGTATTTGTGGAGTTGCCTGTGAGGAATGCGGCTAAATGCTTCAGTGGTCCCATGAGCAGATGAAAGCAGTTCTGAGGAAGGGGAAGAGAAGGCCAGGTTCATTAAGAAATGGCCTCTGATTGAGGTCTGTTCAAACATGTAATTATTGATTGACAGGTCAGGATCAGGGTGGTGATTAGAACTTTCTAGTTTCTCCAGAGATCCAGACAGCCTCTGGCCTTTGACCTACCTGTCCTTCTCGCACAGCTGTTACCAAGCCTGAAAGAGCTTTTCTTCACAGCTCAACCGAGGGAGACATCTTCTGCTCCTGGTGTTTTTTCAACTATGTCTCAGGGGTTGATTTTTATCAAAACCAACATATTTCTGCCTTTTGTTTAATGGTCACATTGAAACCACCTTGGAAACTTCCAGAACATAAATATTTTCAATATTTACTGTGTGAAGTGATTCATACAGATTTTGTAAAAATGATCACTGTCCCTTACCTGTGGTGTCATTTACAACAAACAAAAATTTTGCCCCTACATTTTTTTTAAAAGTCAGTGCACTTGTTTAGTGTATCTTAGGAGATAAGAGTGTAAGTGAAAAGCACTGTTCAATGTTAGACATTATTAATATACAAATAAAAATAATCCGGTGAGAATGTAACAAGCCTGTTTTAAGAGAGTTTATTTTCTAGATGCCCACAAGGCCAAAAATTCTCATAGCTGAAGAAACACCTTTCCTCTGAAACTCCCTCCTAGTTTTTCTGAGCTGTCCAAGCAGGTTGCTTGGGTGTGGGGTCCACATTTGTCTTTAAAATCCATGTGATTGATGTGATCCATCAATGCTTACGATCTGCTGTTTGTCTGACAGCTTTGGGATGAACCATGATGGGATTGGCAACTCCTGTGGAACCAAAGGTCATGAAACAGCCAAGCTGATGGCGGCCCACATCACAGCTAATACCAACCCTTTCTCCTGGTCAGCCTGCAGCAAGGACTACATCACCAGCTTTTTGGAGTAAGTGAAAGAGATTTGAAGAATCCCAATTGTACCTGTTTTGGTTTGAGAAATTCTCACGGTTTCTCAAACCAAATGAAAAGAATGGAACTCAGCCAGGGGTCTGATGTGAATAAAAACAAGGTTGTTCAATTTGTTGTATTATTGTGTGTAGCACAGCCAACCAAACATTGAAAATACATTGTTTAATAAATTCAGAAAAACAATGTTTTCACACTGCAAACCAACAACAGACAGCTGCTTAATATTTCTGTGCTTTAATGATCCAAATCAACGGCCACACCTTCAGCTTCCTGCTTCCCATATATTGGCTGCTCTGTGAACATGCAAAATAATTAAAAGGCAGAAATCTTCTGACTGGATAAACAAATAATCAGACCCATATCCCACTGTCACATTTTTTTTTACATAATGTTATAGAAACATATTTTATTGATATCTGTCAAATAATGCTATTATTTTATTAAACAAAATTACATCTCATATTTGTGTAGAGAAAGAATTTGACAAATTTACAGCCACATGTCACTTACATTTTTCCAAAAAATGTATCATGCCACCAAACAATTTACTTACATTCACGCATCTAATTGTACAAATCCATAAAATGTGCTATACTAAAAACTTACCAGTCCGTTCATGACTAAACAATACCATGAAAATTGAAGTGTACCGGGCAGCCATAGGTTAGTCTGTGAATTGTTAGCCTAACATAAGGTGAAGGGAAAGAACAGAGGTTGCCATGGCTGTCAAACAGTTTTCCTGGTGAATGACCTCATGGAAGAAGATTAACATCCAGCTATCATTGGCATCAGAAGCCGTATCATTGCATGCCAACTTCCCACACAAACACAAAGGATCACTACTCTGTTGATTTGGGATGAACTCCCTGTTGTATAATCACACTGTGTCATCTGTGACCATTTCAGATTGAGGTTGAATACGAACCTTCCTTTTTTGGATTTGCCTAGAGCAGAGCAATTCATCAATAATGGACCTTCTGAAATCTCAGGTTGATGTAATCTTTGGCAGTAAAAATGCTCTGCTATGATAATGCTAGCCCGTTACCACAACATCTCCCATCTAGCAGATTTTGGACGTGTGGATAAAGCTCTCCAAGCCAGTAACCAACTTTGGCTGTGGAGTCAGACTTATTTTAGTTCACTTACTCGTGCATGTGGACCTTTGGTTAAAGAAAATTGTTCAGAAACCATTTAGCCTACTGTTTGTAGCAGTCACTATTACTGATAGACCAATATATCAGACCGGCAGATTAATCGGCCGATAAGTGGCCGTTCTGAGATTCTAAGATTTATCTTCCCATAAACATGTCAGCTCTCTCTTGTGTCAGTCCCAGAGTTAGTACTGAAAACCTTGTGAATTGATATTTTATTTAAACTATTTTGTAATTTTCAAAAATATTTTCAATTTTGGGTAAATGTTGCGTAACATAAGCTGCAACACAATTTTAGGGAAGCGTTTGCTATTATCATGTTTTGGTACTGTATTAGAAACTGGTTCTAATACTGCCCAACCTGCTTTCTAGATGTTGTTATTGGCATTGCCCATTGACAAACACATATTGTTTGAATGCTAGTCATTATCATACGAAATAACATTAAGCTAGACGTTTGATTTGTAATGTTATTGAGTTTCCAAACGCCAAATTGGCAATTTTCTTTTTAGGTTTCCAACTTCTTTTTGCACAGAAATATTGTAAATAATTATTCACAAAGTTTCCTTTTTTTGCTGGGATATCTGCTCACTATAATGAGTTTACCCAAGGAAGTTTTGTTGACATGCCAAATAAACATGTCCGTTTTTAAAATGACCATTTTTGTCTTTCTCCAAAGAAATAAACAATAAAGTCTTTGTTTGTGTATTAGAATACAAGGGGACGTATTCAAGCTTGCCTTGTTCCCCTGTGAGGGGATTATTCCACCAAAAAACATGGGAAAAAATAGAAAATTGAATGGATGAAACTAAATACAACATTGGTTACCTCCCCAGGCAAAAGCTCATATGTTTCTTTCCTTTCCAGTGTATTTGGTTTAGTTTTTAATTAGATTAGACTTCCAATATAGTGGTGGGAAGCAAGAGATCCCTCTTTCAGCTAATACTTCCTCTAGTTCAAGAGAAACCAGATACATAGGGTGAGTTTTTTCCTTAGATATGTTTTTGAACATAAGGTTTTGCTACCCGAATATAAAGAATATCTTGTCCACTGTTTTCAATATAATGAAAGTAAATTACTGGAGATTTCAATGACCAATAAGCACCACAAAACTATCATAAACATTTTTTTAATATGACACTATATTCCTGAAGTCATATGACGGCTGTGTGTGTAAATCTCACCCTTGCTGTCCTTGGCACTTTCATGAGTTCACAACAGATGCAGCAATATACTATTTGCAAACATATTGTTGCTTTAAATCTAATCTTTTCAATTAATCATTTAATCTTGTTTTTGAGTTCAATTAACTTAATTATCTGGTCATAGTGATTAACAACAAATATTGTACTATTACACAAAACCATTTTATTACTTGAAATATAGCATGTCACATGAACCACTTTTGCGCTCTTTCTGAAACTAGAAAGCTTTAGTCTCCATTCATTGTAATTTCATGGAAAAGAATGATCAGTACATTCAGAATTTTTTATCGTACTGAAAAGAAAAAGGGGATTTGAAATTCGTGAGTAAATGATGACTGAAATTATATTATTGTATTATTAGGTTTACAAATCCTTTAATAAACAGCATCTGAAAACAAATACTCATTTAAAGCTTTTCATTCATGCCTTGCCATTTTTCTGTCTGCAGACAAATAAAAGGGTGAGTTTGACACGTATCCCTTTTACAAACTGTCAAAAAAATGCAACGGCATGTTGTTAGAGGGTTAGTATGTCTTGGCCTTTACAGGCAGCAGTGCTTTTAGCAGTGCATGGTTGGGTGGTTGGTTAACATGCTTTAGGTTGCACGTTCCATTGCAGGACTCATGCAAATGCTGTGCCAGACGGGGCTCGTCTTAGAATAGTGCCGACTGCTCTCCAGCAGTATGAAATGTTAGCGTTTATGTTGTTAGCGAGCCCACTGTTCCCTCAGAGGGAAGCGTATTTCTTGGCGTGCCACTGGAAAAGCAAAGCGGGATAATTAGCTGCGCGGATGCATCTCTTAGCCATTTGCGCCTGCCAGTGCTGGCTCACCAGCAAGAGGGAAATGCACCCGTAATAGAAACTCAGAGAATAAATAAGAACTTCAGAACCTAGAATAAACACAGTCTAACAGAACATCTACTGCCTGGTGTCTTCTTTAGCTCCATTCTTCTGCTTTGTTAGTCTTTCACAGCAGTCAGAGCAGTTGCTTTTTTTAGGGTTTCTTGGGAGCCTTTATATTTCTATCTGACCAAACAGACTAAACACTACTCTTGACTGGATGCGTGAACTCCAGTACCTTTTTTTGCTGCTTTACTCCCTTTTGTCATTTTATTGACTCTTCAAAGGATTCTATAGGAGCACCACGGTACCACATAAGTCCAAATATTTGTGTTTTATGGCCACTGTTTGTCATTCATTCTTACTCCCATCATTTCATCTGCATTTCTACATGTTTCTCATTTGCTTATTTCCATTAAAGGAATAGTTTGTCCAAAAATTTTAATTCTGTCATCATTTACTTACCCCCATGTCACTCCAAATCTATATTTCCTGACTTTCTTTCATCTGTGTAACACAAAAGATCTGCTTTTTCCATGTTCCATATAATGAAACTGCGGACTGGGGCTGTCAAGCTTCAAAATGGCAAAAAACATCACAGAAGCACTGTATTTTAAGTCATACGATAGCTTTGTGTGAGGAACAAGCCTAAACTGAAGTTGTCACTGACTGGTGATCTTCTCCTATGAGATGCTAACTACTGTGACAGGATCATTGACTCAGTGAGAATCAAGAAAATGAAATTCCTGGTTCCTGAACAAATCCTTTTTTGGTTTTGTGAACTGGATCAACAGATTCAAACTTTTACGTAAACAGACTAAGGATTAGGTGAATGAATAAACGGAGTTTAATCCTATCCTTTTCTTCATGTAATCTTTTGCCATGAGACACTCTTTTGAATCTTATGAACATATGGACACAATGGAAAGCACAGTGGAGAAGCCAATCCCATTGAATGTTTGTTTTTTTGACAGCTCAGGTCGGGGAACGTGTCTGGACAATGAACCTCAGAAACGAGACTTCATGTACCCCACTGTGGCTCCAGGGCAGGTGTACGATGCAGATGAACAGTGTCGTTTTCAGTATGGTGCCTCTTCTCGCCAGTGCAAGTATGGGGTAAGAAAGCTTCTACATATTCTCATGCATCAGTGACCTCTTGCTCCAAACCTGTGACAGTTTCTTCTGTGGAACACAAACAGAGAAATTTATAGCTGCAATCTATAACTTTGATTGGTTAAAAACAAACAGTTTTACATAATAGAGCAAGTACATAATAGATCAGTGTTCATAACTGTCTCCTTACCTTATCATAATTCACAATGGTAAGTTGATCATAATGATTATAAATGGCCAGGTTGAATTTTGTGGGAAATGTCAGTTTGACTTCAATACATGTAAACAAAAGTACATACAAACAGAGATGGCAACAGAAAGGCAAAAGTAACGGATTGCAGTTTTAAAAAAACAATTATGTAGTTACAATGATTGGGAATCTAAAATCTCATTTTTCAACAATTCCACTCCACATAAAGTTTTGATTGGCTGTAATTTTGTTGCATGCTGAAGCTTTTAGTGTGGACAGTGCGGCATCACTCCTGGTTTTGGTCCTAAGGTTATATCCAAATGACCTATGCGTTCCACACATGGCTGTGGTTATGGCTTCTATGTGTTATTATATATGATGTTATATATGTGAAACAAAGTTGATACTGAAATAAAGTGTAATGTAATGAGGACACATCAAGTGGTCAAGTATTCATGCTCTACCTGTCAATTTAAAACCTTGCTGTATATCTTCTAAAATCGGAGGGAATAATTTAATAACATTGGACATTGGAGATGCTGCAAGATCTCTGAGGAGACATGATGCCAGAGGTCAAGTTATTTATTTTTACCTCTGACCCAGAGGTGAAGAGCCAAAAGAAATTGGCGAAATTAAACATTGTTTTATCAGCACCTGAGATGATCTTCGTTAAGAATCGTTTAAAGTTGCTCCGTATCTTTCAAACTGAGCCTGTAATTGAGGTTTGTTCCTCTGCCTGCCGAATCCTCATACTTTTGAAAATGATAACAATTTTCTCCAAAGAATAACAAACTTAGGCAAATAAAATAAAACAGAAAGCAAAAAAAAACATACAGCGCTTAAATTAATCCAGGAAAATAATGAACAATAAGAGGGGTGCTCTGCTTAGTACAAATATGTAGCTTCACTTTCTCTACCAGAAAGGAATTAAATTACCCGAGATTACAGGCTTCTTTTGTTTCATTGAGAGATATATCCGACAGCGGATGAACACGAGCCAAAAGGAACCCTGTAATTTTTCTCATAAGCTCATACCTGTGGTATAGATCAGCGTGGAAGATGGTCGTGTAAAGAAAAAAGTTTTGTGTTCCCTTGGCTCGAATTTAATACGGCGTGTAGTGTTAGTAGATTCTGACAATCTTATTTTACTCTTTTTTTCAGCCAGCCATCTGTTTAAGACATGCCTTTAGAGAATTATAACCACACTAATGGAACAGAGGTTTGAATTTGGTTTGGAAAATCTGTTACCGAGAAATAAACACAGACCCAGGGGGTGGACGAAAAATTGGAAATCTAAAAATATATTCATATCAAAGACCTAATAAGGAGCATGACCACTTCTGACATCACAATGCCATCACAATCCTTTCTGGCATGCTGTCATACAAATCCTAAAATAAATCCTAAATCCTAAACCCCCTATACCTCATGAAAAATGTCACGGATCTGGGGGTCTCATTAGAAATTATAAGGGTGGAAACTTATTTCTAAATCCATTTTGCATTCTGTGCCTTAGAAATAGTTTAGATCTAGTTACTGGAGAGCATGTGGAAAGTGTTCAACTTTATCCTGGTGTTTGTACAGTCAGTCTTGAATTTGGAAGTTAGTTAGCAGTGTATATTATTAGTGTATATTAGGGACATTATCACCATGGAATATTCTAAATTATCCTTAAGAGCTACGGACAAAAAGACATCTCATCTCATGACTGCTGAAGAGGGGTGTACTATTACCTATAGGCACTGAAGAAGAGACCACCACCATATCTAGGCACTACCCAGTCTTAAGGGTGGGAGTTTTCTTACTTGGGCCATTAAAAGACCATTCAGGACCACTTATTAACACCCTAGCAACCACATAGAAACACACTAACAAGAATTTTTTTACCTGACAACCACTTGTAACACCCTAACATTGTGGCAAGCACCACTCAAAAATCTAGTTTATTTTATCTTTTTCCATCATTTTACACATTTCTTCCCATAGTAGCTAATCTATAGCACCTCCACATGCTAGCATAAGCCTACCCAAATTATTTGTCCAGACTACTGGCCTAAAGAGCACTACACAAATCCTTCATTTACAACTCCAACAAAAAGTGACTTAAAGAATTTAAAAACCGCTGTTTGATGATGGTGATTACTTTAGTCTTAGCGAAGTTAGCCCATTTTTATTGCCACCCTGCCCTCTCAGCTTAAACTCCTCCAGTGCATGGGCCCTGTTGGTCAGGCTTAGCCCTCTGACCTTCTCAGCATGGGTATTTGGAATGTGCCAGCAGGAAACCTTATTAAAACCAGCCTCAGAGCAACCTGAGAGTGGCACTTTGCCGCTTTGTTTAATATGGATGGGCTGGGCAGCTGAGTCTTATTTACTGACCCAGGGTCAGCAGCAGTGCTCCCTGTCATAACTCTTTTTCATGGGGGCTCTTCTCTGTCCTGTAAATCCTGTGAAGTTTGGGCTTTAAAAGGAACCAAACGCACTTTAAAGGGAAAACTAATACAGTTCTACGAAGCTAACAATTATAACTAATTTATTCTGACAGCTTCATCCTGAAAGATGTATGATGTAATGGGTGAAGATTTTGCAGTTCTAGGGATACTTACTGAATCCACCAAACCAACAAATAAAAAACCTAGATGCTTATGGAATACTGTACAATGTTGTCTTAATTTTTTGCATCACAATGTATATTTTACCAATTAAGCCTATTTCTGTGCAGCCACTTTTTTATTTTACAACTGAAAATTTTGGGTAATAGTAGAGGAGCAAGTAGATTCAGGTGGTATAGTGATATATATTAACATCACCAAGTAATCACAAGTACAGAAAATATCTATTCTGAATTCACAAATCTTTCAATGTCTTTCTAATGATTCTTATGGCAGTTCATTTTGTGGAATTTCCTGGAAATTGATGTATTCTGATCAACTTGCTTTTGGCTTCTTTCCTAGGAAGTGTGTAGAGAGCTCTGGTGCCTTAGCAAAAGTAATCGCTGTGTCACCAACAGTATACCAGCTGCAGAAGGAACCTTGTGTCAGACCAGCAGCATTGAGAAAGGGGTGAGTCGATCCACTGTAACAGAAGCTGTAAAGAAATTCTTCCACAATTCACCTTTAGTGTAAAAGTACAGAAGTTTCATAATAACATGGAAAGAAAAGGAAACAGAGAAAGTTAGGAAACAAATTTGGAATGACATGAGAGTGAGTAAATAATGACTGAATCGTTAGTTTTAAGAGAACTCTTGCATTAATAACTAGAAGCAATTTAGGAGCTGATTTGCCCAAAGAGGAAAATTCGTCCTCATCTTCACTGATGTGACTTGGAAACAAAGGATCTGTTTGCCTGAGCAATGGGTGATAGGAGGCATGTCTGGGAAACCTTTTCAACAACAGTCGTTAGTTCAGTCATTAGTCATTCCATTTTAGTCATTCTATTAGTCAGTGATGCAGAAAATTACACATTTCAACTTTAAATATTCCTTGCATTCTGAATTTTGTTTGCTGTGAGGAAGCAGGAAGGTTTTGAAATGTCAGGCAGGCAACCCGAGCAGTGGGAAAATGACTGATAGATTACAGAAGGGATTGGATCTGGGTGTGGCATTTGGCCCTGCTGTCATGGTCCTGTCCTGCTCTCATTACACCAGATGGGAAAAAGGTGTTCATTCATGCACACAGTGTTTGATGGGGCAGGTTGAAGAGATTGTTTTATTAGAGATTATGGTGGACATTGTCCTTGTTCATATGAGGGCTCTAGAGGAAGAATGGAGGAGGACCACAAGCTGTCGATCTTGGTTACCCTTTGCTCATTGGACCTATTTATCACCGAGCTCATGTGCATTGTCCCGGACAACCAGCGAGGCCCAAGTTGAGCCAGTGTTTTTTTTTTAGCAGGAGGCATACTTATGTCTGCCCCTAGCTGGGTCAGCATCAAAGGAATATGAACGTCAGCCATTTCTCACTCAGCATGTAACATAATGGAGGCCTTGCCAGCATGACAAAGATGGGTAACGAGAGACAGCGATGGAAATAGGGAGAGAAAGGGTTGCCTCACATGCTGTCAAATTAATGTGACTGATTAATTTGTCATAATGTAAAGGGTGATTCCAGGAAGCACAATGCCATTTACACACAATGCTCACCCCAGGGCCAGTGTGTGTATTATACTATATTATACCAGTGCTGTTAAATGCTTGATTCTTATTGGCTGACATATTCTAAGGTGTTGAATTATTTCCCAGTAATACACAGCCATGAAGTAGTTTGTTTGTATCACTTTTCCAAATTATTTTAGGCATTTCAAATAGCCACACAGCCTGCTGTTGCAGGTAGCACGAAATATCAGTGTAATATTAATGAGAAACACACTTCCTCGTTGTCTCTTACACACACATACAAACACACACACACAGCACCTACATTATTTTCTGCATAAAATTCTCAAAAACTTTGAAGTACAAAATCACATTTCGAAAGTTAAAATAAAGAGTTGCAATGAGTTGCAAATGCATTATGTATGTCATGTTGTTCCTAACACTTGTTCCTAAGCCTGTTCAACTGAAGAAATAAAATTGTTATAAAGTGATATTATCAAATCATTACTTTCTTTTTCCATCTGTGAACTTTTTTTTGTCTGTGAAGACAAACAGCTTTCAGCAATCAGCACAGACATAGGACAGAACTCAACCAGCCAGACAGCAAAAACAAGCTTCCTTGTTTTTGATTAAATGTTTTGGCCTTAATAAACTTCTTCCCCTTATGGTCAAAAAGAGATAGCTGAAAGGTCTTGTAATGAATGATAGAGGATACATTAACTAAATCACTATCAGACAACATGTTTTTAAGAGGTTATTTTTGATCTGCCAGCTTCTATCTGGTTTAAATAGTGTCTTAGAACACTACCCTGATTTCAGGCATAAGTAACTGAGGACACAGTCTTTGCTAGTTGCCAAGTACTTCCTGTCTGTGGACAGAAGAAAGAAATGGAGCCAGGGAGCATCCAGAACCGTCCAGATAGAGAAAGATAGAATTTAACCTACTGACACAATTGTGCAGTGACAACAAGCAGTTTCCAACATCTTCAATCCTTGTCCTCATGTTCCCTGGGTTGGATTATGAGGCCTTGCGGTAAGGAAGAAGGTGCCACATGATATCAAACCATTACAGAGCTTTGAGTCTGTCTGAGTCTTCTGGGGTGGATTTACAGTAGTGAAAGCCACTGTTTACATAAAACAAGATTTTAGCCCAAGAGGACATTCCAATTACATGAATGTGGGTCAGGCATAATGATCCAATAAAGTGTACCAACATAAATGCATATTATATTGTAGTTCATTATATCATATTTTATGTTTTATTCATATACATTTTTTGTAGTTAAAGGAGTAGTTCAATAAAAAAGTGAAAATTCTGTGAAAATTCATCAATTACCCTTATGTTGTTCCAAATTTACAATATGCAGCCTGAATCTTCTACCTTACATTTCTGACTGTGTTCAGCAAAACAAAGAACGTAGTACAGGTTTGGAATAACATAAGTAAAGTTCTGACAGTTTTCCTTTATAGATGAACTCTCTCTTAAGATGAATTTTCCATATCTGTGTATCAGTGGTGCTATCAGGGCGAGTGTGTGGTGTTTGGAACATGGCCGCAGAGTGTGGATGGAAGCTGGGGACCTTGGACCACCTGGGGCGAGTGCAGCCGTACCTGCGGCGGTGGCGTCTCCTCTTCCATGCGACATTGTGACAGCCCAGCGTAAGTAGGCAAAGTAAGCCAGAACAAAGCTGATCAGGTCCCTATTTAGTCCAAATGAACACCTCTCTGCAGTCTCATTTCTGCCTCACCTTATTTTCATTATATGGTACTTAGTATAGGCCTTACTATATTACTTATGTCATGTAAACATAATATGTTTTGCTACAGTTTTCTACATGTCAGGGCATTTGCTGGGTGGTTTCTCATGTAAGAACAGACTAGAGGACTGTAATGAGTTTATTTGCATTAGTATTTTTTAGCATATTGCACTGTGAACGTTGTTTTAGAAGACAACAATAACAATTAAACAATAACTGCATGTTGGCTTTGTCAAGCCAGTATAATAAATATTTGTTGGTTCCAAAATGGTCCCAACTCCTGGTTTTTCCTGCACCAGTTTCTCCAAATGTTTTTGCGGTAGCCACTTGAGCTCAAAATAGGGTTGGATGTGGACTGAGTTTGGGTTTCTTTCCTGGTGGTTGTGGAAATGTCTATTCTGACAATTCTTAGAGAGTGGCTGAAGTGTGGCTGGTGTAATATGTAACACCTGTGAAAGATGATCGGCCCTTAAAACCTGGCTACCCAAAAAAGAGGAAACCCAAGCATTTGAAGCCAAGCTACCCTGGAAAGCATTTATTAAGGCCGGGCCCAGAGAAAGCCGCACAACTAGCCGATCTCTGTGCCAGACAGCATGGGGGAAGGTACAGAGACCCAGCCAAAGTCACGTAAGGTTTGGCAAACCTCATTACGCTGCCCTCCCAGGTCAAAACAACCTGCAGAGAAACAGCCAAATAACCAGAGCAGCTTTAGTGTTTACTGAGAGACAAGAACTGCCTGGAAACATTGATCAACTGTTTATAAGGAAGGAGAAAAAGTGCATGATGCCCTGCTGGTCATAACAACCTGAACAGACACTGGAGATAGTACAAGTGTCTTGAGTTGCCTGTCAAACAAACACAACTAGAAACTGCTTTTCATATTTGCTTGTGCTGCTGGGGAGTTTTCTGAATATCCTTTTATGGAGCTGAAGTCAAACTTGATAGAATGTGTGGAGGCTCCAGGGGCTTATTAGGGGGCCTGGTTATTAATTATGTGGATTATTGTTTACATAATAGGAAATCACTGGCCTGAGGGGCATCTTACTCTCATACAATGGACATCCATGTAAGGCTGAAATGATTTAGGAAAAAAATTAGTATGTAGTTGTAAGATCCAGTATTGTTGGTAGTTGCTTCGTTTTCTAAAATGAGATTTTTCCTTCAGAAATTGAGATCTAGATTAGTAAAGAAAAGTGAAGTCACATAAAGTATAGTATATATTTTTGTGCTACTAGTGGCACTAAATAGAATTGCAGGTCTGTTAGATATACAGTATATAGCATAAGCTGCAAAAGGCTAATTGATGGTTCAAGCAGAGTACAAAGGTGGAGAAAATGTAACGTTTAACTACTGTTATCACAGTTGCATAGTTCAGCAGGTTCTCTTCAATTATAGTGCCCCATCATCCAAAGTTGTGTCCTTACAGTACATTGCCCTGGTTACTTTCCATGTGTACTAATTGTTATGAAGTTTGGACATCGCAATTGGCCATGCATGAATAGTTTATTCCTCATATTGGCAAGCAATGTGACATAATTATTTTGGTAATGTTTTTGTTAGGTCTGCTTCTGGATGATACATGACAAATTTCATACAAGTCACATGGACGGCCTAGGTGATGCCTTTTAGAAAATTTAAAGTGGTGGGACATTTTTATTTAAAAATAGAGAAGAATGTAACCCCTAGATTCACACACTCCAGTGTTCAAAAAAAGAATTTACATTCTCACCCAGTTATTAGCAAAAACATAACACACAAAAGCTTAAAACAGCTTATTATGGGTAGTCCTTCCCAAGCTCACACCACTGGCTGAGCCAAAGTTGTTAAAGAACATAGACACAGCATAGACACAGTGTTTGCATTCTTCAGGGAGTAAGAAAGGCTTATTTACAATAATTTCCATACATCAAATTAATATTTAAACATAAAGAAAGTATTTAAACGTAGAACCTGGTAGATGCTTTTATTCATATGTTCTAATGATTCACTCGGATCTATTGGCCAATATTCTTGGATGCGAATGGATGTGTTGATATTGAGGTTACTGGACCATTGGTCCTCTCCTGCTGAAGCAAATGCAGGACAGATGAAGTCCTGTGTTGATTGAAATGGTGTGTGGATGTTTAATTTGGATTCCTGATCTCTCAGCATAAAGTAAATTACTCATACATGATGAGGATGGTACCTCATGAGTCATTTGCACTTAAACTCTTTCAGGCCGATGGGCGGAGGGAAGTACTGTCTGGGGGAGAGGAAGCGCTATAGATCGTGTAACACCGACGTGAGTAACTCTTCCTTCTGTCTTTGCTTGTTTGTGTTCTGACTGTAGCGTTGCTTGTGGAGAAAATGGGAGCAGGAAGTCATTGCTTATTTCATTTATTGAAGAGAAAAAACTTTTAGACTACTTAACGGGATAGTTCACCCAAAACCGAACATTCTGTCATCATTTACTCAGCCTCAAGCCCATATGACTTTCCTCCATGAACCACAAAGTCAGAAATCTGGAGGGATTGTACTGCTCGCCCTTTTCCCTACAATTACAATGAACTGAGAACTGTTGCTCACACAAAGTTATCGGTTTGTTCCTGACATAAAGGTGTTGTATGGCCTCAGAAGACTTGACATATAGCGCTGGAGTTGTATTGACTACTTTTATGATACTTTTATGTCCTCATTGAAGTTTGAAAACTCTCCATTCCTTGTAACTGCATGGAAAGGAGCAACAAGTATAATCTTTAAAATCCTTTGGTGAGGTTTAAATAACCTGAGAGTGTGACTAATGTGACATGTTGACAAATTTTTCTTGATTTCACGTTCATCAGCTTTTGTTAAGAAACCCCCAGTCTTAGCCACATGGTCCACTAATTATCAAAACGTCATTTAAAACTGAATTATGACAAAAAAACATGTTTGCAAAGGTAAGAATTCCCCCTTCCCATCTATTTTAAGGAGGCATTTATTCTTAAAGTAAAAATTGAGCTGGTTCGGCAGCTTTTGGGTTGTTCTACCACAAATCTTAACAATAACAGTCCAGTGCAAACAATGAATGTGTACTTTGGAAAACAAACAGTATCCCAAAGCACTATTTCATTCCCCTGAAGGTGTGTTGTCCAACACAAACGTGTTGTGGATATGGACTATCAATGACATCCAATCAGATTCAAGGAGCTTTAAACAATAGCCCAGAACTGGATTGAAGTCATAGTAGACATCAACAACCCCATCACAGATTTAATGTAATTAGCTTTTGACCTTCTGGAATCCAAATAAAGTATTTGAGGGGGACAGCTCAGGGTGAAGAGTGAAGAACCCTCCCTGGGCCGTTTATGCAGGGCATTCCAACGTCTGAATTTATTATGGTCGTGGCTTTGAATTTATTAAGTCATTGAGGATATGGGCCCCCTGTGGCCCTGGTTATAGCCACGGTCATTGTTCAGTACCAAGCAAAGGTCTGCTATCATTTGTTTGACTTTTCAAAACAATGAGCTAATCCGCACGTACCCCCTCCCCCCAACTGCTGACTGCTCTAGCGGCTTCCCATCTTCTGGTTTACATGGCAAGTAGCATTAATGATAATGTTGTAATGGAAAGAGGCCAGAGCAGAGTTTAAATGTTAAATGGCAGTAATGTTTAAATAACATTATGAGTTCATTGCACAACACATGAAAAAGTTTGGAGGTTTTGTAATTACAAGAGGCAATAAAACTATTTGGGATTAATGAAGTGGTCAGTTTATGTTTGGGAGTCGAGACAAAGTCCTTGAGTCAGGAAATGCTGTTTATGTGAATGTTTGCTATTTACGACAGAATATCAATAAATTCACTTTAAGTTCACTTCATATAATTGTATAAAATGTACTTGACAAATATGTTTACCAGACCTTTACCAGATGTACATATACAGATTATTACTGTATGTTATAATATTTGAAAATGTAGTTTTTTTCCAATATTTTCATTTCAAGTTCACATTCTGAAATGGCCAGAGTAGGATTCAAACTCAGGTGACCTGCATACAAGCGGCACTACGTATCAACCACCAGACCACATGTCCATGGAAATGCATTTATTGTAATGTGACCTTATTATACAAGTACAATATCCTTAAGAAAAAATGCTAAATAAGTTGGCCATTTAGCTACTGTATTGAATTTACACCAGTTGCCCAAATGTGGATACAGTTGACCTCTGCTGATGCATTAATATAACTACTACACTAACTACTTTTGAATAAAACCCCACAGTCACAGAATCGTAAATTCAACCTATTCAGGTTGTAAATTCACAAGAAATATCAAAATAAAAAACTAACAAATGACAACAGTGGAAGTAGTAAAGGTGCACCAGTCAGGAGCTCTGCTCAGCACTACCAACAATAGCCATTACTCAAAATGAACCTTGTGAGAGCATGTCTGGAGTCTGAAAGCCAGAAAGTGTTGTATTCACCCAGTTGTAGGAAAAGATACTGTGGTCAAATAAGCTTTTTAGCCAAAATTAAACAGGATATGGCCAATGCAAATGTGACTCATACTCATACCTACAGAGAGGAGTAGTCGTGGTAGTAGTAGCATCATGCTGTTGGATTACTTTTCATCCCAACAAACAAGATCATAAATATTAGCATAAACACTATTTCTTTCCTAAAAGGTTTGGTGGTTTAGTGTTAGTGTTAGTATTGTTCAGTTCTTCAACCGTTTACCATCAATTAATTATTTAATTGCAGCCTTGTCCAGCAGGATCATGTGACTTTAGGGAGAAGCAGTGTGCCGATTTCGACAACATGCCTTTCCGTGGGAAGTACTACAACTGGAAACCATACACTGGAGGTATGTTCCCAGCCCCAAAACTCGTGGAGCTGTGGGCTACAGAGGGAGCAGCCCTCTCCCACAGCCTTGCCAGAGTCTGGGCTCCAGTGACTGTATTCGTACTGGCTTGCTGTGTGTACCCTGCTAACACCAACACTGACAAAGTCTCTTTGATGGTCTGAAAATTCTTCAGATTCCACAGCACTATGTATTGGAAAGGTCTTTGTGTGTGTGTTTGAATCTGTTGTAAACCCAGGGGTTGGGTTTCCAAATTATTATATATAGTGTCAATACTTATCTTTGACCTGTACTATCACGGCCCCTATCTTTGACATGTACTACCATGGGCCCAACTTTTGACCTTTACTGCCTTGGCCCTTAGCGTTGACCTGTACAGCCATGGCCCTTAGATTTGACCTGTACTACTATGACCCTTAGCTTTGATCTCTACTACCATGGCCCAACTTGGACCTTTACTACCATGGTACCTACTTATGACCTGTACCACCTAGGTCCTACCTACAACCTGTACTACCATGGCCCCTACCTTTAACTCAAACTACAATGGTCTCTATATATTAATTTTTTACTGAGACATTTTTAGACTGCTTATGAAAGCTGCAGCCAAAAACCCCAAAGGAAGAGTGTTTTTCTTGTTTACAAATGGCTAAAATGGCCAAAACCCAATAAACAAAGAAAAACTGCAGGAGATTGAGAGCCACTTCCAAAACATTCTGAAAGGAAGTTCACAGTCAACTCAATCATCTCCTTATCTCACTACCCTGTAATATCCATTGTAATTACCAATTGTTTGGCTCTGAAAACTCATTTTGGAGGTGAACTTCACTTGTAAAGACTGCGATAACCTTTGCCGATGTCTCCATGATTTTTGTTGGCAGCCCTATTAATCTCCCCCCGTGTTGGAGTAATAATGATGTCAGACAGAACGTTCAGATTCCACAATGAGTAATGCCTCTCTTGTGCTGGAGTGCTCAGACTGGATTGTTAATATCAACAAAGACATAAAAGAAGACCGTGGGCACCATCTAAATGCTCTGGTTCGAGACGGTTGCGAGAAAAGCAGTCTGCAAATCACTTATCAATGCCCCCAAAGATTGATTCTGTTCTATACAGCCTTTCAGTTTGTCACATGGCATATATTGTGGGGTGTGAAGGAGTTCCTGAGGACCTATCCATAACCTCATAGAATGTCCCACTGAGAGACAGTGACATCAGTTCTTAAATGATAAACTCAGCTCAATGATAAACTTTCTCAGGTGGAGTGAAACCATGCGCTCTGAACTGCCTGGCTGAGGGCTACAACTTCTACACAGAACGTTCCCCCGCTGTCATTGACGGCACACGCTGCCAGGCGGACTCTCTGGACATATGCATTAACGGAGAGTGCAAGGTGAGTTCTTACTTACACTTCCTAAATCTAAAGTTACCCATTGCCAGAATTTACAGAATGAAAAGTACCCAGCTGTACCATGTCATTTTTATAGGTCATACCACAAAATGGGTGCCTTTTCTGCTTTTAAAAGCTGTTTATTAAAGTCATTCTTTTATAGGTTTTAAACATTGTCAGCCATAGAATTTAGTATTATACACTTTAATTTAATGTTTAATTCAGTATTAAACACATTTAAATACTTTAATTGTTGTCTTTAATTGTTATAATATAAACTGCATTTTGTCATCTCAAGCTAAATTAAAAAAATTAATATAAAATAAAAAAATAAGCTAAAAAATAAAAAATTAAGAGACCACTCCAAATTTTCCTTAAATGTATTCTGTTATTCTGCTTAATGAAGTACTGATTAAGTGATCACCTGAACCAGGAAAAGTACAGAAAACACAGTTGTGGTCATCACTGACCTAAGACCAGCTGGATTGCAAAAACAGTACTAGTACAACCTCAAAAATAAAATGGAATGAAATAATAAGTGTTGACCATGCCAAAAGAGTTGAAAAGAAAAGTTTTGAATGAGGAAATGAAGGGTTTAATTCTGGCTTTACTAGCAGAGGGATACAGTGAGCGTCAGGTTACTTCCATCCTTACATTTCAAAGACAGCGGCTCATAAGAACAAGTTCAAACTGCAGACATTGGGGACAACAAAGCTACAGACCGGTAGAGGGTGAAAATGACTCTCCACTGAACGGGATGACCTGATGAGTCCAATTTCAGCTTTGTCCAACACCTTGTTGTCTAATAGTTAGGAGGAGACATGGACAGGCCTAAAAGCTAAAGTGTCTCTCACCCAGTGTGAAGTCTGGTGGAGGATCTGTGATGATCAGGGGGTCTTCAGCAAGGTTGGAATGGGCAATTCATCTTTGTGAAGAGTGCATGAATCAAGCCACATACAAGGTTGTCCTGGGAGAAGACTTGCATCCTTCTGCTCTGACAACGTTCCCCAACTCTGAGGATTGTGTTTTCCAGCAGGGCAATTCTCCATGTCACACATCCAGGTCAATCAAGGTTTGGATAGAGGATCACCAGATCAAGACCCTGTCATGGCCAGCCCAATCCCCAGAACTAAACCCCATTGAAAACATTTGGAATGTGATCAAGAGGAAGATGGATGGTCACAAGTCATCAAAGAAAGCTGAGCTGTTTGATTTTTGAAGTGAAGATGACATATTTGTCAGATATGGTAACCCATACCCGAAATATGACCTCTGCATTTAACCCATCACTGGTGAGAAGTGAACACACACTGCAAGTCGTGAACACACACACACCCGGAGCAGTGAGCAGCACACTACTGCACCCAGGGAGCATTTGGGGGTTAGGTGCCTTGCTCAAGGGTACTTCAGTTCCTACCTGCTAGCGCTGGAATCAAACCAGCAACCTTCTGATTACAAGCCCAACTCACTTACCAGTAGGCCATAACTGCCCAAATTTTGAACTCTTCCTAAGTTAATTAGGAACATTAGTGATGTATTGTTTAAAAATTAGTATAAATGTGCTTTCTTTGCATTATCTGATGTCTGAAAACATTGCATATTTTTTGTTGTTTTGACAACATAAACACATACCTATAAAGAGTAAAACCAGAGAAACTGATCATTTTGCAGTGGTCTCTTAATTTTTTCCAGAGCTGTATGTCGGTCTATACTGTAGCAACGCCTACAAAGTAACTGGGTTGACAGTAACAGAGAAAACCATATTACAGTTCATGTAGACATTATTATCCCTGTGCTCACAGTCATGACTCTACAAGGCGTTTATTAGAAAGATAACTTACAAACGTACGTTTTGATAAGCTTAAGTGATCATTTTAAATGAGAGGGAGTTGATGGTTGGGAGTTTATGGGTCAAAATTCTCATGTAGGTGTATAACCTTGACATTCATTATTGTTTATCTTATTATACTTTTATCTTTGTTTATTGACAGTCTGCAAAACTGAAGAAATGAATTATATTAATTTCAGAACTTAAGTTAACAAAGCAAATTGAAATGATAACATAATGGTCTGTTTATTTTAGGGTTAAATGAGCTCACAATGAGAGAGTTGAACTCTTTAGTATGAATTTTGTTTAGTTTGGTATTTGTCTGTATTGCACATAGTTATCCCAATCATTGTTTTATGATACTAATTTAATTGATCTCCAAGGTTTACTTTTGATCTAATCTGGAAAGATGAAATGCACAGTGTTTTTTAAACCCAAAGAAATCAATCTGTGCTGCACCCAACAACCTCTCATTCCTTTTTGGAGGGGACCCTTAAGTGTAATAATAGTAATGTGAGTTATGGCATTCATGGAATTTAATGGGAAATAGCTAAAACAGCATAAAAAAGTAATCCAGATACACTGAGCTAAGACATGTATTATATCTAGAGTGGGGCTATCATACAATTAAAGGAAATCTAATTAATTACATTATTTGATTAACTAATTAAATAAGTTGCCTAAATCAATAGTTGCACTAAACAGGCCCCAAGTGAATTTAATACAAAGATGTTACATTACTGTGGCAGACAAGCAAAACATTGAATAGACAAAAAGTGGCTTTAGAAGTCATGGTTGTTTATGAATATACATACAAGTCAGGGGAAATGAACTGTTAATTTGTATACATTTTGTGCTAAGTTTATGATCATGTTATTTTATTTTATAAATAACATAACCAGATTACACATGAAATGATATATTTAATTTTTGTGTGTGGGAAAAAAACAAGGAATTCTCTTTTGCCACTAAAATGTGACTATATGACTCACTCATTATCATACATGCCAGATATTTTGCATTGATGTCATAGTCACACTGGTCCTGCATTGAAAAATCCTGACTTTTTCTTTCCAGCATGTTGGCTGTGATAACATACTGGGTTCGGATGCTAAGGAGGACAGATGCCGTGTATGCGGCGGGGACGGGAGCACGTGTGAGGTCTCTGAGGGCCTTTTCAATGACTCGCTGCCCAGAGGAGGTCAGGATGTCACACTCACTATAAATAAGGACCATATATGCATTCTCAGAAGCAAAGGAGAAATCAATGCTGGGCTAATAGAATAAGATTGCTGTTATAATAACAGTACTCATGCTTAGCCCATAATTACTGATTCCCTGAAGCTCATAGAATTAACCTGAGAGTTGTCTATTGGGTGAGAATCAGCAATGCAAAACCTAGCCTGGTATACAACTTATTATTTTACCAACTTCAGGCGTTGGCCTACTTTTTAGTTTGAAAACAGAAAAAGTCCCGTGCAGCCACTGTGTCTGTAATCGAGCGGCTCTATTCTCTTTGTTTGAGAATGAGACATAGTTTGGAACTTCTCGGCAGCTGTTGGTGGGCTGGTGACGAATGTTCTCCAGGCGGTAGAGCAGGCATTATCCGCAACCCAACATTTTTTGCTGCATATACCTCACAGCGAGCATCACTTTGGATAAAAAATCTAAATGCAACGTGACTAGGTGCACAGGCCTGCATTTTGAGGTTTGTTCAAGTACGTCTTTATAAGCCTTTCCAAAACTTAATATACATTGTGCAGAAATCTGCTACTCAGAGGCCACCGCCGAGCTAACATGGAGCGAGAAAAGCAAGCAGAACGTAGAACCTTCTCTTACCCTCAGAATCCCATTCCAGACAGCACGCCACACACCTGCCAAATGCGACAAGTTTTTAATCGCTTTCCACAAGAGAAATCCCATTTGAAGAATGCGCAGCACAGGCGAGTGAAGGAACGCATTGTCTTTTTGGCAATGGCTCTTGTCAGGGGGCCAACAGGGTGCTTTGGCCAAGCTCTACATTTTTCATGGAAATGCAGTGAGTTTTTTCATCACACAACCAATGATAAAGCTTATGTTTTGGGGTCAAGAAACAAGTTGTCAAAATAGAAGTATTAATTACATCATCCAGTGAGAGAATCAGTAAAATGTCTAATATCGCATGCGTTGCATGTCTGAATCCAAAAGTATTCTCTGAAGTAAGGGACTGTTTTTCCTTTTAAGGTATAGCTGGTAAAACATCTGAAACTGTATGGGGGGGTGGACGGCTTGTGTGCGTGTGGATTGTTCTCTTGTAATGAATTTGCTGTTGCCAAGTTAGTCAGGCTTTCTCTAAGCATGCTGTGATACTATTCAAATAAAACTATAGACCTCTTCAAACAAGAAATAAGAAACAAAGGTTTACAGGAATAGGTTAAAGTTAGAACTGGAACAGAGTTCTCAGAAGAGGGGCTGTCGCAAAAATTTATGGGGCCCAAGGTGGGCTCCCTCTTGTGTGGGCCCATTGAGGCTATATAGCGTAGAGGACCTTATCAGGCCCCCTTTAATCACAGGGCCTGAAACAATGTTCCTGGCTATCCCTTCCAACAACAGTCGTGCTTAGAAGCAACGGTATATGGTAATGATTGAACATTAAAAGATCAAACTCCGAACATTACCCCCAGTCCAAAATTAAGACTTTGATAACTTTGATAACAGTTTCATCATAAGTTTATTTGCTTTCATTTCTGAATAGAAGTACATGTTCACACTTGTTTTTGGTGATCCAGGCTTTACTTTTTGCAGGTTACATGGAGGTCGTCCATATACCAAAAGGATCTGTCCACATTGAAATCAGAGAAACAGCAGTGTCAAAAAACTATATTGGTGAGTTTAATCTTCTGTAAGTGGTGTTTTTCTGGTTATAAAAGTGATTTGAATTGGCTGATTTTGTCTGTGTAAATCTGGATCATGACAGCCATGTTGTCAGAAGGCATTGTCAGGAGATGAGTCTTTTCTCTTTCCCCAGCCACCGGCTAAATAGAATCATCATGGTTTCCAGCCATGTACTTAATTAAAACAATCAAACAAGCGGCTCCAGTTAAGTTGTTTTGAGCCCAAACATAAATACAGCTAGCGCGTGTGACAGCTTGTTGCATTTAGTTGTCAGTCACATTGATGTAGAGGTTTTCCTCACAGTTTGAATGGAATATTGGTTGTCAGATGTTCTGCCACAGAGGTGGCTGCCATTAGCTTCAAAGACGATTGTGAGCAATATTGTGTTTGTATTTAAATTGTACAACACAAATGTTAACGTTGTAAACATAAACAAATGTAAACATAAACGCATGGCCCTGTTCCAAAACCTGAATCTTTTGAAAAGGCCTTGAGATCCTTAATGTCTCATTAACTTTTTGCAAATAAAAAAAGAAGCTTATGGAATTGGTTAATTTGACAGTCATCGGTCATGTTAGATGTATTTCTCTCCTGCTAAAGTTATGGAACTTGTTGCCCTAAAAAAGTTTATTTTGCTTTGTTAAACAAACAAGTCACTTCAATATGAAAGTACTAAAGATTTTTTAGTTTTTTCAACAACCAGGTTAAATTTTATTGTTCACTGAACATAAAATATTGTGTTCACCCTATATGTTCTTGTCACATCAATCAAAAAATAATTGTAAAAAATCCTGTTTTCACAAAATTCCACAAATAGATAGAAATTTAGTTTGACAGTTTATTTTTAATGTGAGCTTTGTCTCTAACTCTAGACCTTGCAAATCCAAACTCAACTCAAAGCAAAGAAAAAGACAACTTATCACACATAGACTTCAACATTTAACACACAAACCTCAGTGATGGTAACAGTAAATCTCAAAAAGTGAAAAGATTAAAACAAACATATAAAACATATTATATATATATATATATATAGATATACAGATATAGATATATAATATATATATAACATATAACAAACAACCACCCTATGACATTAGCAGTATAATTAATGCATGCTGCAATGTATGATGGGAGCTCATAAACTCTTCACAACTTTGCAGCATTCTCTAATACGAAACTATTTGTTTAGCTCACACTAAAGTTTATTGGCTATGTAACTTATACGAAAGTGCACTCAGTAGCTTGTTTGGCTTAAGTGAAATGTACTCATATTTTTAATTTTAGTTGGAGCAAACAATACCCTAAAATGTTTCCCAAAAATGTTTACCCCCATAAAATTCAATTCTCTTTCCAATTTATTTAATTTGATTGAAGCAAATGTTGATAGAATGGCTGCAGTGGTACCGTATCATCACGACAGATGCGTGCTCGGTGTTGGTTTTTAAACACATCAATCAACAGACTAAAATAAGATATGATACATTGATTCAACTCACATTTTCTAGTAGTTAGAAAAAACATGCAAATTGTTCAGCAAACTCAAAACATTAAATAATGGAGGGACTAATTTAAGATTTACATTTAGTGTACTTAATTTATTTGGGTTAAAACAACATCAGGGTTAACAGTGTGCAGATAGATGACGGTGGATACAAATTCTCCAGCAAGTACTTTCATTTGGCAACATTTCATTCTTGTTTGCCATTAAACGATTGACCACTGGCATGTGTATGTGTCCTGGCGCAATATCCAGTGAAAACTCCCACACAATGTTGATAGTGTGGTTAAGCTGTGCCTATATTGAACTTAAATAATCTGACTCAAAAAGGAATACTCCATATGTCTTAATTTGATTTGTGCTTTGACTATGATTTAGGATTAAGGTGGGATTAAGTTGGATTAAGGTAATCAGAAATCGCTGTTTACATAATAGTCTCTTAATTAGAGTATTGTCTTAATCAGGTTAATATCTGAATATTGTTTTCCAAGTAAACATAGTCAGTGTACCAGTTTTGACAGGCATATGGTGAATGGTACAAAAGACAGTCCTTATTCCAACAATTATAGCTGGTAAAGAACGTGGACTGTTCCTCTACAATTTGGCCCTATTTCAATCCTTACAGGAGTGAATATTTGGAGTTGTGTTATGCTTGGAGATAAGACTTTTGTTTTGACAACTGAGCAGTTACGGTATTTCTGAGAAATAGCTGGAGACTTTCACCCTGAATCTACTGTACGAGCTGTACAGCGGTCGACAGTGTGAGTGCAATTGCTCATGACATCAGGAAGCCTGAGCTACTCTGTAATACAATCCACATCAAGTTGATGAATGACAGTGCTGGCAGCTTCTCACTTGTGTCGGGTTGTAACCGGTGGTCTCTCTTGTCACAGCTTTAAAATCAGAAGGGGATGACTATTACATCAACGGGGCCTGGACCATCGACTGGCCCCGCAAATTTGACATTGCAGGAACAGCATTTCATTACAAGAGGCCCACAGATGAACCAGAATCGCTAGAGGCTTTGGGGGCCACCACGGAAAACTTGGTTGTTATGGTGAGAAGATTTCTGTGCTATATCCTTCTTAATTGCCTTTAAGAATCACCTGTATTCTTATGTTATGATTAGTACTTTAAAATGTGTGAAAAAGGTGGCTTGGTGAGTAGTTCACATGTGCTGATATGTTGCGCAGAAGTGTATATACAGGCAATAAGAGTTTGAATCTGGCTTGCAACATTGCTCATTAGTGGCAGGAGCTCCAAAATGCAAAAACAAAATGTTTTATGCAATTATAATTTTACAGTTTTACAGTTAACATTATTTGAAAGTATGCTTTTGTAATGCAATGCTTGTTTGTTTATAAGGTGTCTTATCAAAGAATGTATAATGTAAACAAAATAATGTTTTTTGCAACAATGTTTGTTTAATTTAGAAACATTTATTTACAAATAAATGTTACAAAACAAAGTTTTACATAAACTTTTACAAAAATTTTACATTTATTGTTATGGCTAGTGTTTGTAAAGTTTGCAACATTGTTTCAAACTATTCAAATGTTTTAAATGCAATGTTTGTGTGTGACAATGTTTATCTGATTAACTGTCTCACTAAACATGTTTTAGTGTACATTTTTTCAATGTTTTAGCAACTGAGGCATTTTTTCATTGAATCATTTGTGCATCTCATACTGTAAAATAGTCTAATAGTAATGCCATCATATGGATACAGGATTGTGTTTTCAAAACACTGTTTGAAATTGTTTGGCTCATTCTAAATAAAGTCCACATCTGTGTACAAACCTCACATGAACTCGAGCTAGCGGTTTCAAAGCTAACGGTTATATATGTTTGCTCTGAAAACCTCTGACTGGTCAAATGAGACATCTCACATGCCCATGTTTCAGCATGAGTGTGTGTTCATTCTGAAAGACCCACTGCTTGGTCTCAGCAACCACAGTCACTATTGCCTGGACAAAAGTGCTGGAAATACCAGCCCTGCTTGCAGTACCGCTGGAAAATATACAAGTAGCCGGTGCACCACAAGCCATTTCCATTGAGGCCTACACTGGTTAACATGGCTTTCCAAATTATATCACACACACACACACACACACACACACACACACATAGGTACTTCTCTCTAAGTCATTCTGGAATAAAGCTCATGTCCCATACAGAAATCCTATATGTGGACATTTTTTATATATATATCAAATATACGACATATTTATGTGCACAACTTAATTTCCTACATCACAAGTATGGATACATATTATATTCTTTTTCTGTATAAGGTGACATGCTACATATGAATCCATGCAAGCTGAAGTGAGGCTAAACAAAACAACTCGTCAAACAACAGTTTCTTAAAATGGATATTTTTGTATGTGCCCAGAATAGATTTGTCTTTCTGTCACTGATCCAAGACCAGTTTCCTCTAGCCACATTCTTGGTTGAGGCAGTAACAAAAATCTGAAACAAAACACTGTGCCACACAGGTGCTATTACAGGAACAGAACCTGGGCATCCACTACAAGTTCAATGTGCCGATTCAGCGTACAGGAAGTGGCGACAATGAAGTGGGTTTCTCATGGCACCACTTGCCCTGGTCTGAGTGCTCAGCTACTTGTGCGGGAGGTAAGCCTATGAACTGTTTACAGTGACTTCCAGCTTGACAACAACCTTATGACATGTCTCGCTGGAATACTTTATTTTGATTGGTTAGCTGACCGTTTTTCCTGCCTGTTTTCCTGCATTGCTGCACTAGTCTCTTATCTCTAGTATCAATTTGCATTTTTACAAATGATGGATTAAAAATTTGGATGCTTTTTTGCAGATGCTTTTACATTAGCTATAGATCAGTCAAACATTGAAAATTATCTGGACAAAATGATCTTAAATGACTGTGCTATGTCATTTTATATGAATGTAATGTATTAGTAATAGAGTCCACCAAACAGAGCTGACCTGCTGCCTCTTATTTCAGCATATGAATGTCGTAACCACATGTAAATGTGGGGCCTCACCTCAAATATGACCAGACTGCTCAGGCTGTCTGAATTAAATGGCTTTCTTACAACAATAAATAGTTTCCCTCTCTTCTGTTTTCAAGCACAGCCATTGAAAACATTTAAAATACTTGGTACATTCTGCCAAAAATGCAAACATCACAGGCTAGTCTGTGAAGGGTTTGAATCTGTTAGGTGCTTCACAGAATTGACCTCATTTGTTGCTCAACTCATTTGAACACATTTTGGCTTATTTGAAAACAACCAAGGGCAAAATTTAGGTCATTTGTGAAATTCTTTGTTATTGACACACCTCCTGCCACTGAGGTCTGTTGTGTTGGCAAACCACACAGGGAGCGTTTAAACCCCAAGGATATTTCCTGAGCGAATAGCCATAATATTCTGTAATATTCTATCAAAAATGATTGTTCATTCACACTGCTGCCAGTTGCCTTGCTTTGGTTTCTATTCTTTAACAAACTCCCATCAAATTTTATTGTTGCTGTCCGAAATTAATCGTATTATTTTGATCATTATGTACAACAGCAACGATAACAGCCTTACATCATAAACTGTTGTCTTGAGACTTCACATTTGCCCTCTAGTTTATTTTCAGTAGATCAAATACAATGATTTTTAATATTTTTCCCAAAGGAGTATTTTGTTATTTAAGTTACCCAGTCAAGAATGCCATACTGGCAGCTTTTATATCCACCTCACAAGGTGGCCTTGCATGCCGGCCAAGCTTGGCATAAACCGGCCTTAACCGGAGGCTAATGTCTTTCCTTATGGGCCCCAAAGAGCCTCTGCACCAAGGGCTCGTGGTGCTGAGCTTACAGCATTGTGTGGTAATGTGCCATTGCTGTGGTAACTCTCACATTTCACATCCGAGGGCCAAAGAAAAGATTGTCTTTTCTGTAAAAGTCATTCACCAAGACAATTGCTTAAACCGAGGCATTTACACACCTAGGTATAATACTGAGGGAAAAATAATATTGCTTCCATGCCTCTGAGTGCTCTGTCACCAAGTGGATCTCCAGAGTAGAGACAAAAAAAGTTTTACCACGGGGATCAAAGTCGACCACACAGCACTCTGTGCTTTAGCTGCCGAAGTGTCAAAAACGATTTCTGGGCCGAAGGTGAAAGGCAAGAAAAATGAAGTGATGTTTTATTGTCTGCTTCAGGGTCTCAAAAGCAGGAGGTTGTTTGTAAAAGGCTGGATGACAGTTCGGTGGTCCAAAACAGCTATTGCGACCCGGACAGCAAACCTCCAGAAAATCAACGACCCTGTAATATCGAGCCATGCCCACCTGAGTGAGTATATTGTAGATATTCCAAGACTTCCATGGGTAATTTTGAAGAAAAAAGAAATGTCCAGTTCATATTTCACATAAAAATTAAAAAAGATTAAAATAAAAAATTATATTTTACATTAAGATTTAAAATAAAATTTAAAATACTTCAAAAATACACTCTTTGCCAGGCTAAGATGAAATTACATACTTTTATTCTGTTTTGATGAGTCTTATTAAAATTGTATATAGCTGCCCAGCCATAAAAGCACATAAGACCACAACCTGTAATACTTAATTTGTCTTCATAGCACCCCAGCTATAAAGACCTTCTTTGAAGACAACTTTAGAACATGATTAATTTCTTCATATGTTACCTATTTTCATTTTGAGTTTGGTGCCAAAATCCTAAAGGCGTCCAAAAAAAGTATGAGTGATCACCTGCATTTAATTGTATTGGCTAGCAAACTTTATGAACCCTCAAAGGACAATATTCATAAACGTGTGGAGTATGCATGTGTGTGGGAGCCAGGCATACTTAGCACTCCTTTTCAATAGAGCAAGCAATGGAGCAAGTTCAGGTTTTAAATTGGAAGGAGGAATTAAATGGTTTTGGCCACTTGACTCCCGCATCTTGCCAGCGAGGGGGTTCAGTGAACCCGAACCACAACATGGGCATCACAACAACATAATCTAAAATCTATTTTGATCTTTAGCTGATATCAAAGGCATGCAACTCTCTGGCCCAGAATAGGGTCATAATGGTTATTTGAGAACACTCCATTGTTTTTGGGGAAGGTAATTGCTTTCTAATGATCTTACAGATAATAGACGATTTTATTTCATTAATAATTTATGCTCTGCTTAATTTTATTTTACTTGGTTTATAAGACTTGGTGGATTGTTGCGTTATCTGAGCATTGCCGGGAGAATGCAGACTATCTGCGTGAAATTTAAGACATCTTAATACTTTTTGAGTATCTGCAGGATATGCAGGACTGCAAACAAACCACAAGAAACTTAATTCAGCTGGAAAGCCACACTGATGATAAAAATAATTCATATAAAATGTCTGTGTTCCATGGGCCGGTAAAAGAAAAGAATGTCTAATTTTGCCAAATTAGGTGAAATAGGACAAATTTAGTTCAGGCAAAGCTTTAAATAGCATTGAGGAAGTATATGTGTGTTACAGGTGGTTTATAGGTGACTGGTCTGAATGCGGGAAAACCTGTGACGGAGGCATCCGTACACGGACTGTCTTTTGTATACGTAAAATCGGCCCTGCTGAAGAAGAGACTTTAGAAGACAGCCATTGTCTGACCCATCGACCAATAGAACAAGAGTCCTGCAACAATCAGTCCTGCCCACCCCAGTGGGTGACTCTGGATTGGTCAGAGGTGAATTGATTTATTCTTCATTTATCATTTCTTCATTATTGTTACCTAAAGGTATTTCATGATTTTCTTCTGTTGTTTTTGTTGGGTTTAATTACAGTGTACCCCAAAATGTGGTCCTGGCTTTAAACACCGCATCGTTCTGTGTAAAAGTAGTGACCTTACCAAAACCTTCCCACCTGCCCTCTGTTCTGACCACAACAAACCTCCAGTCCGTATACGCTGTAGCCTTGGACGCTGTCCACCACCACGTTGGATCCCTGGAGAATGGGGACAGGTACAGTAAAAGTTTACCGTTTTGTACTTCCCTCAAAGGTTGCTCTTGCATTGCTCAAAAAACTTCAAGTATCAACCTTGTCTCAGATGTTTCTCCTAAAGTTCCTTAGGTGAAATAAGGAGACACAAATTAGACAATAGAGCTATACAATTAACGTGAATTACTTTGCACAGATATTTGGGTACTTCCCATATTTTTTTACTTTTGGGTGCAGCACTTGGAATCTTAGCCAATTTTATTGGTTTAGGACCATGTTGAGACCTTTTCTGGCACTCTAGAAGAGAGACATGTTACTGAAATTAGGTCCAGACGAAGCAAAATATCAATTGTTTACTGAAGAGGAGAGGTTACTGGAAGTTACACGCAGACTTTTAATATGATTATTTGGAGTGCTGCGTATGACGTTTTAGAACAAATAAGGAAAAAGTTTAGCATTTTTGAATCGTCAGTCTCCATCCAGTACATCTGTATAAAGGCAGACTGTTTTAACGCAGCATGAAAAAGACCATGTGTTTAGTTGACGTCAACAGAATTTACACTCAGATGATAAACTTCTGTCTCTGGAAAGCCAGTGACGTGTGTGTTTGTGAGTGACAGCAAGTTTAACAGGCTAGGAGAATGTAAGTGGTGCTAATATCATCCAGGTTGTTTGAAGTTTATCTCTGCAGTAGACAAGGATTTTGGTCAATGCCAAGAACATGTTATGAAAAAAGAGACAAAAGATCTCACTCTTAGGTTAATCCTCTGCTTCTCTCTTAAAACTAAGGATATGCTTAGAATTTGTGCACTCAGCAACCTACAGCAGTTGTGGTGTATTTTCAGGAGATACAGGATATTCTTGGAGAATATAGGATGGGACTTCAGTTTATCTACTGGGAATAGATTGGATCATTATCTCAGTTTGACAGGTGCTTACAGAAAGCCAATGCTGGTTTTCCATTAAGAGTGAAGTCTGTTTTGACTCTGTTTTGTGGCACTAGAAGCATCAAATAGAATTGCAAACAATTTAGACCAGTTGTTGAGTCAACCACAAGTTGATGTCACTTTCCTTTAACATACAAATCAATGTGTTGAAGAACAACATTTAATATAAGAATGGCTTACATGTGTTTTCTGGATATTAAGTGCTGAAAGGAGAAAATATATGACATAGAAAAATTACACACCCTGTTAAGCAATCACTATAAGATGCCAATTAATATAATCATTTAAAAGGATAAGACACACATACTGAAGATTTAACAACTTCACTGAAAGAAATATGAGTTTGTCAACTTCCCATGATTCCTTGCAGAGGTTGCTCTTGCTTCCCACAGGAGAATATTTGAAGTTCTCAGTTACGTCTCTTTATTGTCTCAAATGTTTCTCTAAAATTTCATAGGAAAAAATATATATAGATCTATAAACTTAATGCAGGTAGCCTGGCTAAGATCACTTAATAAAGATTTGATGAGAAATGCTTGGGTTCATATTGAGATCTTTCAGACCAGGCATTCCCAGTCCTATCCAGTTGTGCAGACCGATCGTTGAGATTTGTTGATTGCAGTCAATGGAGATCAAAATGGAGCTGTCAAGTTGGACACTTGCTGCTTGCCAAAGTCACATGCAGTGTTATGAATTGGATTATATGTAATGTAATTTCTGTCAGGTAAACAATCATTTGGATTGAAATGAAACCAAAAATACCTTGTATTGAGTTATGTGCTGTTTTGTACCAATAATAAGTAAAAGACAAGCTTATATTATTAAAATACCAATAAAGTTTTAATTTTATTAAATGACACAATATAACGTATTAAGATGACATACTTAATAACAGTAAGTTTGTACTGTTATTAAAACAGAAATTACTGAGTATTGGTGATGCTGAAGGTGAGAATAAATGTGAAACTCAAGCTGATACTTTGTGGTACTTTGTTGCCATATGTCACAGTGCCGTGCCGTTGGTGCTGTTTCAAGTTGGACAAAACTGTATGCATTTGCATGGACACACATCAAGTCACACATCGATCTGTCTGCACAGCACTGCATAAAGTCAAACACACCCAGTCTCTGCAGGACACTGGCCCTCCAGGAGCAGGACTGGGCACCCCTGTTTAAGATCTTGGAAAATCTAAGCACAATGAGACATTGTTTAGACTTCTAAAACTCTAGAGGACACACGTGATTATTCTGAGGTTGTTCTCTCAAAACAAACATCTCAAAAGCAGGAGACCAACAGGAGCTGAAAAGCAGGAGCAAAAACCTCACTTTGTTCTATGTTTGATCTCATTGGTGTCTAGGAGAAACAATTGAGATATTAAAAAAATCAATGAACTGAGATTATCAAAATGGAGAGACAGTTACAAGGAACCAAAAGATCATGGTTTCAAATCTCACCTAAGGCACTCACTGACATGTTTCATGGACCTGCGCTCTAATAAAGCGTGTTTAATTGAGAAGGAGAAATGTGAAGGCTGCTGGAAACTTCTGTGAGATGTCCTCACTACAATCTCTGTGAGGGGTCCTCACTGTGGGTCTCACATGTGTTTATGACTAAATCCACATCGGATCTGGATCTTAGCAATGTAATGTCAGCATTTCTGTGGTGTTCACACTACCCAATGTAGGAAAGTGACTAATGAGTTAAATTTGTGTATTGTATTGGGTAGCTAGGCAACACTCAGTTTTCCATTGAATCAGTGTGCTACATCATTGTTGAAGACTACTGGAATCCATCTCTAACTTTCACCTCAGACAGTTGCAATTTACTGCCTGTAGCAACATCATCCCACTAATGCAGAACAGCTGACGATAGTCAGAGACTCAATTAAACTATTGCAGTGACATTCCACAAGTAGCTCTTGGTGCTCTGTTATGGTCCACTGAGTTTGGGCCAGAATTCATAAGTGTGCTATGGACCGTCTGATGCAATTGCAAGGATGTGATTGGCTGGTTTCACAATTTGGAGAAGTCATTGTGTAAAGGTTTTTGTCACTATCACTGAATGCTTCCAGGGAAGAGCTAGTTGTGATTGTCAGTGTAATGTTGCATGCTTGTATCGTCTGTAAAGGGGCAGGGGGTTGTGTGGCTGCTAAACAAGAGGTCGTTGGTTTGGATTCTTCCATTGTCATTTCAATTCAATGAGCTACAGTCTGTGAACCATCACTATCGGAGATTGTTTTTATAATCCACACAATGCATGTCAATTTGGATATGCCTAATAACCAACTACCAGTATCATTTTGTGATGAATGGCATTGTTCTTTAAACTGGCAACCCCTGTATTGTTTTTGTAATACTTCATACAAAATTTTTAATTGTGTCATTATTCACATACCCTCACGTCATTCCAAACCCATTATTACTTTTCTTTGGTAGAAAAGGTAAATCTTTGATAATTATCCTTTACACTTATTGTCTATATAACTGAAGTGAATGAGGACAGGAATAAATATATACAGTATACACACACGCTTTGTAAAACTCATGTTCATAGCACTCTGTTGACTGATTTTGAACTGGAATGCCTTCACCACCCTGTGCAAATGTAACATACTGTAATATATAGTCTGTACTGTACTCGTGAAGTCACAGTATGAATTATTATCAAAACATGAATGGAAGAAACAAGGCAAATTTAATGTACTCTAGAGAAAACAAAAGTACCATCCTTGCTCTCAGGAGAGTATAAAAGCAACTGTTATTCAGAGTTATAGGGCATGGTTTAAGGGGAATACTAAAGACTTATTGTGTTTGTGTGTCTCTCTCCAGTGCTCTGCTCAGTGTGGACTGGGCCAACAGATGCGGACCGTTCAGTGCCTCTCGTACACGGGGCAGCTTTCCAATGAATGTCCTGAGTCTCTGAGACCCAATACAATGCAACAGTGTGAAAGCAAGTGCGACGCCACACCCATCTCCGGTGGCGATGGTAAGTCAGTTACTCACATGCTTATCTCATAAAAGAGCAAAGATGACGACTTATGACTGCTCGCATGAGCTCCATCTGTCTCTGATCACGGTGTTGAGATCTGCATCGTTCGCAGCCTCTGCGTTCAATTTTGAATTAACAAAGGATTATATTGTTCTATTCTTGCCCATAATTAACTACCTCTGTTTGGACAGCAAAGCTGGATGCTGTTTAGGTGATCCTGGATTGAATAAAATCCCGTGACCCTTGTGAGATGGATTCGTACTCGCAAATCCTTTACCGGGGAAGCAGAGTTAGATTATCTCTCCAAATCGACCCTAATGGGATTAGTTGTACCCTAATCAACAGCAGTGATGCAATGTCTACTTGAATTCTCTTTAAACATGGACGTTTAAAGGCTAATAAGTAAGACACTGTAATTGAGATTCAGTGTGCTGCCGCACTAATGCATATAGCTGTACTATGGATCAGACCTTTCTCTTTATATGCTGTAGATAGTGTAATTACCACATGAGGCTTGATTCCAGGCTCTGAGTCATGGACTTTTTGGCTTCAGCGCAAAGGATGTCTGTCGGCTAACCAGTGCTGCCAGCTTCAAGGTGTGGAGATTGTTTGTTGATAGCAGCCTCTGTGAAAGCCCCTTAACCTGTTTTCTGAGGAGATGGAAACATTGGGTCTCATCTCTGTAGCCTAATCTGACCCCAGTTTAAAAGAGGCCCTGCAGAAACAGATACACCTTTACAAAGATGCCCTTTGTTTACCAGAGCACCCACATTGTCGCCTGTACTCTCCTGGACAAGACACAATGACCTAAAATTGATTGAAGTAAGGGGATGTTGACTTTCTATAGCTCTTTTCACAGTCAGTTTTACAGTGTTGCAAAACAGCTTTACAGTAGCACAAAATAGTAGACATAAAGAAATATGCTTTTAGAAAATACAGTATAGCATAAAAAAGAGTGTGAGGTCTGCTTTATGACAAAGATCATAATTGGTAAATATGTTATTATAATTAATCATTTTAATTCATAAGTTAAATTAAAATTATTTTTTTCTGGAGCAACTGCATGACAAATTCTTATAGGTTTCACATCCAAAACAAGATGAGAACTGAGTGAAAAAATTACTTTATTGCTGTTTCCCAAATCAGTAAATGAAGAATAAATGCATTATTTTTAATAATTTTCAACGTCAGACTCCCAAAAAAAGGATATGATAAAAGAACAAACTTTGATTGGTCACTTTGCATGTCAGTCAGGTGTCACTTCCTGGACAGAACTGGCTGTATTGCAGACCTGATCTCTTGCCGTTTAGTCACGGGTCTGGCTACATGAGATTTGCTGACAAGTAACATAGACAGTACACATGATATGAACATTAGCCCGGGCAAAGAGGTGGAAAGTATCCATTGCACTCTGTCTTTATTGCGTGACACTCTGGGACAGGATGAAGAAATTTATATGGGTCAATAATTATTGTCTACGTGACAAGATGATGAGTGCTGAGTGTTTGCAAAGCTCAATTTCACTAGTTTATGAAAAACCGAGTGGCTCACTCATGTACTGATTACCTTCTGGATTCACATAGATGACTGACATATGATTCTCGTTCTAAGAACCCAAAACGTTGTCCTCATAGGAAATATGAACATGCTTTTCATTAAAAAATGCAAAGAAACAAGTGACTAGAAGTACAAAATGAATAAAGATCTTAAAGTTCCTCAATGCACTCAGTGAAAGAATGCCTCCACACCTTGCTTCCAAGACATTCTGCTTAGTTGGGTTAGCATTTATGCCGTTGAACTGCTCACCGGAGACCCGGTCAGCCCTGAATCCAGCAGTTTCTGGGTTCTGTATCAAAGTTCTGCGTCATTGTTCCACAGAGACCTGCCTATCGTTTAACATGAGATCTCTAAACCAAAGGTTGTGTTCCCCCTTGTGTTCCTCATTCTGGTTCTTCTGCTTTGACCACTTTATTCACTGCATTATTCCTTCTTTTTCCTATTCCCCTAGAGTGCAAAGACGTAAACAAGGTGGCATATTGCCCATTGGTGCTGAAGTTCAAGTTCTGCAGCCGTGCGTACTTCAGACAGATGTGCTGCAAAACGTGCCAGGGACATTGACCCTATGAGGAGAAGCAAAGACAGATGCTGACAAAGGAAAGGAGAGAGAAAATGGGCAGAGAGAGAATCAGACCAGCGTTGGGCATCGTGAAGGCTTTTCTCTCTCTCACACACTCCAAAACACACAACTGCTTGTTTAGCCCTGTGGAAGCCTAACCACTGCTCAGCACTGTGCTGACAACTTTGTTTTATTTTCACTTCTGTGAAGTGGGAATGTATAAAAATGCTCATTATTGTTGTTATTTTTTAATAATAATAATAATAATAATTGCTTATGGTTATTATTATTATCAATGTCTTTCTGTTGTTATAATCCAAAGTGCTGGACACATCAATTACAGAGGTCACATGGCAGAGATTACCTTCAGTGTAAAGAGGAGTTTGTTTACGAGATTTTCTCCTGGGTCTACTTACATGCTCCTCACACCAAATCTTTCTGGCAACACTGCATTAGGGTCCACTAATTTTCTAGAATAAAGCAAATAAGAATAGATTATATAAAATTCAAACAGTATTGATGGCTAGACCAAATGTTCTTGTATGATGCATGATCAATTTAAAAAATGTTTCCTTTGAAAATAGATGGAGATGCCCACAAAACTAAATATGCATGCATGTATATTGAAATCAACTTGTATTCAAAGTATCCAGTCTATTAGTTTGTTTTCCCTCAGAACTGAACCCATGACCTTAACGCTAGTGACATCATCTACCACATGAGCTATGGGACCTTCTAAACTTGACAGCCATGGTTGCCACACTTTAACAATAACTTTGTAATAAAATAAGAGCCAGGGGCTGAAGAAAACAGGGTAGCAGGATCAGACACTATGGTGGTTACGCTAAATTTGTGCAGGAGAAAACTCAATTAAAGCTTGAGAGTCCAGATGTTAAATTGTGTTAACCACCTGTTTTAGCTGAATCGCATGACCACGGGCCAAAGAATTACACCATTGTCTGAAACTTAAGGGATGAAAATCAGATTCAAAAGGGACGCCTCTACCATTGTGTCTACAAAATTATTGTGGACACTCAACAGACATTAATAGTAATTCTATTTTATGGATCCATATTCTGCTTTTAATTCTGTGGTTTTGACATTTACATGTCTGTTTGAGGCCTGGCATGTTCCAAATGTAATAATTTTAGCATAAAATGCATGCTGCAACCGTGCTTTATTGCATTATCAGCCATTTACAGAGACATTTTATCAGCATGTGGATGACTTGCTCAAAGAGCTCCAGGTCTGTTACCCAACTGTGTTAGCCAAGTTAGGTAAATGGCCAGTGCCTGAGTAAGCTGCCAGATCCCACAAATCCCACCTGCCATCAACTACCTCCGGAACACCTTCACAACTTCATCCTTCCCTGAGTTCGCACTGCTTCCAGCACACAGAGAAATGCACAAACCCTTCAAAGCCTTCACCTCAATGGTGCTTCCCTTCCTGTGGTGGAGAACTGTTTGTTCCACTGCTCTTCCTTTGCTTACCTTTTCAGTGGGCAGCTCATCTGGCCTCATGGTGCTATGAAATCCTGATGGAGTCTATGCAGTCTAAGCAACTGACAGAAAACCAAGGAGAGTTTGGCTCTGTTCCAAAACCTTAAGCGAGTAGCCTATTGTAGGCGGCGTCACAAGGCATTACAGGTTCTCTACGCAAAGGTTGTTTTAAAAAGTAGGTCAGGTAAATGTACTGCCTTCTAAGACACCTTCTTCTGGTCACATTCTAAAGCAGAAGGTAAAGCGTTGTTCTAGCAAATTTGTGGAAAACAACTTCAGCAAAACAAATGTCAAAGTATCACAATAAAAAATATATTAACATAACTCGGCCTAATAATAAAATAGAGTATTCTGTCTAATATACCAAAAAGTGTGCCTTTTTATGCTTGTTAGGAGAATTACGTTGTTAGCTTATTGTGTGATATTAAAGTGATATTTCACTCCAAAATGAAAATTTGCCATTCAAGATTTGTGACTTTTGCCTTCAGTAGGACAGTGAACAAGATTTTTAGGTGATTTTTAAAAGGCAAGTCAACAGCAAGTGCCACTTTGAGTAAATTATTGATCATTTAATTTGTTAGTAAATTATACCTGCGGCTCCTGTATATATATTTAGGGCTTATGAAGGGAAATGATCATGAGCTTCCTCATGCATTAATGTGAATCGTTGGTGATTCAAAAACATAATGATAATCATTTTGTGCTTTTGAATCACCAAGGATCATGGTGATTTTATGAATAAGGACTATGATTTCAGCTCTATTCTTTACTGTACTGCTGAAGACAAAAAACATAAGCTACATCTTTGACATTATAATGTTTTCACTCAAAATGAAAATTTGTTATCAAAGTATTAGCTTCAATGGGATTTTATAGGATTGTTTATTTGTGTGTCCATTCTTCTGTAAAGTACATTTCTTGTCTTAGAAGGCAGCTTCCTATGTGGACAATAAGGCAGCTCACTAGGTTTTTGGAACAGAGCTTTAGTCTGGATTTGTTTTTAGTTAGTTTACCTTACAGGTTGACTTTTCCACTATCTTTCAGTGTATTTTGCATTTTTTAATTATCCATCACTGAGTGACCAACACTCAATTGAAGCAAAGGAATTAACCCCCATCATGTCACATCACAAGGCATTGGAAGGCCTCAATATTATTCACTTCAGTTATGGAACACATTGAAGAGACCCTGAGGAACTCTGGGATCACACAACCATTAAATTTTGCTGCTGCTACTCTTTTGTAGCCACATACACAACATTTATCAGTTATGTATTGTTATGAAATGTTTAAAGTGTGATTATTCAACAATGAACATTGAAGAGCTGAACTGTAGGCCAAATGTGCTACACATACCGGAATTGTGCTTTGTAACATCCTAAAGCTTGAAGTACAAGTTTACTGGCTTTGGGACATGGGGGCTATTGACACAATGAAATACAGTAAGACTCAATGAAACTGGTACTCATCGCTGTGAACTTGTGTCTTTGAATGTCACATTGTTTAACCTGTACCTGAATAAGAGCGTTTTGCATTTTTTTGTGAATAGTTGCTTACATTTTATATTCAGTATTAATGTTGGTACACTGTTACTAATGTTTTCATTTGTAAATTATATGCTAATTTATTGCCATGTGTCACTTGTTTTATGTATGTTTCACTGCATGCCGACGAAAATCTAATCTAGTGAAAACAATGCGGTGGAATGATACGTCACAATCCTGTTTCAGTCTTGATTATAAAATGTGAGTTTGAATGTGTCTGACTAGCTATTAGAGCAACTTAAAACAGTGTCAGAATGCTTTCATGTGTCAGTGCGTTTGATTGTCTGTATGTGGGTTTGGTATTACTGTGCTGTTCTCAAGGATCAGTGCTCACAAAAATAATAAATAATAATAAATGATGTCAAAGGGTAAGAAAAAAGATATTCTCATAATGATTTTAACACTCTCAGTCCTTTGACTTGTACCATTGGTGAATCCTACAATATGTATTGGATCATGAATAAAATGACCGTAAAAGGGTTGCCTTTGTTTAAGGTATTCTTGTCTTGTGATCTTCCACTTACGGTTTAAGTATCTAAATGAGTTTTCCGCTTGAGAACAACAGCTCATTCATTAGAAAAATTAACCCAAAAAGGAAAGTCTGTTGTTTACTCACCATCAGGTCATTCCAAACCTGTATGACTTTCTTTCTTCTTCCATTGGACACAAAAAATAAGAAATATTGCTGAATGTCCAACGCGCTCTCTTTGATCATGGGGACTAGGGCTTTGTAGCACCAAAAATGATAAAACACGGCATAGAAATACTTTATGTGACCCGTGCTCTATATTTTGCTATAGTCTCCTCAAGAGACATGACTTTGGAAAAACTCCAAAACTTGTCATGGGCAAACATGAAAATTGTCATGGGATGTCAGGCAATCTAATCAGGGTGATTTAAATGAAAAAATTAAAATGTCTCAAAAACTGACTTAACTACTTAATGTAAAGTTGATATTAATGTATATACTGGTTGTCCTGTTTTGTCTAAAGCAACTGCTTTGGAACACCTAAAAAAGTTACTTGGGTGTCTGTTTTGCTTACTGCTTGGAAAAAGAGAGAGTGCGACAGAAAGGGAGAAAGACGAAGGATTAGGAATGTCTTAGCAGCTGGCTGCAACTGTCAGCTACGATTGGGATGTTTACATGTCGGCTCTCAGCACAGCCACAACAAAGACAAAGCAAGACACGAGAGGCACTTGCCAAGAAACAATTCCATTCTTTATCTGCTTGTAAACTGAAGAAATACACTCATAGGTCAAAAGAAATAATGATACAGTGTTACGAGGCTGCCCTATTTATGCAAGGAAGCCAAAAAATGTTCAATCCGTTTATATGTTACAACTGCACAAATGAATGTCAACAAATTTTTTGTTAACATGTTAACAAAATTTGGTTTTGCGCCTCCCCCGCCCCAAGAGTCCAGAGTGGAGCATTCTCATTGTTAGTATAAGGGGGATGTGCATAAGGCAGTGCCGTGATCAAAGACACGCTGATGGCAAGATTGCACTTGCGTTTTGTAGTTACCCAAAACAGATGTTTATCTTTGAAGGTTCTCAGAGAGGAACAAAGGCTTTGTTTACTTGGGAGTATGTGGCTGAGCGTTTGCCTGAAAGTGTGTGACCTCAGGGGGTGAGAGCTTAATGCTGTCCCTATGTGGGCTGACTATCCAGAGCCCTAATGAGGGCTTGCCAACGATGTGGTCTTTTTTCACAAAAAGATGATACGCATCACACTTATAATATTTGAACACTGGGATTTTAATAGATTAGTTTGTATAAACACAAGCTTCAAGCCTTGTTTATGCTCAGCGCAGTCGCTGTGGCACGAATGACCACAAATGGAGAACCTACTTCACGGTTCTCTAGAGCCATTTATGAAAGAAATCTACAGAAATGTATAGAACAAGTGTATCTAAAAATTACAATTTTTAAAAATATATCTTAGATTCTCAAGATTTTGACTTTTACGTGTCAGGTCTTTTTATAAAATCAAATAATCTTCAAATGTTAAGAAACACTACCAAAATAAAAAAAGATTTTACAAACCTCAAGCTCCAGTGTCTAAACCTTTTTATTTAATACAAAAAAATGTCCTTATGTGTATAAAATGTAGAAGACAAATGCTAATATAAACTGTTAATAAACTCTCTGTACCAGCCCAGTGTAATTTATCTATGAGCTGTAACAGACAAAATTACTGTAGGTGAAAACATTTAACACAAGGGTAAATTGGTTGTAGTTCCTGGCATCCAGTCACATCTGCTGAACATCTTCCCTTAGATTGGTTTAATGGAAGCTGCCCTCACAATCATGCTATAACAATGCCAAACAACAAAAGCTCTGTTCCAAAATATATTCAGCGTTGCATTTATCCTTAGACAATGTGGCAAATGTTGGGGAATGTCCCTTATAAACACAGTTCTGTTAGTCAGACTAATTGAAAATGACCTGTTTCACAAAATATTTGTGTATGCTGTACATTCCTGTGTTTAATGAGTTGTTTTTAACAGCAACATACTAACATCATTGGCATCTGCATGAAAATGCAGAGCACTATTTATGTAGTTTCATTTTAGTTCAAATGCTGTCTTAGAACAGGCAGCAAGACCACTTGTTAGACTTTGAAATAGAACTACACAAATATGTCTTTTGTTCTGTTATTTTACTGATTAAGTGTTTATAAAGGCTGTGAGAAAATAACAACACATGCTTTCCAAGAACAGGGGACTTAAGTGAGGTGGGAACTCATTACAGGATCATAGGTGGCTTTGATAAAAAGGTGTGAAAGAGATGCAGAACAGAATATACCAATTCAACAAGGATTCTTACCTTTAAATAGTCATAATTATAGGAACTGATAATAGACCTTGTAAATTTCATAGCAGGCACATAAAAAAAATGTTACAACACATGATTAAATGGCCTTATCTTATCTGACCGATACCACCTGGCTGGGTGTGAATCAAGGGAATGGTTTCTTTAAAGAGTACCAGTAACCCTCTCTAATTCAAATCAAGTATCATGCAGTAAATGGCTCATGTAGATCTGGGAACATGTTTGGGGCCTTTTCAGAGAAATCATGAAGTGCTCCAAAGAATTTTGGCTGGTCTGGAGCGACTATTTTCAAGATAAATCACACTGGGCTGGTTTTGATCTTCTGAAAAGGGATACAAGGGCAGATATCCTGCCCCGGCTGCAACAATTCAGGCTACAGCTTTGTGACTTACAAGGGTTCAGATGTTAACTAATCAGATGCAGCAGAAGCTGATATGATGGGGTGTGAAAAATTTGATCAAATGAGAAATAGCTCTTGACTGGAACAAAAGTTGCCAGCCAGTTTTTCCAGCCTGCTGGAGTGCCACTGTCAAGAGCATCTCAAGTGCTTTGGGCAGAACTTGGTTTGAACAAGCAAGCATCCACCAACAGCATAGATGGTGTTGGTGGAGACTCTGCATCCACACCAGGGGTGACATGGAGGAATGCTGCCTTAACTGAAGGGTCATATCATCAGTAACTGCTATCTGCTGAGCTTCTTCTGGAGTCTCTTCTGGGTTGCATCTCCGCTCTGTTCCCACAGCTGACTCCCATATTGCAGCACTTTAGAAAAGATCAAAGCCAAATGGCTACTGAGCCGACAAGCTGGACAACATCAGTCTTGCTTCACATTAGCAGAGCTCTTACCTTTGGGAAGAGTAAGAGGGTAGAACACAAGGAAACTGCATTTTATTTGTGGGACAAAAAATACTCTAGTTAATGGAATGGTTCCATTAATGATGTAAATTGTGTTATTATTGACTCAGTCTTATGTTCATGTTATGTTCCAAAGCTGTATGTTGTTTAAGGGATAGCTCACTCAGAAATGAAAATTTGCTGTTAGTCTATGCCATCCAAAATGTAGGTAACTTTTCACCAAGGACCACCTTCTCCCTTCTTTACTGTTCTACTGAAAGAGAAGTCATTTACATATTAGATGATCTGAGGGTTTAAATTAACAGCACATTTTCAAATTTGAGAGAATTATCCCTTTATTTTTACGTGGAACACAAAAAAGCCTTGTTCTTTTACATAAAACATAATTAACATGAATATAAAAGGATAAAGGACAACAAAATCACGAAAACATTTGATGACTATGAGTCTTGTGACCCTGTGATGACTTTTTGTAAGAAACTGAAACAGAAATTGTCGCTATTCTTTAATAATCTACCACTCTGAGATCAAGAAGATCACGTGTTGGTTCTCACATGACCAAACAACAACATGTCTACAACACCACATTTTATTTGAGAGCTACAAAAAACATATTGACTCCACTTTCCATATATTGACAGTGAATACTGGCATGTTCACAATAATCTGTTGATGACTTAACGATCAGCAAATTGTGGTCTGTTCTACAGACAAAGCTATCATACAGCTTTATAAAGCTTGAAATAGAGCAGATGAGTCATATAAACCATTTTATTCATTTTATTTTGCCTTTTTAGGAGCTTTCCTGGCTGTTGTCATCCTCCACTTTTACTGCACGGAAAGAAGAAGCTAAAGCTCACTATTTCACAGAAAAAGTAACATCATATATATTTGAAGTGACATGAGCGTGATTACATGATGACTAAATCACAGACTTGTACATTGGAACAGTCAAACTACAGGCAGGTCACCTTGAAGTCTATTATTTTTGATAATATGCTTTACTGTTTTGGAGAGGACGTGCAAGTAAGTAGATTAACTGTACTACAAATCAATAGGCAATCACTTAGCTTGAAAGGGATGAACCAGCAGTGAGCATTAAAACAGGACAGGAATGGGTGAGGGACCCTGCTGTCTTCTCGTCTGAGCACATGCTACTAATGGAAAATACAAAGACGGGGGTGTCTCAACTCCTGCATCCTCTAAATGTCTTTGCATTATTACCCCAACCTGGGCTTAATTAAGGTACCCAGGCCCCAAGGGCACAAATGTCACAAGGTCTCCAAAATATACACCAAACAAGTAACCTTTGTGCAATGATTTGGCCCTTCATAAAATGTACATCTCAGTTTAAACATTAACGACAGTGAATGTAAATATGTAAATAAATTCACTACATGGGCACCAGTGCATGTAGATATATTAAACAAAGAGGCTCTTGTGTATGTCCCCTGGGGTGATTGGTATTGGGTAATTCACCTTTATCAATAGTGGGGGGTGGTGGTGTGGGATGTCACTGCTTGGTGCAGTAATGCAAGAATCAATCAACATGTTTTATATATATATATATATATATATATATATATATATATATATATATATATATATATATATATATATATATATATATATATATATAGATAGATAGATAGATAGATATATATCAATCAACATGTTATATATATAAATATATATATATAGATTCCTTTAAGAAATAGCCATGGAATCCTGTATTTACCACATTAGAGGGTTGATTTCTAGGGTCAGTATAAAGAAGAGAGATTAAGCAGATTTGACGTTCATAAATGATGTAACTGAAGCAATGGAAGCAGCAGACCGGAATCAACGTGCCGCTGTGTGGGTGTAAATACAGTATGAGAGCTAAAGCAAGTTGGCAGGTACAGATTCGGACCAGCTCATCTGTTTTTCTTCTGTCTCTCAGACTTTCATATCTCTCCTCCAAAAAAGGTTGTGACAAGATATAGTAACCCTTGTTCCATGAAGTCTAGCAAGACTCACATGTGCATTCCACGTGTCCACCACCTTTACCTGTATGAAATGAAATAACTTTTTCAAGCTTACAAGTTGTCAGGGCAAACAAACAAACAAAAGAAAACTCTGCCTTACAAACCATGCCTGGGCAATGTTTTACTTATGTTGCATGTTCTTTTGTAAAATAACAAGAATTGGAAACAAAAAGGACAGTTTACACTGTGAGGAAGTGCCGTCAAGTAGTGACGTCCTTTCTTAAAGGAATCAATGAGGCAGGGTCAAAGAAAGATGAGAAGCTCTATAGGAGGCTTGGAAGTGCCTGAGTGAACATGAAAAGGTGTGGAGAGAAGCTGGCAATGTACAAATTAAGGCGTTTCCTTGACAGCCAATAGCAGATAAGCAGCCAGTTGTTTCCTGACCATCAACTTTCTTTATCCTTTGACCTGGGGCTCGGTCCACTGCACACAGGCCATGCAGGTTACATACTTCTGAGGCTAATCTGCCTGGCACACTAAAGAGTCATGAAAACCACGAGTGAGTTCAAAAAGAGCTTCAAAACCTCGAGAGAAACTAGTATGATCTAGTCGTTAATTGAGTGCAACTGTAGGGTTGTGGGGATAAAAATCATATTTTTCTCTCAAAGGAACTGATATTAGAAATATTCTGTAAATCTTTCAGGACAAACCAACTATGAGCACCAAGGTTCAGTGAAATGATACTGTATTCTTTAATAGATGACTACTCAGAAACCTGAAGTACTACACTACCCATGAGTCTGAAAACAATCCACCAATCAGAGAGCAGCATTTAGTATTTGAATGGGAATTAAGGAAACATATTTTAACAGTAACCACTTAAATAAGACATCGAAAATGATGTACTCAAATTAGTCCTCTTGCGCTTTTTTAAATATGTAAAAAGTATCAAATGTACTAAAAATATTTGCATATTACTTCAAGAACATCACATTTTATACTTAGTACCTAAACAGTCATTCAAAATGCTTCGTGTGATGAGTAGAACATAGTCCTATATCAAACAAATTTACTAAAGAATTGTTTGAAATGCCAATGAAAAAATACTTATACCAAGGATGATGAGAAATTGGGCCATTATTGCTGTGCTCTGCTCGGCTGCTTATGCAAATCTACAAAACAAATCTACGGAACTGTCCTAAATAAAATGCTTACATAGTATTTAATTTTACACTTTTTGTTTTACTTCATCCAGCAAAACCAAGCCAGTCATTATGATACAAAAGGCGTAACAGGATATTCAGTGAAATTTGATCTCAGTAAAGGATCCACACCTTTCAACAGCTTCCAATCCAGGCACAATATTACGAGCTCTGAGCAATGTATCCATGGCAACATTTAGGTTGATCTCATCTCGACCTGATGACAATAACACTGCAAAAGAACAGCTGAAAAATAACTCATGCTTTGTACTACATGGAGCCAGTGAGCTTTCATTGCTCAACCGACATCTATCTCAAACTGCCCATAGCACCTGTGCAAGACCTTTGGAAAGCAGATCTTCAAAACTATGATGGTGTGAGAAGACAATGCAGTGTTGGAGAGCTGTAAGAGGTTTCTAATGTTTGTACTTTAGTGCTCATGGCTGAAAGATGGCTTAGTGGAGACATCTAGAGTTCGGCATTTGCACAAGTATTGCACAGAGGAGGCAGGTTTAAAAATTTGCAGAAGTGAGGCCAATATCAGGTACTCCTCTGAGACATAATTCCAGAAAAAAAATATATGCATATATTTACATAATTACATAATGACCATTGTTCATTAATTGTTTGTCCAGGGTTTTTCCTGACCCACAGTTTCATTTTCATCTCCAACAGCAAGGAATATTCAGACAGACCTTAAATGGAAATATTATTATAGACTCAAACTGCAAGGTTAGACAACAGTCATTTAGGGTGTAATTCAATGCAAAATGTCGTTTAGTCCGAGGTAAAACATTTTTGAGGTTTCCTTTTTAGAGTTTAACCTTGGTCTTGGTTGTAGACTTGGGCTTAATTTATTGTTTTGACTGGTTCCTTTCAATGCTTTAAGAACTTTGGGAAATAATATTCATTCCAGATCGGTCTCGTCAAATTCCTTCAGTACCAAGGACTGTGAGCAGTTTACCATGGATCCAATAGTCTGGTTAGTACAGCAGGGAAATGAATGTGTTTTTGTTGATGGTTCGATTATTACACACTATTACATTTCACATGCAGTGACTCTAGGGTTGCCACCACTGCTGTTGCAGAGCAATTACTTTCTAGTGACAGTTTCTTAATTACATCTGTTGTGTGTTTTTAATAATGACCATTTTGGATTAGCTGTAATGGAATCAAGGGAAATCCTACCCTCATCAAACTGCCTGACCAGCCTGACCAATAAGTGTCTCTCTAAAGCCAGACAACAGTCCAGCCTGACATGCTGTGGGACCAGCTAAGACCAGCAAACCATTATAGGCTGGTCTGAGCTGTTTTTCTAATAGTTACTTTATTGGATGGTTATCAGTTTATACTGGATGAGACACATATACCAGACACAGATTAGACTCCATGTTTAGATTAAAATAATTACCATCGGGGCACATGACTCACTACATTGGGTAATAACACTTTGACTTCTACAAGTGGACTCTTCAGTGGTATAAATGACTGCATATTTCTAAGAGCTCTCTCTCCAGTTTTACACTTTCTCTTATATCAATAGACACAAACAGATGATCCATGACAACCTATCATTGTTGAGAACCACACATGAAGGCTGTCTAAGAACGTCAAGTAGAGGTTCTAATCTACATACTGTACGGGAGACTGTTCAGTAGCTTACACTGTTCAGCTAACAAAAAAAATTCTTTCATTTTCCTTAATGATAAAAAAAACTAACATAATATATTATAAAGACATGAATAGGTGTAGATCTACTGTATGAATGGTGAGAAAATGTCCCTGGAGAGACAGGTCCATAGAAGTTTAAAAGAAAAGCAAACCTGTTTATAGCTGTGTCTGTAAAGTTATTTTTCCATAGTGAAGAGGTACATCAAAGTGGAATCAAGAGGATCTAGACAGTAAGGATTCACCTTGTTCCTGTACAGGAGGCAGAGGATTAAACAAGCTATTATTAGAGCTCATTCACAAGAGGCAAATGGAGATAGTGAGTCAGATAATGGCATCACTGGTCCATTTAATCAGCCACGGTCATGTGACCAGCGGTAATGATGGGTATTTGGTATCTTGGCTGGGGACAAGTAAGAATGTTAAGTGTTTTTCGGTGTTGCTGTGCAAGAATGACATTGTCTTGTCATCTTCAACCTCGAAATCCACCATGGTGTCAGGATTCATGTTACTTACCAGAAGAAAGTTGAAAGTCAAAAGGGAGAGCCTTTTCACACCAACAACCTAAGAAAGTGTGACTATAGAAAGTCAGATGGAGGTGGGGTCATGTTACTTTAAAGACTCCATTTCAACTAAAACAGAAAGCGGGCTAACACACTTGACTGTGTTTTGTTATTTGCTAGTCATTAACAGGTATATAAGAGGGAGGAACATTCTCATTTTAGAAGGAATCTAATTGGACAAAAATCTTTGCAGTATAACATAAATCATTAGGTTACACTATTTCAACAGTACACTTTAACTAACTTTGTAACTTTGCAGCTACATGCCAACTACCAGTCATTAGAGTATTAGTAGACTGTTACGTTAGAGTTGGTTAAAGCTAACATCTAAAATTAAGTGTTAGCAGATATTTAGCAGACAGTCTACTAATACTCTAATGACTGGTAGTTGACATGTAGTTGCAAAGTTACTTACAATTAGTAGAATGTCTAAAGTCAATGTAGTACAACAGCATATATTTTAAATTATGACACTGCCTAAAAACTTTTAAACATAGTGATATTTAAATGCTATATGTTTATGGTTCTTAAACTAACTACTACTACATTTAAAAGTTAACCTAATATAATTTCCAGTATATTCTGTCCCAGTCTCCTGTATTACAGAAAAAGCATCAAATTATTGCATGACATTATTTCATGAGGCCATGAAACACAGAAAAATCAGAAAATCCGATCGGGGCCAAGTGAACCCTAAAACAGCTTAACTATACTGTTGTGTGCAAACACTGTATAAACGCATTAAACTCGAGTTACACCACTTTCCCCAAACAAGTCATTTACTCATCAGTGTTAACTGAAAAAGAAATAAAAGCTAAAATATACTGATAGACTAAAATAAAAACTTAAATGAACCGAAAAACAACAACTAAAAGTTAAAAAACAAAAATGTAAAACTATAACATCCTTGCAGATTTCCATTTATATAGCCATTCACCAACCTGAAAAAAATAATTTTAAATGATAGCAAGACAATAAAAAGTTCTTATCATTTTTGCATCCATTTACAATTTTGTGACTAAAGTGCAGAGTTCAGCAGCTACTGATGATTTCGGCCGACTGCGGTTTAGTCTAAATGATCTACCACGAGTATGCCCGACCAGCAGCACAGTTTGGCCAGCGTGCAACCTTTTACTGCTCCTCTGGGATCACGCTTAAATTTTCATATGGAACAGGAAGAGAGTTAATGTTACACCATAAGAGCCGCGTGGCCAAAGCCACTGCAAATTTAAACCAGGTGAGATGCACCAAAGCCAGTACAGCTACCAGCGCTCTGACTTAAGGAAGGAGTTTTATGAAACTGTTGGGTCTGCAATTTCAAAACGTCATGACACTATTTACATGGTTGGTGCAGTTACTAAATATAACAAGAAGACTGATTTTGGTGATGATTTATATTGGATTCATGGAGGAACAGTTGATGAGGGAATCAAGTTGAGTCTTGTCCACGTAGGTTGAATGAGATCATAAATGAACTAATCAACATGGTTGTTGGATGATCATCCATCATGGCTGATGCTCGATGCTCCATGAAACAGTATTTTTAAAGTACGGCTGCAGGATATCATGAACTCTTTGAGCTGGTTTATTTCACTATAGACATGTGCGTCTTGCATTACTCTGGGTATTTAATGGACAGGTTGAACTGTGAGGCTTATACTGTTTCTTGCTCGATTCAGGGCAGATGTGGAGTAAATGTTGTTTTAGCATGTTGTCAGAGTTTCTGCAGAAGAGCTTTTTCTTTTACAATGGCAAGGAGGTGGACTGGAGATATGCAACACTGCTATCTGAATCAGGTTCTCTGAGGTCCAATGTCAGCATCCACTTCTCAAACCCTACCACAACAGTCAATTATCATTAAACTGTCATTATGTCTTTTACAACCTGCTGATCCATGTTCTCCCGAGATCTGAGAATGTTCTGAAGAACTTCTTGTGTACTTAAGTGGAAACAAGGAAATTGGACCATTTGGACAAAGAAGCTGACATGGTCAATGTCACAAGTTGTTTACATTTGCTTCTGTTTGTTTTACTTCACACATTTCTTTGTTTACAATTTCAAAATATTACAAACTTGTTTTCTTCAATGTACCATGGACCATTGAAAATCTCTCTATATTTTAACAATAATTTAATTTAATAGTTTTAAGATATTTTAAAAAGGCCACAAAGTCAGAAATAATGACTTTTATTTTCACAGCAAAAATGTTCACAAATAAAGTTTGTCTGAAATACAGAAAAAGATGCATTTAGAAATGAAGAATCTGCTGCCTTTTCAGAATAAAAACAATAAACTGATACCTTTACAAGCATCTCCATTGTTAGAAGACAAAAATAAAAAAACAGCCAGGAACTGCAAACATTGTCTTATTTTAAACAGGCTGTCTGTGGATGTCCCCCATTTTTAAGTCTCTGCACATGGAATGACCATTAAGTCTCTTCACAGCTAGAGATGGTTTCTGCTATTGGTAGAAGTCACTTTAGACAGGGAGGTTACGCCAGTAACTGTGTTGGAAACGAGGAGTCTCACCTCCTGGCCTTCTTTTCCTTCATGAGTTTCTTGCTCTCCTCTCTTCTCCTCTTGTTGACGGGGTTGCGCGGATCGTAGATCTCAAACGTGTCTTCGTCTTGCATGTTGGCATCTTTTACCTTTCTGGTTTGCTCATCAAAGTGGAGAACATGGGCCATCCTAAATCAAAAGGGGAAGCAAAGCTCAGTTCAAAAGAACAGAGTAACACAAGTCATAGCCCACTAAATCATTAAAATCAGACTTAAAAGTGGTGGAACTTTCCCAGTGGAACGGATCAGAGCAGACTTTCACAAAGAGTCAAAGGTTTCCCAACTAATTTAAAGGAATAGTTCACCCAAAAATCTAAATCCTCTCATTGCTTACTTGTGTGGTACAAAACACACAAGATCTAAATCCATTTGGCATCACTGATGTCAAACTTGGCTCGATGTGAATAGCTACAAGATATGCAGCAAATTAACATTTTAACTTTAGTCTGCCCCTCAAACAGAGTAACATAAGGGCTAGTAAATTGTATTTTTAGTAAATGATGGCTTTTGTACTGTAATTTAGGAGTAAGATATTATTATTATTATACACATCTATTATTTCAAATCCACCACTGGTCACATAAGATGTGTTTGAAAACCAGATCCTGTGACTAATAAGGTGAACAGACAATAACAAGAAACTCCATTTTCTTGTTATTGACTGTAAAAAAGACTGTAACTCCATTTGGTTTGTTAAAGATCCTACTAGTTTATCATCCTGTTGCATCTTTGTTGTTCTTGATAAAATACAAAAAAAAAATAATTTTCTGTCAACAGTTTTCTTAGGAACTTTGATAATGAGTTTAATAAAAAAGCCAGCCAACCAGTTTGCTTCCAAGCAGTTGATCATCAGCTTCTGATACTAAAGCTTCAGGTACTACTGAGACAGATCTATCTTTCATTTCTTCACTTTTTCTCAGTTTTCACATGCTTGGCTGGAGAGGAAACCATCAGCCAGAAAAAACATTCCACAGATCATTCCTGAGTACCAGCATCAGAAGAAGAGCTCAGCACTGGCTAAAATCACTGCTTGAGAAGTTGTACACCAAACTCCTGAAGACTACTGAACTTCAGCACAGATTACACTACGTCAACAGTTTTGAACACTTCTTTTTTATAATGCAATTAGGATTTAACACTTTGTTATGGGAATTTGTCATAGACATCACTGTGATAAGACGTCGAAAATTCTGGTACTTTGATACCAACAGCAAGCCAATACAAAAAATAAATAAAAAGATACCAGCATTTCTTCAATGTTCACAGTAATAATTCAATCCAGAAACCAAACACTGCCTGACTGATAAGTGGTTCCTTTAGAATGCCCATGCATACGTATGCAGTACGTGGACTGAAAAATGTTATTGTGAAATATGTGGCCGCATATGTGAACAGTCAAGCAAGACAGAAACAAAAAAACAAACAAAAATCTTAAATGAACACAAAGGTCTAAAGAAATGGAGAAATGACAATATATTTACAAACCTGCTTCTTAGTCAAACTCTAAAAGCATCTACTGTAAGTATCAATGCTCCTTAATTGAGAAATATCTGTATTCTTTTAAAGTTTTTATTTATATTAAACTTTTTCAAAAATGAAGTGTTTTTAATATTGTATTACTTTATGCTGTGAAAGCCTGAAATAACTAAAGTTTTAACCCAGCAGGTTATTGTAACTAAAAGTTCTTCTGAGATTCCTGTCAAACTAAGTGCAGAGGTTTTGGAGGTGGACTAGGAAGGAGATTCAAGCCCAATGCATTCACATCTCACCTCTGCTCTGCTGACCTACATTTCCTACTGAGAAGATGGCTTACAGGGGAACTGTCAGAATCAAGACATGGAGTCAACCACAAAGAAACTTCAGTGGGGTGAAACAGGTCATTATTATACATCATGGACATGGCTCTAGGGTCTCTTCTACACAGAGAAAGATGCAAAAGGAACTGACATTCCACACCTGTTTGAGCAATTCTAGTGAAGGTCAGAAATTCTGGAAAACATCCCTCCAACAATCCGAACCCATAGAGCAGGTATCATACTGAATGCATTTGCCTCCAAAGTCCAGGGCTGGTTTGAATGAACAAGATGTGACGACACATTTCAATAATTCAACAACTCCCGGCTGTCATTCAATCCAGTGCAACTTTTGGTGGTTTCACAGAAGTGTGTCAGGAAGTAACTGTAGGAGCTGAAGGAAGATTTTTAAATTGAGCTGGTTGTCTGAGTCAAGACTAATGCATGAAGGAACTGAGAACTGAAGCAGTCTCCTCTTTAAAATTATGAGGCTCTCAAAAGTCTCGCTTTGGTAAGTAATCCACCATGCTGCTATTTTTGAGCCTTCGCAGAACCCCTGGATTTGGCCAGAGAGACACATAAAGCGGGTCTGCACGTTTTTAAGCGTTCGACTGAGTGTGTGCGTGTATGCTTGTGTCCATTTGAAGTCCGTAGGAGATGTGACAGCTCATCTAGAATGTCATGGCTATACTCTGGCAGACTCGGAGGACTCCTGCCGCGCGAGGCAGTCAGCTCTGATAATTTGTCTAGCAGTCTCTGTGATGACAGGCCGTCGGACTCTTCACCCAAAGTTATGTATGGCTTGCGCAAAAAATCCCACCATTTGATTGGGGCTCTTATCAGAGAAGGGCTCCTGCTTGGGCTAAGCCACTATGTGGAGGCCCTGGGAAGCCTCTTCCTGAATTTATTTTTCTTTCGCTTTTGTGAAAGAGAGGAGGGTAGGAGTGAGGCCCAGGCTCCTGGGCAAAAGGGGTTTTTGTAGACGCAGACACAGATGGAATAGTTTACAATCTGGCCCAGACTTGACTTCCAGTGTCTGACCTGTTGTAACCCGTGTTCCGTTCATGGGGTGCACCAGATCTTCAGAAAGTGGTACAGACTTCCCACTGCTGCTTTTCTAGTGCCTCCTCTCTAAAGCTGGGCTCAGGGCTCCCAGCTAGGGCCTGCCATCAGACACCTCAGGCATGGTGGGGGTCCCAAGACAGTAATGACAGTCCATCTCAAGGCCCTTAGACAGCAACCCCACTTTGCTCTCACATGTGGTATTTGTTGGAGCATTTGAGCAAATATATTTGTATAGAAACTTAAAGTCGTTGATGAAAAGAGAATGCAAGGAGAAAAACACACAGCGTCACAATTCATTTCCCTGCAGCAGCATGCCGCGTGAAGAGGGAGGATGACTACCTGACAGATTTTTACTTTATCCTCAAGCGTGTCACTGCAGCAGCCGCAGCACGTTCTCGCACGCCATTAAGACCAATAATTAATCAAGCGTAAAGTCATTACTCTCCGCAGAGGCATGCGCTCGACCGCATTATTTACCTTTGATTGTGATTTACGGCCTTTCTACAAATGCGTTTGCGCTAGGAAAAATTACTGCAGCGGATATCTACCGCACAGTTAAGTGAAGACAGGGCGCATCCAACCCACAGAGTCGCTTCAAATGCTTCCAATGGAAAGCTACCCTGGATTTTCAATGAACTGTATCTATGGATCGGGCATATGCAGTTTATGCAGAACCCAAAAATGTAGTGCAAACCGCTGAAGCTATACATTTTAACTGAGACAGAAAAAAGCAGAATGATTTACCAGCCTGCTTCCCGTAATCCTCGGAAAAACAAGAAGGGCAGCGTGATGCACTTGCGAGCAATGTCCAACTTAGATTGGAGTTCATTAAATAGAAAACATATCTTTCATTCTAAAGCTATAAATGTGAATGAACAAGATGAGTCTGTAAGTATTCTGCCATCTTAGAGGTCGTACTTATATATATAAGTACGACCTCTTCATCAAACTGACATCTTCATCAAACTGAAGATGAATATAAACATTAAACTTCTATTTGTGTATTTACAGCACTAAGTCATAACCATGTGTCTCATATACAGCATCAAGACTGATGCTTCCTTAAGCCTGATTCATTATGGGCTATGGTTACTAGGCATTGGTAGGGTGTTCAAGCCAGTTGCTTGGGTATTCCTGATGGTTGCTAGACATTGCTAAAATATTCCATATGTTTTCTAAAGCTATATCCAGTATATAGTACCAAGCTATATACCTAGAGGAAACACTTGTACGTAAGTGGTACTTGGACTGAGAACCACTGATCTACAGAATGCCAAAGAAGAAATTCTGAACAGTGTTTAGTCTTCATATTTAACAGTGTGCAAAAAAAAAAACGAACAGACTTAATATTTGCTCATCGAGTGGCATGTGTGTAATTTGATGATCTAGTGCCATTGTAACATGCTAGTTATATAATTTTTGTCTTAATTTTCCTGTTAAGTCGTTAAAGGACAAGAATATCTATTATAATAAAGACAATAAAAATACAGCCTAACACTTATGATTTACAATATTGTTTGAGACGTACAACTCAAGAATAAATCAATGGATTAGTGCAGCTCCTTTTAATATGTTAAACTGTTTTGGAATTAGACTTAATCTAACACAGTACTCATGCAAATTTGTAAGAATACAAATAAGGTAACAAAAAACACAAAATGTTTAAAACAACCTAGACGCATTTAAAAAAAAACAAATATCAATATTATTATTGTTATTTTTGTTGTTAGTCCGCAACACCCAAAGACATCTGTCTACTAATCAGTAGCATAGAAACTTGATCTGTCTGGCTGATTTATCTGTTGAGTACTCAAGCAATTACACATCTCTAGCTCAATGTCAATCTTAGAACACTTTCTAAGACCATTCTACAAGATCAACGAGAAATTATGTGCTGGGGCAGCCTGATTTATGCAGGCTAGTGGTGGTTTGGTGTTGTTCTGGCTCATGAACCAGTATAGCCATACTGCTGACCAACTCTGTGAAGCCAGTTAACTCAAATTGTTTTCAAAGTAAAGCTTCTTGCCCAAGAAGACCTTGCTGGCAAAGTTATTTAAAATCCTGGGACACCAGCTTTCAAAACACAACACAGTGTATATGCTAGTCTTTTTGGCAGGTCTGGCTAATCACCGAGTGTTGGTTCGTAATGACCGTCTGTTAAAAAAAAGACAGCACGCGCCTGACTGCAGGTTGACGCGCCCTGCTGGGACCACTTTGAGCGCCACGGCCCTGCTGGCTCGTCTGGTGTACGGTGGGTGTGACACGTTCCATCTGGGCCCTCCGTCTGCTCAAGCAGTTATTTACTCAGTTAAGTCAGCTGAGAAAACTACTTCTCCACAAGTGGCTGTTGCAGCACAGCAAAAACAAACACCGCATACTGTTCTAATGGTGTCAGTGCAACCCGGAGCCAAACGCATTACTTGGCTGGAGAGCGAGGTGGTTCAGGCACACTTAAGGCAAGCAGCTGTGTCTGATGTGAAGAGAGTATGAACGTTTCACTATGTTAGTTCAAATAAATAGCTATGCTAACCTAATGTGAAACAGTAGCCGTGCATTGGGACAATCAATGAGGTGTGAGTTATTGAGAATGCATTTGATCACAGACAACTGCAAGCCCATTAGTGCACTAAACCTCTGTAGGAATGAGTAAAACAGTGTAGAGAAGTTAATCTCACTCACCAGCCTTTATCGTCATCCTCATCCAGTTCTTCAGTGCTTTCCTCAGGAACACTAGGGGCGTCTGAGATGGCAGATGACAGCTTGGACTTAAAGCTTTCCAAAAGGGCGAGCGTCTTTACAGGCAAGAGAGACAATATGTTATTTAGATCTTCAAGTTTTCAGTTTTTAACAAAGGCTTTGGAAGCAAAGAATAGGAATGCAACAGGTTCGAACCTGCATGGGCACCAGTGTACACAATACATTCTAGGCCATAGCTCTGAAACTTGTCACTTGATTTTAGTTTAAAGTTGTGTCTGTTTTAAAACCATGTTTCCTTTGAAATAACAAAATCATTTTTAACCAAATATTTCCAAGGTTTATTTCCAAGGGATATCGGAATGCACAAACTGGTAAAATGTATACCTTAAATGCTTTGGTAAAAAGTGTCTGCCAAAAGTATAAATGTAAATGTTTTTCCAAGTTTTGACCTACCTGAGCCTCTCGACCAGTCCCCTTCTTCAGTTTCTGCTTTCTCATGTCCTCATACTTCTTCCTGCTCTCCAGGTACTCAGCCATCGCCTCATTGGCTGGTTCGCTGTCACCTTTATGAGGGAGGAAAAAGTGATTATGCTCTACACAAGAGTAAATAATTTCCCCTCTGGGATCAATCTATCTATTCTGAAAATAGTGTAGCTAGATTGAGAGCTCTTAGGGAAAGAAAAATAGCTGAATTCCATAGTAGATGTTATTAATATCATATGGACGTAACTATGAAATACATAAAGTTTATACAGCTATAAACTTCAATAAAGATGATGACTCCTGAGGGCCACTTCTTTCCAAGAATAATCTTTTTGCCAATGCCAAACTTTAGGTCTTAAGACCCTCATCAGTGCAACTTTTGGAGAGGTACTGATGACTTTCTTTGCTTATAAAGCCCATATTTTTTTTCCAAATTATATGGAAACACATGATATACAAGCATATATTCTGCAAAGCTTACAGAAATGAAATAAGGATCAAATCACATTGTGTTTCCATAACACTGATGCCATCTATTAAGGTTTACAAAGAAACACTAGCTAGGCAATATGATAAAAGATACCAATGCTCAATAAATACTTTTGTTTAGTAATAAAATTTGTTTTTCATTTATCCATATAAAAGAACAGTTCACCATCTTCCTATAGAATACAATAGGGGGGTGATAAGGCAATAAGGTAAACATTGCCCAAATTACACTCACCTAAAATTGCAAGGTCAATAACATAAAGGCTGGGCTGTTAACACTGGTGTCTACCACCACTAATGTGCCATTGCAAATTCTCAGGCTCAGACGGTCTGGCTGTGATGTCACAGTTTAACCCGAGGATACGTTTTTTTCGACTTCACCTGCCCATGGCAACTATGACTGAATGCTTCACACTACAAGCTCAGGAGGAACAAACTACATCAGATGGAGGCTCCAGCACAGGTGATTTATTTCAAGTTAGCACTGTCTTGTAACAAAAATCTTTTTTCCCCTGCAAATGGAACATTTGTTTATTTTTCATATTTATGGTGCACTGAAAACCACATTGAAGAAAGGCTGGAAATTTGTTATTCAGCAACTGAGAGAGAGAGAGAGAGAGAAGAGAGAGAGGCGCGTTAGTCTGAAAGCTACTGACTGAAGCTGGCTATGTTTGAAAATGTTTAGTCTGTGGAATGAGCTAATAGAAAACTAGAGACAGAAAGGACGTAATGAGCCAAAGACTATTAAAACACACTGACTGTGTAGAAATTGGAAACTTTTCAAATCTACAAAAAACAGGGCTGCCCATATGAGCTGAAAGCATGTTTATCGTGGCCGCAGTCCAGACTGTGAAAGATACGGCTTTGATAGGACTGAATTAAATGTATTACAACAAAGTACAAGAATGTTCACATTCTTTTGGTAGTTTGTGCATGCTGAACACATGCATGTATTGCAGGAATAAATACTGCTGCATTAGTTAACACTTTGTTTACAGTTTGACCAATATTTTGATTTACTTGTCAATTCATCTACAACTACACTGGTATACACTGCAAGAAACCACTTAAAGGAAGTTCACACAAAAATAAAAACTGTCATAATTTGATCACCCTTATGTCAGCGTAAACCAAGAAAGAGTAAACCAAAATTTTTGAAAAGTCAGTTTCACGATTATAAAAGCCATCCCTAAAAGAACCAACCCCATCGCCCATGCAATCCAGATTAAACCATTATCCAACTGCCTATCCTATAAAGACAACTTTTAATTTTCCAACCCACACAAGTCCCAACATATTTTATCTTTCTTCACACAGAAAGGCATCATATTAAAAAAAAAAGTAAAACTGGTTTTGAACACTTTTTGTGTTTACAACACCCACCTTATGGAGTAAGACCCTGACAAAACCTCCAAAACATCTGTTTCTAAAGCTGAAATTGAAAGCCATTTATCTGCCTCATAGACAAAAATCTTGCTGAACACTTATCTTTTATCACTGAAAATCCTTTAGTTGTAAACATTTCTGTATGGAATGGGTTGGACTTACCCGAGATGTAATATTCGGGTAGAGTGGAACTTAATTGAGTAACTAAAGTTTGAACCAAACAGATTATTTGGACAGAATGGTTGTCATTAGGTAGTCGAACCATGCAATTACTTATTTGCAGAGGTATTCAACCAGCGAATGCCACAGGTTTGGAGCTGTGATTGAAATCGCCTTTCTGGTACGAGCCCTTTCCATTTTGATTTATGCAAGCAAAAAGTGATGCCTTCTACTTGGCTTGTCTGACTCTTGCGCTTTGGCCCAGCTGCAGTCCGCAACATGCAGGCTGTTGAATGATGACGCCCTTAGGGCCTACAAGAGCAGCACACTCCAGCTGGTGTTTCTAAGTACTGTCTTTGAGTTTGACGGCTATTCTAACAACATTCCACTCCTCTCCTGCCACTTAGGCCAAAAAGAACTACAAATCAAGCGAGCGGCAACAGGGGGTGGATTCAGACAGCAAACACCTCATCGTTTTGGAGGTGGATTGTTGGTCATGAACAAACGGACACTTTCACTGGTCCACAAAGCTAACCGTGACCCATCAATCAATTCTGGCATGTTCAGCAGTCCAGCACTGAAGAACTTGAGATTTTCTGAGAAGTTCTTCACAGTTTTACATAATTCAATGCTATGAGGTATGAATTTAATAAAAAAAAAACGACATCTTCAATTTAAAGCTTCAGGTGTTCAAAATGAGAATTTTTAATTCAGAATATTTGTTACTTGTGTTTGTTCCGTTGGTTTAACTACCGAAATGTAACATCCTGCAGTGGATGCACTGCAAGAGCTGAGAAGTATGCAAGATACTTGGCGAAGGACATTTTTAGACATGCATTTCTGCCCACCAATGTCTGGAAAATAGCGTTCACACTAATTTAACTAAATTAATGGAATTCTGATGTCAAATAGACTCCACAACAAATACTCTAGTGCGAAAACAGTGAATGACCCAAAGCGAACAAAGCCTTAACAAAACCTAAGTATAATTCAAAACTACCAAAATAAAATGTGGCTTTACGTCAAACAGTTAGAAATACCAACCTTCATATTTTTTGAAAGGACACTATTATGCTTCGGATTGCTTTGATATAAAAATGGCATAACTTGCAAATGCTTTTCTAAGATTACTCCCTCACAATTTTCTTTCACATCACTGGTTTTGACTGACAAGGCTCCATTGAAATAAAACACCCTATGCACACAGGCAAAACCTGTATAAATAACTCAGAGTGGTAGAAAGAATTTTGCCACATCATTTAGGGTGGGTATAAAACGGACAGCGTTTTTAGCATGTTTGTCTTATTTTTGGCTCTTAAAAATGACAGCAATGCCAAGAAAGAGAAAACCAGACCAGATGAACATGCTATAATTTATGTCTTGAAAATTGAAGAGATGACTGTCGAAAATAATAATTCAAAAAAGGTACAAATGTCTTCTAGTTTGGTGAATTGCAGAGGAGACAATTGGCTTCTTCCTAAAATAAGATACCAGATGCCAAGAGAGCGGGCTGCTCTTATTAAAGAGAGGGTAGGAATGTTTGCTTTTGGGACTGAATACAAAGCTTGAAGTTGCCTCTGTGGACATATACACCAGAGAACTGGACTCAAACCCAAACACTGAGATTAGGGGGTGGAACTGAATGACTGAACGCCAAAAAAGCCAACTTTCACTTTAGCACAGAAATGGAAGTGGGTTTAAAATGCGATGACAATGGTTCCATTGACATGGTTTTGTCTTCATATTTCACTGAGAATTATTATTAGATGGAGAGTTATTAGATGGAACCGCCAACAAATTCAAACAAGAAAAGTCCCCATTGAAAATACAGTTTCAATTATTGTATTTGTGTGTGTGTGTGTGTGTGTATTTTTAAATACGCTTATCCTTGACAGATCAATAGAAAAATAACAAAATCGAGCCAGTAATGCTTCTCATTCTATTGGTTTTCCTTGGTATTTTGAAAGCATTTGCTAAGTACAAGGTGAACATGCCTATTCCAAGCGGTCCATAAACTCTTCTGGCTATCCTAAAGGGAAAGTCGTGTCCAAGCTAAACGTGCACAGGCCGTACCCAAATTCCTGCCACTGTAATTGCATTTTGGTAAATAATTAAATAAATACATGAATATCAGTGTATCTTTCCATAGCGGCTGAAGAATTTCATATATGGCTTTAGCAGTTTAGCAAAAAATCTTTCACACTGACCACGAAAGCCATTCAAAACCCAAAACTGACAGCCTTAAAAATACACCACGTCTCTGTCAGCATTGGTATTTGTAACACTTCCATTTTTATTTATTTGAAATTCTGCTGCACATACAAAGGGTTGGTGGCTCCACATTTCCCACAAAAATGTGGATATGTCAACACCATGTTGGCACAAGTGAAGTGTTTTGTCAAGAAACTGTCATAGCGGCAACTGAAGAGCCAGTGCTTTTTAAGCTTTTTAAGTAAAATTGTTTTTAATACGAATCTTTATTAGCAATAAACATGCAGCTACTAAATTGTTCACTTTGCAAAGGTGCTGATTACTGGTTCAAGTCAAAAGAGCCCACCCCAAGTCTCAATGGTAGTTCCTAGATATGGCACATATCCTTCAGTTTTATATAAATCTACAAACTGCAAATTGTTTCCACCCACCAGGCAAAACTTGAAAGTCAAAAACAAGACATGTTTTATTGTATTGTATTATGTATTATTGTATGTCTGTGACTTAAACACTGATGGATGAGTTACCTGAATATAAAGTTATCTTATACTTAAAGTGCTTTGGTAAACTGCTATATAAGCAATGGTAAAAGTAACGCTAGCCTTAGCCAACACCATCAAACATTAGCCAAATCTACCACACAAGCAAGTTAATAAAACACATAATGCTACATGCTAATACGGTACATCTCATTGTGCAAATCTGAAATTATTCAAGACAGCTTTTCCTTTCTCTACAATAAAAACACTGTCCTTTTTGCTAAAGCAAGAAGTCCTCAAACATGCTAAGGCTGCTACAAGTGTAAATACCACATTCCAGACAGAATGTTAGGCATTAAAAATGACTAGGGTGAGGGGACACACTATTGCCCCCTGAAAGAACACAATGTGAAGACAGTGATATACAACAGGGCCACTGCAACTCTCTGCAGAGGTCAAAGGTTCGTCTGAGCAAATCTCAAGTATGCAGTAATGCTCACAGGAAGCACACCAAACACCAGAAAGCCAGAACTGCTTTCTGGATTTGAGAGACATTTTTTTTGGATTTGAGAGACAGAATTTGACTAGACAAGACTATTATGATTGCCATCTGCTTCCCTTTATATTGACAAATATGTAGGAATATGTTGTTTAGATGCTAGAATCATGGGTTGATTCCCAAAGAACACACAAATTTATTAAATGTGTACCCTTAATGCATGGAAAGCAAATTAAGTGTCACACCGTTTACATTCTATCAAAGGAAGCTGTAGAAAATGATTCCAAATCACTCTACATCAGACTGCTTAAAACTCGCTCATAAAGACTGGTTGTTGTTACTGATAAGCGTATACACTAATTTAAAGGCTTTGATTCATTATTTGATCACATTACTTAGTTGCTGCTAGAAAATTGTGAAACAGCAAAAGACGACCTAAAAGAAATGCTGTTAACTGTGGCAGCTACAGTATAACTGTGATCTCAATTATATGATTAATTAATAAAGCTCTAGGTCCATACTAGTTTTGTCTAACATTGCACTTAGTTCTCTGTTTTTTTTTAAAAGTGAAATTAAACATTTCTTTTTTCTTCTTTTATTTCAGTTTCTTTCCCAAAAGATATCAGATTTTTCAGACAACAGAGTCAGATATTTGGAGAAATTAGGGAGGATAGAGATAAAATATTTGCATAAGTCCACTGGGAGTCATATTTCTATGGTCATAGTAAATATTAGCAGGAAATGTTGTCAAACCGCTATGAGTCAGACATGACTGTGCAAACAAAACAATATTAGACACTAGACTTTTTTGCAGTAACTTGTGTATAGACGTCACAAAATGGATCTCATAAACTTTCTTGCCAAGACTAAATGCGAAAGAAAGCAAAGAATAAAAACACAGACACACAATAAAATGATAAAAAAAAATAAGAAGTAAAATAAAGTACTGTTCACTGTTATTTAATGTTAGCTACTGAACTGATGTTAGAAAATTGATTCTTATCAAAGTATTACCAAATAAAAAAAAGGTTTTTGAGGTTTGAGGTTGAAAGACTTCTATTACCCCATGTGTGAAAAATAAAATACGTACTTACTTATTTAATACTTTTAAAAACATTTCAAAGAACACACAATTTTACAGAACCATTTCAAACAGTGTCAATCAAACTACTGGTGATCATGTGGTACAGACACTCACCCTGACTAAGCTCCTCCTCCTTTTTCACAGCATCGTCTCTTCGCTGTTTGATTGCGAGTAACTCTTTCTTCAGCTGGCGAGCCTCTTTTCGCAATTCATCACTGTGAAAAGCCATTTAACAGAGCTGGAATTAATTTTCACTCTTGGAAGGAAAATATTCTCAATAAGTCTTGCAAAATGTAGAAAAGAAAAACATGAGCAGCATTTTTTACAAATTAGGATATTTTTCTGCCATCTGAGATAAATCATTTAGATTATAAAAAAAGTGCTTTAGTGAGATATGACATGAAAATGACCAACAGAATTTTATATAAAAATATCATCAGACCAAATGCTAAATGCATCTTGAGTAATCAAATCTTAATTTAACATAAAATTCTACTTCAAAGTATATTTTGATCTCACAAAGAAATACTTTGTCATATAAAAAGGCTAACCAAATCAAACGTATTAATGACATGCAATGGTTTATACAACGAAACTCATAATTGCACACAGAAAATGAACATCTTCACAGTTTTGGGGTTCCTGACTAATTAAGCTTCTCGTTCCACAATTACCAAGGGAATTCTGTGTTCACATTAAACAGTAATAAGACCAGCAATTATCTTAAAAGCACAGCCTTCCAACACGTGTCAGAAACGAGTGCATTAGAAGTGTTAAATTCTCTAATAAATTGTGTGGCGCCTTGTTAGATCAAGAGTTTAGCATGGCTTCCAGATCAACCAGGGTTTTGGCACTTCAAGAAGGGATGTTGCTAAATTGTTACAACTCAATCCCACAGAACTCCAGCAGTAAGGCCTTGTTCTGATCTTTAGCATGGCTGTGAACCTAATCAGTGATCTCAAATTGGCAACAACATTCTAGACGCACCAAGGCTGAGCACTGAAGTCATCTTGAAATGGGGATCTGGTGCACAGTTCATATGAACTTCAGCACTGTTCACATTTGAAAGCAATTAGGCCAAATTTGTGGAAGTGAATTGATGACAACAACTGGTACTGATGTCCAGATTGCATTTTTCACTGTGGACTCTGCATCGCAGCTTGCAATGCATCACAACCTCTATTACAATTATTACAGTTAAGATATTTACTGTCAAATGACATTTATGTTCACATATATTCAACTAAAGCAAAAAGTCAAATATGCTCAAGCTTTGAGAATGGTTATATGAAACACCTTTGGTTCTTCAGCCAAAGTAAAGCACCAGTTATAATAAGAAAAGTGTAAATAAGATTTGAGAGTGGCAGCAATGGGAAAATGACTAACAAAAAGACTTATATTTTGGCACCACAGGATGAATTATCCGCTAAATGTAATTTGTGCTGTTCTGAAGAAAGAAGGCCACAGGTCTGAAACAACATGAGGTTGAGAATACAATGAAAACATTTTTTCGCGTTTTCGGGTTAACCATTACTTTAAAGATCTGGGCTGATAACAGCATGGTTGCAGAGTGCAATCCATGAATCACCATTTCGCCCTTGAGCAATGTAACTCAATTTCCCATTGAGACAGTTAATGGGAAAGACAATTAATACATAAATATACAAACTCATGACATTTTTTTGGTCTTGCAGCTGAGATGAATGAACCGCCAGTGGTCTTGTTCAGACAACAGAAGCAGATGTCACAGAACAGCTGATAAGGACAGGCAGAGGCAGACACGTACTTACAAGGTGTGAGGTCCTTAAAAATAAACCACCAGGCTTCAGTCTGCGAGAAGACGTTGCCTACGTGCAAACAGTGCCCCCACCCAAACTTGTGGCTAACAGAGCCCTCTGGCAGCTCCAGAGACAGCATCTTCTATTGGGGTATAAAAATATTTTCATAGGACCTGACAGCTATGTTTTGAATCCAGGTTCTTACCTGGATTCAAAACATCTTTACAGGACAAAAGTAGGGCAGTAAAGTAGGGTTTCAAAGGTTGATCTTGTTGAGGGCCTCTGTAAAATATGGGTTCTTCCTGATGTTGTAACTTCTTGGCATTCACATTGGATATATAAGTGTATCAGCTTTGGATCAAAACGCTGCTCAACAGTATCCCACTACTGGAGGTCTTGGTAGCCAGGTGACTACAGAGTGCTCTGTCTTGGTTAAAGCTGACATTCTTATTTCCTGCACATGGTTTGTTAGTTTATTAAAGAACCATTATGATGACAAAGGGTCAGAGTGCAGGTCAGGCCATCTCAGTTGGTTCAGGCGCTTAAACGTTTTGACAAATCTTCCAAATCAACAAAAAACATTGATTGTACTTACAGCAGCAATAATGTTTGTTGGCACAGAAGTTCATAAAGTGAGAAAAGACTGGCTAAAATCAGTAATGGCCACTCAACTACTAACACAGCACTTTTACTTACATTAATACATTTGGCAGATGCTTTTATCCAATGTGACACAGTGCAACCAAGGTATACAATTTATCAGTACACGTTCCCTTGGAATCGACCCCACAATCTTCCAAGTGAGCTACAGGAACAGACTTGTATTTCAGATGAATAGTCCACCCAAAACTGGAAATTCTGTCATTTATTTACCACTCTCATGTCATTCTAAATTCAAAAGAAAGTGGAAAAAGTCTGAAACTCCCTTTGCTCTCAAATTGAGCTTGCATATTAAAACTTGGCAGATAACATACGATTACAAATGTAAAGAGCCCTCACAAATCATTAGCATAAGGTAAACACTGTCTTGCCAACCACTTGACTATAAATGAGTCGCCATGCAAGTACTATTTGTCAGTATATGCTTTCATTGTATAGTATTCAGAAGTTGAGAGATTCTTGAAAAGGGTAATTTTGTATGCTATGGAAGAAACTACTCATAGTTTTGAGAAAATACTGTTGCAGTACCATGGTACAGTGACAGTATGGGATATAAACACCCCGGCTTTACTATGCTACTCCACAATAATTTCAAGTATACCTAAAAAAACAACAACATGGTGTTATCATTGCTTTAGCTTTTTTTTTAAATGTGGCGAGTAAATAATGACAGAATTTTCATTTTTGGGTGAAGTATTTCTTTAAGAACATCCATTGTGTTTCAAAAAAATAAAGAAACATTTCAGCAGAAGACATGAAAAGATGAAGATTCCAAAAGGGTGAAAAGTTATCTATTAGAGGCATACATTGACCCCTGGTCGGAAATGGGCAGGCCATATGGGAAAGCACCTCCAACTAAGTGGTAATTTTGCTTGCCGTAACATGCTAACATTTACCAAACAAGAGAGGCATATCCTAGGCAACAGCAACACAATGGGCACCTCAGACAGATTGCCAGTAACTGGGAGAAAGGTGTGAAAAATGCAAAGGGAGAGATGAACACCTGCTAATTTACACCTCACGGCTGAACAAATTCCTCAAAATACCCTTTTGTTTTTCAGGTGGGTTCCACCTCCTTCATATTAATTTAACCAGCAATGGATCATGGACAATGTCCTGGACTAATGTTCATGTGCGCAATGTTAAAATACTTTAGTTCTATCACTGATTAATATGCAGAGACAATTATAGGCAATAATTCCTCGGTTAACTCGCCTGAAAAGTATAAACACTATCAAAACATTTTTCTGTCTGCAGGACAAGGCAACAAGCTTATCCAATGATGTGAATTTGGGTGTTCAAACAAAGATGGAGGGGGTGGTTGGGATACCTTGATCATGGCTGTGGTGCAGAATTTACACATTTCACCTTTAAGCATTAGTAGTTTTTCATCCAAGGTTACACTTTCAACACAATTTTGTCTGTCTGCAGCAATAGCCAAGTGGCTGCACATCAACATACTGTTAGATGTCTTTGAATTGCTTAGAGAGACCTGGGTTCGAGTCCTGGCTTGTGGTCCTTTTCCTGACAAAGCTATATAGCTATACACCTTTAAAAAATTGGTTAAATTATTGCTATACTATATTTCTATCTACTATTGGTTGCTTATTCAAAACAGTAACAGTGTGAAATGATGGAAGTTGTCATCTTCACCTCCACTACTAATTAAAATCAATTTGATGGAACTCACAAATCCATGTCCATGCAAGAGGTAATAATGTAGAGCAGGAGTACTCAAGTTCAGAGGCCAAGGGGCCACATTTAAACCACATGAAATGTGAAGAGCTACAAATTACAATTCGCATCATAAGACTTTATTTAAGACAATTTTTGCAATTTTACTGATTTGTGAAGTGCTGTTATTACTTATCTAACTCTTGCTTGTCCTTGTTCTGTTAAAAAATAATAATACTGAACATGAAAATAATGATAAAAAAATCTAGAACAAAATAGTGGATTAACCATTTGAAAAAATGCATTCATACTCAAACTATTAAACAATGTCAATTGTCAAAAGTCAATGATCGAACTCAAAACATACTTGAACAAATATTGTTCACAAGCTTTGATGAAAAGCAGTCGTTATTCCTACTGGGAAATTTGAGTCTGCATTCTTTTCACAAGCAGTTTCAGGTCTGGCTGTTGTTCACTGGTAGCTGCTCTAAGACTAAGTCTAAGACTAAGACTAAGTCTGTCAGGTGTCCGCCAGTTAGATGAGAATGTTGCTTTGACTTTATTATTCCCATTGCAGAGAAAGCGCTTTCACATGCATAGGTAGATCCAAAGCAGGTCAGGATTTCTACAGCACAGTGGATTAATGCAGGGTATGTGCCATTCAGAACACAACTGGTCCAGAATTCGTCAATGCCTGCTTCCTTATGTCCTTCTTTGAGGATGCTGTTGTGCTGCAGCTCTGTGAGTTGCTCCTCAAATGTTGCCCTTTCCACACTGAAGTGTTCTGATGTTACTGCGACAGATGAAGCCTGTATGTCACAAGCAAATGGATTCTCTGTGAATGCCAGCACAGGTTTGAGGGATTTAATGTCCATAAATTGGGAGGGAAAATCATCTTTTAGCTCCCTGAGATATGCACAGTAAAAGCTGGGTGAAAATGAGGCTGGTTCTGTCATTTGTGAATGCAGAACAGGAAAGTGAGTAAAATTACCTTCCTGAAGTTGCTGTGCAAACAGGTCCAGTTTTGCTTCAAATGCAGCCACATCTTTCAGCATCATTCAGCTGCACTGTGCCTGAATGTGTCGTCTTCGAAGGGTTCCAGTAAATCATGCCTGCCCTTCTCTTGCAAAAATATGCACACAACTTGAAGTAATTCCATGAAGCGATCAAGGACATTTCCACGACAAAGCCATCGGACCTCTGCATGCATTGCCAAGTCAGGGTATGTACTTTCAAACTCCTCAACCAAGGAACAGGACTGTCTGTGTTTTAGAGCATGTGCAAGAATAAAACTGATTGTTCGTGTCACAGTGTCTATTGTCTTTTTGAGCTCTCCACATTTAAGCTGGCTGCACAATTGCTCCTGATGCAGAATGCAGTGGTAGTAGAAGGCGGCTGGTATTTCAGTATCTTTCCTAAGTAAAGCAATTAACCCCTTTTCCTTTCCAACCATTGATGGGGCGCCATTAGTAGTCACAGAAACTTGAAAAAACTTTTTTGAACTTAAACGTTTTTTCAAGTTTATGTTTTGCCTGGTCCATGGAAAACATTCATCAGTGCAGAGTGAATGTCCTCTAAACGGGTTTGGCCCTTTAATGGGAGCAAGGTCAATATTTCCTCGACAAATTTTTCCCACAGAGAGAAATCTCACAGAGGCACCCACACTGCTAGCTGTGCCACATCTGTGCTGTCAGTAGATTCATCCAGTGCTAAACTGAAGTATTCTGAACTTTCAATATCTTTTGGCAACTGAGAAAAGAGATTGTCTGAAATCAATTCTACTCGTCTGGTCACAGTTGAGTCTGAGTTGAGCAGCTTTAAGATTTGTCTAATGATGCCATCCTTGTTTTTAAAATCCAAAAACAGTGATTCAGTCCAAAAATGTATTTTTGAGAAATTCTCCCTCTGTAGCAGGCCTCTTTGCTTTTGCAATATTTCAAGCGATTCTGAATGAGGCCTCTGTAATATTGTCAGCGCTTTTAATAATGCCACGGAACACGGTTTGCTGAGCATTAAATCCAGCTAGCAATGTACCTTCTGACGCCTGAGATCACTGCTGTGTGGACAGGCAACAGTGAAGTTGGGATGAAGTTGCTCATGGTGATGTTGCAGATTAGCTCGCATTAATACAGCAATTGTTTTCTGACAAATGAGACACACTGGTTTGCCAACTATCTCCGCAAAGGCAAATTCCATTTGCCACACAGTATTAAAAACTGTTTTCATCGTCAGTCTTTCTTTTCTTTGACACCATCATTAGTTAATGTACTGTACATACAAACATTTTCACAAGCTTTATGACAGATGGGGAGTCGCAATGATTTGACACCGATCATTTTAACTTTGGGGGTTTCCCCAGTCACCGCAACCTTACAAGGTGCACTATACCTTTATTCACATGACTTCTTATTAAATTGAACATCAAGAGAAGATATGTTGGTGCTATTAAATGTAAGCTAATATTATCTTTATATTTATCTTTTATTATCTTTATTTTAATATTTAACAACTGATTAAGCCTATAATAAATATTACATAAATTGATACATTATTTATGTTTTCTTTATATGGCACATTTTTGTACTCAGGGTCGCTATACAAAGTTATTAGTTAATTATTATTAAATAATAATTCAAGTTATTATTATTATTATTATTATTAGTAGTAGTAGTAGCCTAGTAACGTAGCCTACATTCATTTCAGCTCAGCGCGGCTCGCAGTGCTTGAATTCTGCCCAGATGAATCCTCTCATTACAACCAAAAAAAACATACAGTTATTACACAGTGTTATTAATTGTGGAGCTCAGCCAGCTTTTATAATTATAACAGGAGTTTTCTCAAGACTCCAAAACTCTGAACTCATTGACGTGGTGACAGCTCCATTCATTGTAATAGGAGCATTTTTTGCTTCACAATTTAAATATAACTTTGCTTTTCATGCTGCCAAGACGAGCACCATGCCATTTACACAAATTTCAGGAGTATTAACTGCCTAATAATTGCGCAAATTATAATAAATAGCGCAAATTATAATAAAAAATACATTAATCTTCAGCATGACGCAGGCCACAAAATTTACGCAGACGGGCCCGGATGCGGCCTGCGGACCGCCTGTTGAGTACCCCGATGTACAGTTTTATCACCATTACAGTTGATCACGACTTTTCACATTTCATTTCAGTGAATTAGCTGCAATTAACAATGTTTAATGCAAAATTACTACACGTCCAATTTTCAGTTTGTCAAACTAAATGGTGGAGTAACCCAGCACAACGTTACATGTTCAGAACAAACATACTAAATGTACATTTGAACAAATAATTTGTGGTCCATGAAGACTGCAATACAACAACAAAGTGGTTTGCTAGAAACAACAACATAGTGGCGTGCTAGACATACAACTACTAGTTCTGCACAGTAGACTTGCTGTTACCAAGGTTTCTACAGCAGTAAAAGCAGAAACAGAGGGTAACGTAGACAGCGCCATTCACAGGTGATGCAATAAGGAGGGATGTTACACTGGTTACAAATATCTTTGTATTTAAACATTATTGGAAACATCTGGAATAATGCAAGTACACAAGTGAACAAAATATTTAATACTGTGCTAGTGGTTTTTGGATGTTTTAATGCAAGAATTTTACATATTGGGCCTTTAACAAAAATTTATTTGGTCAGTTTGTTCCTCTAATCTGATTGGATGACAGATGTTCCAAGAGGACCAGAACTTGCATTTATACAAATGTTCAGCTGACAATGAAATATAATTAACTAATATAAAGTCATAGTCAATACGTTTATAATACACAGTCATAGTCAGCACAACTGTAATTACCTACGCCTTTGTGCATATGGCCGTATCACAGCCCGGGTGATATAAGTGCATTTTTATTCATGTGATACTGCTGTAATATATAAATCAAGGCAGTACTCATGAAAAGTATAAACAGACAAAGTAATTTTGATCCCAATGTGCATTAAACTATGCAATTTGACAGAAATAGCACAGCTATTAATAACTGCACTGAGTTAAGGTGATAAACTGTATAAAAACAGCAGAGCTCTGAGATACGACCTTGACAGCAGAGTGAGATAAAAAGGTATTTGTTAACTCAAGAAAAGAAAAAAACAGTGTGATAAAGTGTCCTTGTGATAAAAGGAGGGGATGAGAGTTTATTAATGAGCAAGCACTTTGAAGAGGAGCCAAAGTGTGCCCACTGCCTCCCAGCTTCATCTGCCAGGGGCCACAGACAGCCCCTTCAGCCAGCACAATGACAGCCATTCAGACAGACCCTCTCCAGCTGCCAACAGGGAAGAGACTGTCATTTCACAAATCAGACGAGAGAGAGAAAAAAAAGAGTTTGGTTATGAGGTGCCGGCCGAGACCTGACACACACATTTAAAATCTGAGGAGCGGAGGAAAGACTTTGTCGTCACTCACGGCTTCCCAGACCAGCCAGCGATTGTCGCTCATTCAGACAATTCAAATAAGCGAAACCCATGGAGCTCTGGATGATTTAGTTTTCATAAAGACAGCACACAAAGTTACTGGCCACCGACCAATCTTTCCCATGAATCAGACCGTTTAACCCTAGCTCCTCCACTGGCCTGCCGTCGCGGTCCAAAAAACGTCTCTCGGGTGGGTTGCCTCCAATTCGTTTTTCCAAAACAGACGCAGAGTGGCTCCTTGCACTTCACAAGAGTGGAAATACCATTCTTGGAGTTCCAGTGATTTTCTGACTTTTTAATGCGCGGCTGAAAGTTTTATAATCAAGCAGTATAATGTCAGTGTTGCATGGAGAGGTCTAATGTCTTCAAGGTCTCGAGGCAGATTGCTAAAGCAGAGTCTGTGTATAATAATACAATATCACATTTCAAGAAGGATAGTTAGGAATATTCTTTTTCCAGGTTTCACTCTAACCAAAATGCAAAGCTTACCTACATTTTAGAAAGGAGACTGAATAATTGAATAACTGAAAGTTCCATAATAAATATTAATGATGAAACTGATGGATTCAGTGCTGGCGGAGTCTAAATATATTACACTAAAGTGGCACAGAGCAGAAATGTTAACCTGCTTTGTGTATGTACACTGTCCTGTGTGATGAAAGTGAAGTAATAAACTCAGGACCACAAAATGAAAACCGCTGGTTTGCTCACAAATGAACAAATTTTACCACAACTAAAGTTCCAAACCACAAGAATGGGTGTACCACCACAAATAAAGTTAGCAAACATGTTAAATACCTGCTGGAAGTGAAATTACACTTGATTATCAAGGATTTTCCACTCCTAAAAGCGCTTAATTAGGTAAAGCAATGTTGCATAAACTGAGCATTTTGCTAATAATATGGAATACATAACTTGGCATTTTGTCACAGGACTCTATAACCTCCTGTTGGACAATGACATACCTTTCTGAGGAGAAAACCGTAACAAGTTAAGTATCTCTTAGGCTCCAGACTTAAAAAAAATGGCTCTAAATGTTAGTAGGTGTTAAACCAAAGAAAATGCCAGATCTTTTTTTCTAGGTGCTAAATTCTTTCTAAGGCAAAACAAAGACTAAAACTGGGTAGAACTGGTTAAAGAGTTTATGATAACATAAGTGGATCTTCATGTCAATATGAAATGAATCTTCCAGGCTTAATACAAGTTAAGATCAAAGATAATATTAGCAACTTCACACTACTATATTTTTAACGACTAAATAATTTTAGAAATATTTCCTGTTCGTTGACATTATGCCACAAATACGGTCAACTGATCCAAACCTGCACTGAACCTGGAACAGTCCTTCACATCTTGCCCGTGTTGTGAAAAAAGACCTTATTCAATAGTGTAGCATGTAGCAAACATGCTTAAACACAAGTATCATGGACACCCTGCCTATTGTTAATTCACAATGAATGAATCCATTCCTTCTTAGTTGCGCTCTGCTGAATGAGTACCATGCTGAAGCTTCAAGTCATTTTCTGTGACTGCCCCATACAGGGCAGACATGCTACAGTGAGCCAGAGATTCGCTAACCTGCAGATCCGTGTCACAGCTGCCAAGACTTTGACTTTCCATTTGGAATCCACACAAAAGAGCTTGTGCTGGTCTGATCCAAATGACCTTTTCCTGAGACAATGATGGAGCCCCAGATTATGACAGATGACAACTGCGGTTAATTAGAAACAGTAACACAGCGGTCAAAAAAGGATTGCTGTACATAATTGCTGTTTGGGCTCACTTTAAAGGAGGCAGTGCTATTGTGCAAGAGCTGCAGGAATTGAATCTTAAAATATCCATGAAAAATCATGTATTGTGGTCCACTAGAGCTTAAGAAGCAGATAATGTTGAAAGTGCACTCAAGATTGTCCTGAGGTTTGGTGAATTTGGGTGGCCGTAAATCCACATGCTTGTTTTAAGATCTGTTGGTTCAGCCATGACTCAGGTCAGAGGGCACAAGGATGAGAAACTTTCTACAATGTCAAGGGTTACAGCTGGCTGAGACAAAGTCATTTCCAGGTGTATGTACGCTGGGTAAGGTGTCTTTACTTGAATCTTCCAAGTATCTATAGCATTAAATCACTTTGAGTTTATAGATGTCTTTACAGTTTGTTTTAGGTGAAGTGACTGACAGCTATAATGTTATAAATTTAGAACCTTAGTACTGTCTACTGTACGTGTACTTAGAATTTGAAATATTTAGTTCACAGTAATCAAAAATTCACATTTTTAACTTAAAAACCAGCATGTTAACTTTCAAAACAAATCAAACCAAATTTTGAATATACTGTACTTTTATATGACTGAATTTTTATGTGCTGTATTTCAGATCTTTTGAAGACATAAGATACAGACTGAAACAGACTAAAATTTAAGTTATTTACTAAAAATATTCCTCGCCAGTGAGTTCTTAACTCAAGATTTGCATTGACCATATCATACTAAGCTAAGTTAGTGAGTTGAATGGATTAGTCCCAATCATTTACTTTTATATTTTCCATTTTTTTATTTGTTCATTCTTTGTAGTGGCATGGAAAACAGTGCTCAATACATTATTCAAACTGCCTTTTTACATTTATCATGAAGATCAATATACAGTATAATAATACAAATTTTAATTTTGAGCGAACTGTTCCTTTAAGAACTGCACAGGTGTGTTTACTTTCACCTTGATTCTTTTCACAGTTTCACAGTTCTCTCTCTTGAATTGTAGCTGTGGTATTTCACTCAGGTTTATAATGAAAATATTACGAGCATATGGCTGTATCCCAGAACCATATGGAAGCACTTTGTATTGTAATAATGCCTGTCGGGTTTAGCGTAAGTGGCAGCTACCACATAGATTGTGTCAGGACTCCTGTAAGCAGGCTGGTTTCTTCATTTATGCCACCAACGGAAAGCGTTTAACTCTTCTTCAGACTTACCACTGTAGCCATCAACACATTTTAAAAAAAGCTTTTATAAGAGGTATTGTGCTAGTTTGCTATTTTAATCATTTGAATCTTAAATATCAAGTAACTGACATAGAAAGTAGAGTCATAACTCTATAGACTTACAAAAAACAGTTACACAATTCTGTATGATTTGAAGGATCATCATGATTATCATAACCAAGCAATTATTGTTTAAAAAGCAGGTCATGATGCCCATTAACAATTATTATTATTGCACAGTTCCCTGAATACTTCCCTGAATGACTCTGATTGGTCAATAACAGCATTCTGAGGCCAAATATTTTTGTAATACCACTAAACTGTATACCCTACTGCTGCCCCAACCAATGTTTTGACATAGCTGTGCTAATATCATGTCTCTCCTCAAATTATTAAGTATTTCATATTCATTTATATATATTTTGGCACTCAAACAGGAGAAGTAACGTGGACATGCCATGGCATTTCTAATCTTAATAGCAAGTTATGATACGCTTGGTGCTAACTAATCTTAAATATTTGGATAAGACCCTGAACTGGGGGGTCTCCAAAATTATAGATTTTTTCTGCTAGAGTCCATTTTGTACACTGCAAAATACTACTTAACACTATAGGTTTTGAATTGAACAACTACTAATATAAATAAAAAGCAGGTTTAATTGTAGCACCTCAAAAAGATCATGTTCTAAACAGTAAAGGAATATCAGAAGCCTTTTAATAATCCATGCTGAACCACACTTGGTAAGAGAAACAAAGAAAAGCCAACCAGGAAATGAAATACTATCTTAAGCAGCTGACATGGATCTAGAGGAGCTAGATTTCTCCTCAAGCCTCGTAGACTTTATTCCAACCAACACCAGATCCTTCCTACAGCCTGAGCTTCCTTTCCAGGTGACTAGCAACTAAAGCTTCTCCCTTCACCTAAAAGCTCCTGAAAGCCTCAGCAAGGAAAAAGCCCTCGAGTACAACAATGCTCCCTTTGTCTCGCACCAATACTCAACCTACCAGCCGACTCTTTGATTCCGAGCCAAGACAAACCACTGCGTTGGGTTACAGTTCTTTCAGCCAAACACCATGCTCGTGTTTAATATACTACAGTCTGTCTGCATTTCTCTCGCTGTCCATCAAAGCTGCGAGACTCGGTGGGTTTAACCGTTACTTCATCACGTAGGGAAAGAAAAGAGCGTGTTTATTATGATCGGAAAATTATCCAGACACATAACAACCGATGTTGAGATAAGGCAGGTGTGCTTCCAGAAAAAAGGGGAGGGAGGGGTCACACATGGAAGGGCTCTCTGCATTTAAAGCCTCAGTCAGTGGTGAGGTTATGAATCCGTTAATCCCTGTGTTTTCAAAGGTCACACACTGACTTTATGGATTACATGAGAAAGACTGATGGGCAACTCTGACAATGGGTTTGATGTAGAAGAGGCTTTAAAGAACATCAAAATCACATTGTCCAAGTACATTTGCACGTACAAGGAATTTGACTTGCATGCTGCTCTATAATATGTTATATAATCTATAATCTTTATCTGAGTGTTTCACTGGCCTTCTGAGAATATAAGCAGTGATGTTTGTTAAGGTATTATACTGTATAGTGTAACTCATTCAACACTGTTTGTCTACTGCCATCGATGATACATCAAATCACTTATAAAAAGAGCTGAGCTATTTCTTTTCAAATCTATTTGTTAAAAAATTTTTGTTTGTTTTCAACTGTTGGACAAAACAGGCAAATAATAAAAATAGAATAATAAAAATAAACTTAGAAGGAGGGGGTTGAGCCATAGGGGACTTGGGCTAGTAACTAACCAACCTATCAGTTGCTTGAAATACCCCAAAAACCACCTAGAAAATCTTAGCAACAGGCTAACAATCAATGACAGCAGGTTTTTGTGCAGGTGTAGTCCCCTGTGCAAATACAACCCCAAATCAGAAAAAGTTGGAACAGTATGGAAAACACAAATAAAAAAAGAAAGTTGTGATTTCTAAATTTACTTTGACTTGTATTTCATTGCAGACAATACAACAGCACATTATTTAATGTGTTCCTCATGATTTTTATTGTTTTTTCTTCAAAAAAACAAAATTCCTATTTTGGTTCTTGCAACACATTTCAAAAAAAGTTGGAACAGGAGCAATTTAGGGCTAGTAATCAGGTAAATTGGTTAAATAATGATGTGATTTGAAACAGGTGATGTCAACAGGTGATTGTAATTATGATTTGGTACAAAAGCAGCATCCAAGAAAGGTCTAGTCCTTTATAAGCAAAGATGGGCTAAGGATCGCCAGTTTGCCAACAAATACGAGAAAATTATTGAAATGTTTAAAAACAATGTTCCTCAAAGAAAGATAGGAAGACATTTGCTTATTTTACCTTCAACAGTGCATAACATATTTAAAGGATTCAAGGAATGTGGAGGAATTTCAGTGCGTAAAGGACAAGGGCGCAAGCCTAAGCTGAACAACCGTGCTCTTCGATCCCTCAGACGGCACTGCATCAAGAATCATCATTCATCTATAAGCAATATCACCACATGGGCTCAGGACTACTTTGGCAAACCTTTGTCAAGTACCACAATACGTAGTTACATCCACAAGTGCCAGTTAAAACTGTACTGTGCTAAAAGGAAGCCCTATGTTAACAGTGTCCAGAAGCGCTGTCGACTTCTCTGGGCTCGGAGAAGTCGACGGGATGGACCATCACACAGTGGAAACGTGTACTGTGGTCAGATGAATTAGTATTTCAGGTATGTTTTGGGAGAAATGGACGCCGTGTGCTCCGGACCAAAGAAGAAAAGGATCATCCAGACTGTTACCAGCAACAAGTCCAAAAGCCAGGGTCTGTCATGGTATTGGGCTGTGTCAGTGCACAATATGCTGCCTTCAAGAACACATCTTTTCCAGGGATGTCCATACATATTTCAACAAGATAATGCAAAACCACATTCTGCACACATTACAAAGTCCTGGCTGCGGAGGAAGAGGATACAGGTACTTGACTGGCCTGCCTGCAGTCCCGACCTGTCTCCAATAGTGAATGTGTGGTGCATTTTGAAGCGCAAAATGCGACAACGAAGACCCCGTACTGTTGCCCACCTTAAGACTTATTTGCAGCAAGAATGGGACAAAATTACACCTGAAACACTTCTTCACTTGGTGTCTTCAGTCCCTAAACGTCTTTTAAGTGTTGTGAAAAGGAATGGCAACGTTACAAAGTGGTAAATGCTTTACTGTTCCAACTTTATTTGAAATGTGTTGCAAGAACCAAAATAGGAATTTTGTTTTTTTGAAAAAAACAATAAAAATCATGAGGAACACATTAAATAATGTGCTGTTGTATTGTCTGCAATGAAATACAAGTCAAAGTAAATTTAGAAATCGCTACTTTTTTTGTGTTTTCCATACTGTCCCAACTTTTTCTGATTTGGGGTTGTATAAAAATCTACTTCAGTCCTTCTTTTCTCACCAAAAACTTATTAGAACTGAAAAGAACTAATGCTTGATTTAATTGCAGAGCTTATTTGTAATTAATTATTTGTGGTAAAATATGCATCTGTTTTTTGAAGAGGGCATCAATCTTGTTTGTTTCAAAATCTTCCAACCCAAAGCAGTTCAACTCTGTTTTTGTAATTCTGTTTTTGTAATTGAGGAAAATAAATGCAAGGATTTGAAGCATCTTTGGGCGTGGAGCAAAGTCAACAATAGCACCCTAGAAAATCCTGCAGTGCCCAAGACATTCAAACAGATTTCTAATAGAAAATACTGCAGAAGAGTGTTTACAATTAATCTCTCTAATGTAAGAGAGTAAATTACACAGTCTTGTGTCTCTCGAGTAGCGCTGGGGTTGCCAGGTTGGCAGGGCTGAGCCTTTTTCCCCTGCTGTGGCAAAGTAATTTGATTTGTGAGCCAGATTTTTCCTTCACCTTGAAGGACCTGGCTATGTCCACTGAAGTGAGTCCAACGAAGGCGATGAGTATTTTAGACATGGTTCTGGTTGACTGCAGGTGTCATTGGCCTGTATCAATTTTATAAATAATGGATCTGAGGTTAGGTCAAGCAGGCAACCTACTAGGGATCCCACAGAAGAGCTATTACTGACCAGGATGGAAGTTCTGACTTGTTCTACAGATTGATCTAACAGTTAATAGCGGCTGAACGTGTTGTTCTATCTGGGATCACCACAGACGGTTTAGCATGCAGCTTGTATTCTTAGCTTCCTGTGCTAATAATAGCCACTTAATAATAATATTAATAATAATACAATTAATTATTTGAATGCATTTCTGATAGCTTAAGATCACTTCACATTTACTGAACCAACATTGTGAATATGTGATGTGCACATATCTTTGCACAAGTTGGTTTGGCAATAAAACTATCCCCAAAAGAACAAAACATCCAAATTTCTGCTATCTGTTAGATTATGGGTTCTTCTAAAAGTATGGATGTTTTTCAAAAGTGGATGTTCTAAAACTCTGGAGACGTGCATGCTCTGCTCCAAGCATATGTGGGTTGCAAGAGAATCCTGCTTTTGATTCCAAAGATTCAAAAAATTGATTACACTTGTCTATGGAGCATGCAAACTAAGCACTGACACTGTGTAAAACCTGGTACAAACCTTTTTTGCAAGTGATTATATCACAAGTGAATACAGTGCTAAATACAGGGTCAGTGTAAATACAGTGTAAACAGGGTCCAAAATGTTTTGATTGGGATCACAGGTAGTCGAAAACAAACATGATTGTGTCACATTTGCAACAAACTGATGTCTTGGAAAAGTATGGTCCGCTTACTCAAATGTCAATCAGCCACTGTCTTTTTGATTTTTTGTTGTTGTTTTGATTACACACCACACACTGACATAGTGAGTGATGTAAGCAGTCACAAAATTAGAGACCCTCCGCAGGAGCCACGTGATGTGTTACTACTGCACCACTAATCACTTGTGAAAAAATTCCCAGAAACAATCCTTAACTTTATCAAAAGTAAATGCAAAATATCTTTGAAAAAACAATAATAATAAAATATAATGTCATATTAAAAACACCATCAATTATAAATGTGTTCCAATAGTAACCACTAAGTTTTTGTTTCTCAAAAACCTGATAAAATATCAACAAAGGCTGGTTTTAATTACAAAAAGTATTAAAAAAACTCTAATTTTCAAAAAACATTTAGAATAAATATTATTAACGTATATGTCAACATCAGATGGTTGTAATGTGATTTGACTAAAACAAACGTCCCACAAAACATATCTCTAATAACCATACAATATTTATCAGGCAGGTTAAAGGTTCATCAGGTGATATTGATTTGATTTTTCTCAAGGCTACAGCATAGATCAGCAGAGCACTAATTAGAAAACATTTAGTGTTTTAATGTTGTTGATGTCAAAGCTATTTCATACCAGAGAGAACACAATGTTTCTAGAACCACAGTGCCTTCTGCTGGACAATACTTTAATGGCCCCTTCCCCAGTATCAACTACTGAAATTCTTAACCACTGATGCTTGTTGTGCCTTAATATGCAGTAATACAGTAATAAAAGGTGTGAACATAATTGTCTCAATTAACCCCACAGGAATCATCTTAGACAGATGTTAATATCAGGTGTAAACAAAGTATTCGGTTTTACATAGCTGTACATTAAAACACAAACATGATCTGTATGCCTGTGATTTTGAAACTTGCATTAATTTACTTTTTAGTGAGAAGGGAAAAAATACCCAGCATTGGAAAACTGTCCCATCATGTAACAAGAATTCCAATGTACAAGTATTTCCTAGAAATACAGAATCCCAGCTCAAGAGGAAGAGGAAATGATGTCATCATTAGACATTGACCAAGCTAAACCAAATGCCATACCTGCGAGAGGTCTTCTTCACTGGTTCTTGACTGGTCTCAGCCTTGTCCTCCTCCGTCTTATCTTTCTTGAGTTTTTTAGAGATGTACTCTCTGACCTTCTCCTTATCTGATTCACCAATGGCATTTTCCTCCATGTCATCATCTGTGTCCTGCAGTAAATAACACACAATTACTGTACATTTACCCTGTGTGACAGGACAATGTATTCATGTAAAAAGCATTGATTTAAAATGCAAGAGTGGTCAGTACATTCTTGAAAAATTCACTTTCTTGAAAAAGCAACACAGGTTGGATAATCAATTTAATGATTTGTTTTCGTAAACAATTTCTATAACACTTAGCAGAACACAAAAATGAAAAAAACATACCTCAACAAAATCCCCTTCTACACTTTTGTCTTGTACCCTTTACCCACACAAACACAAATCACAGTTTAATTTGCATTTGCACAATGTATCTTTGATATATCATAATATTATAATAGACAAGAGAATTGCAACAGCAGTATTCATTAGAGCTTTTTCTTTCCGACCTGTCAATGACTGGGACAGAGCTTAACTTGGGATCATCCTTCAGCAGGTCGTGACTGCTTTTACTTTTCCCTTTCATGGTCTACAAGAAAGAACATGTTGAGTCCACCATTAGCTCACACACAAATCATTTTGTTGATGAAGGGACATTCCCATTGGTTAGACAGCTGACGCAACTACCTGGCTGACTTGATTAACCATCTCTTCCTCTTCTTCTGCCTCCTCTCCAAATGACAGCAAACTGAAATTTCTAAAACAATAATTAATTGTGTTACCAAAATAAAATGAAGATTTTTTTATTTTAGTTTATCTTAAAGTACTTATCCAATCAGAAAAATGAGCATTTATGCTTTTAAAAAAACAAAATAAAATCTTAACTAAGAATCTTTGAAAAACCTTTCAAAGAAATGTCATTTGAAATAAAGTCTGATCTAGGTTATTTATTAACTATACTTACTAACTTTTTTATTTATTTACTACTTTTTTATTGTGTCATAGAGCTTAAAAGTATTGTTAGCTATTTTCATGTTGCCTGTAATTTTAGCATTACTCCCCAAACCTCTAAATAAATAAAGTAAAAAAAATGACTAAACTTATGTTTGCCATACTTGGTTGCCTTGGACTGTGATTTTTTTCCTTCGTCTTTATTTTTGTCTTTTTTAGCTTTAATTTCGCGAGGTATGATGTCATCAAAGGCAGAATGCAAGACCTGCACAAAACAAACAAATTCATACAAATAAACACAGCTCTTAAATCTCAAAGAAGAATTACAGTAAATTACAGTAGGAGAGAACTAAACCTACTTCTGTGGATCGAATTTTGTGTGGGTTGAGAGGTCGTTCATCACTGTCACACTCCACATCAGCTAACCTCAGCATGTTATATACTGTATCTCCTGTGACCTGCAGCCAATAGATTAAGACAAAACAGATTTAACAACTGTTTACCAACTCTAAACCAAGCTTCCATATGAGGAGAAAATGAATGAATGATATGGAGGAATCTCAGTAGTGCATTAAACAAAACAACAATCACAGCAACTATTGATTGACATATATGAAAGATTTCACCTTTCCAAAAATGGTGTGTTTGTTGTTGAGTTCATCAGCCCGCCCCAGTGTAAAAAAAAACTGGCTCCCATTATCATGAGGTCCTGCATTTGCCATGGCGACCAAACCTCTTCGATTGAAGCGTAACCTGGAGTGAAATTCATCCTATATCGGAAGACATAAATATTTAGAAGGCTCTAAACCATACATACCTAGAGATGCTTTTCTGCCCGTTATTATACGGTCTCTAATTGTACACAATATAATGATCAGAGGCTGTGTAACTTTGTGAACGTCTACATAATTATCTTTTTCTAAAAGCTATGGCAAAACTTCAACCTACTTTGAAAGGGCGGCCGTAGATGGACTCCCCACCTGTACCAGTACCTGTCGGATCACCTCCCTGAACAATAAACTCAGGGACCACACGATGAAAGATTGTGCCATCATAGTAACCTGCAAACATCATGCGAAGCGTTGGATGGAGAAAGTGACGAGTGATGACGAGTGACTTGTCATATATTTGTATTTTTATTTGTATTGTGTCACCAACCCTCCATGCAGAGCTGAGTGAAGTTTCTACATGCTTTAGGAGCTTCTTTGGACCAAAGCTCAATATCAATATCACCTGCTGTGGTCTTAAGCAAGACCTATGAGATGGTAAAAAAAAATAAATAAAACTAATCTTCTTGTTGTCATCGTACAGGTACAAGGAGTGCTTCTACAAACATGTATATTATTATACTACTTTAACAATATAATGTATAATAATATACAAAATAAAGCAAAAACAAATACAAAATCCATAAATATAAATTATGCATTGAACACAAAAAACAAGTAAGTAAAGTAAAGACAAACAAACAGTTAAACTTTGATTGTTTATCATGACTCAATATGAAAACAGCACAGTAAACATTTTAAATATAACCCATCGACAACATTTTATCAGAGTATAGACGTAGATTATTGCTTAACTGCTATTGCATTTACACTGGATAAAGTAATGATCTTAACATGTATTGCTAAATGACAGATCAAAACAAACTTAATCAAAGCAGACACATTGCAAATATATTTGTTAATGCACGTTCTATTACATTTCAAAAAGTATGAATTTGAAATATTAATATGGCTCACCTTTCCACTCGTGGGTGGCTCTTGAATGTATATGTTGCTCATTTTAAATGCTTATATGTGTGTATTTTCTTTAAAATCATAAAACAACACGCATATATTATGAATATAACACAGCCACTTCAGACTCATTCACTCGATCCTGCAGCGTTTGTAAAGACTTCACATGAAGTGATTGTCACCCCCTACCGTACCGGAGTACGGACAAAAAATGACTGTGATTGATCCTGAAATAGATTGAGTGGGAGAAAAGGTACCATGAAACTGTGTGTGGTTTATTTAAGTAATTATTAAGTTTTATATTAATACATTTCAATAGCCATTAAAGTTTCTTTGTTTACATTATTCGCTGGCAAAGATTGTCCAGTCACAATCGTTTGCGAATACAAGATACCGAGTTAAAATAACTTCTAAAGATGTATTAGGCAGATTTATATTAGTTTGTCAGGAATTAATAAAATATTGCTATTCAATACATATAACTATATTTTTACTATTAATAAAACAATTACTATTAAAATATTACTGTACAATTATTAATATTTTTGGGGGGATTAAAATCTAAGTCGATTTTACGTTTTAAAATGATACGTTTTAGGGTGCAAAAGCCAGCAATTAGACAAAATGTGCTGAAATTTGAATGTGAACAACACTTAAACGCTCAATGGTTTAAAGTAAGAAAATGTAATGTAGATGCATTTAGACAAGATCTCTTTGATCAGTCTATTTCATTATATTAATATTTCTCATTTATATATATATACGAATCACATAAGGGTAAATGTCGATGACTGCAAATGAACGTGTCTGTAGTTGGAACCATTGTGCATGCAATGTTTCCATTCGGAGCCATTTAGCAGAGGGGATAGAGTTCGTTTGAAAAGCGGCGGACCGAAAACAAATCGGTTGTTTTTGATATATTTAAGATAAATACACATTCGGGTAGACTATGGCTGTGCCAGGTATGTTTCTGGGGAGATGAATGAGTTGTTCAATTGGTTGAAGTGGTTGTTGTCCTGATGAATCACCTAAAACGCTTTTCATCATATTTCTAGTTTAGTCTTTGTAGTGTACACCTAATCGATGGTTACTGTTACATGAGCGTATGTAATCTCGATACGTAATACGATACGTGGTGAGCTATATAAATAAGTAAACTTAGATATGTCGTTTTCTTAATTACCCTAACAAATCACATTTTCCGTCTGTTTATAGTTGATTTTGTGATATGTGTTCATTAAATCACTTGCCATAGAGATAAAGGTTAATTAAAAGTCCTTCTGCCAACAGGTCCAAACAAGGACAACATCAGAGCTGGATGCAAAAGATGCGGATACCGTAAGTATGAGGCTCAGCAAATAATCCAAAACTGTGCAACCTTTGTGTCTGTGTAGACTGATTTTTGTGTGTATGTATCTGTCGCTTATAGTAAGATTTATCTATCCAGTCAGCCTCCTTTCTGTAAATGCATTCACCCATTAGGGCTGCACAATATATTGAAAGTAGCAAAATATTGTGCATATGCCTATTACAATAGTTTGCATTGCAATAATAGAATGATGATAATACTTCAAAAAGTTATGTTTAGTCAGGTTTAGGGCGATTCTGATAGCAGGCACTCTGACATCTGCAGTTTTATTTTCCTTGAAAAACATGAAAGTGCAAGTTGGGTATTTGATTTTCAGTTTTTAAAAATACAGTACAATTTAAATTGCTTTTACAAATGTACAAGTTATCATATTACATATGTAGTTTAGCAATGTTATGTCGTCATGTTTAGTTATCTCATATCTCACTCAGCTGGAGTAATTGTTTAGCTACAGTTATGGTGACTAATATGACTCTATAAATCATTTTCATTGTTTATCTGTTCATCAGCGGGTCATCTTACATTTGAATGCCGTAATTTTGTTCGTGTGGACCCGAGGAAGGACATTGTTTTAGATGTCAGCAGCACCAGCACAGAAGAGAGTGAAGAAGAGGAACAGGAAGCTGTCAGTAAAGAAAAGATCTTCGGTAGCAGCCATTCAAAAGGTTCACTCACTATTTCAGAGCATACCTGAATTGCACTTCACAGTTCCATTTTGTTCTTGTATGCTGCTGCTATTTGTATGTTGATATTTTATAATAATTGTACGGATACAATAAACATTTACCTGTTTGTTTGGTACCACTGAATGTACTGCTTATGAAACATGGTTAGGATCATTAGGATGAGCAGTTCAATTGTTTAATTTAGACTATTAAGAATGCAATATTAATGTACTAAACTTAGCCATGATTGGAGACCTTTATTAAATACATACTTTGCTCTCAGGTTCTCATGAGGATTCCAGGAAGGAAAAACATAAGAAGAAAAGTAAGGACAGATCCCAACGAAAAGCTAAAAAGAGGTACATTTGATTTAACACTTTACACATCCAAATTTAAGATGGTATAAAATAGCAATAGAACTAAAACAAAGTCCTTTTAAAGGCTAAAAGGAAATCATAGTGAGTTTGTAAGTACTTTTAGAAGATTTTAGAAATAATAGTAAACTCGTATATTCTAGCATATTACATGTAGTCACCCTTTGTCTAGAATTCTTGACATTGTATCACCCAGTTTGATCATCTTGAGAAGCTTTCAACAGAACTAAAGAATATGTTCTTATTGGCTCCTTTTCTTCATTATTTGGTTCAAATCAGCCATTTCAAAACCTTTTTTAAATAAAATTTTAATTTTCTTATAACAGAAATTAATATGTTGGCACATTTAAGGAAATAGCTTCAGATGAAAAGAAACATTTCAGTCAAGTGTTTCCAAACTTTTGACTGGTACTGTATGTATGTATGTAGAAAATATTTAACAGTGTACTATAAATAGTAAGCATGATATTATATGATATAAATGTATTTTTTATGAAGGCAGTTTGTCTCTCTGGCAGTATGCATCAGTTGGTTGTTTTGGCTAAAGTTTTTGTTTATTGGCGATGAGTTAATCATTTAATAATTTTTGTCAGTAATAAATTTATTTGAAATAATAACCTTACATTGCATGCATAATTGATGCATCTGTTTTTGTTTTTATGTTCTTAGATCTTATTCATCAAGTGATAATGAAGAGGAAGTGAGCAAAAAGAAGAAAAAGCACAAGAGCCACAAGAAGAAAGGGAAAAAAGAGAAGAGAGAGAAAGAGAAACACAAGAAAAAACAGAAAAAGAAAGACACAGAGTCCTCCTCAACAGACAGCTCTACTGGATCCTCACACACTGACTGAAACTGTCTGAACTTATTTGTTTGAATCTTTGACTGGACCACAAAGCTATTGCAAGTAGTAAAGCATCTATAAATTCTGGCAGAGCCATGTGTACATATATCACTGACACCTTGAAACTTTACAGAATTATGTACCTAAACTAGTTGAAGTCTTTACTTTTAATAAAACTGTATTTTGGGTTTTCAGTTTTTTTCACAAAACAGTACAGTCATGAAGGGAAATAAGCCATATAAACAATTCTAAACAGCTTAGATTGGGGAAAAGGAAATGTCAGGTATGCATATTAAATTAGTAGGATTTTCCCCAGAAACATTTTTTGTTATGCTGTTTGAAAGTTTCTTCACATCCTGATAGCCATTACAGGTTAAGTGGTCTAAATATATTTGTATATATATATATTAATAAAGAAAGCATATGTCAGAACAGATTCTGCAGTTTTACCCAGTGTTTCTTGTCTGCGGTGCCTATATATAAAATATAAACACACTGATGAATATTCATGAAATACTGGGTATTTCTCTACATCTCTGACGTGATTTCTTTGTGAGAGGGAGGAGTTTATTTTAACACGCCCATGATGCATCTTAGTAGGGAACAGACCTGCAGGTACGGTAATTAAAATGTTAATGATTTCAGCTTGCTTAATGAACCTACTTTTGAAGACATTTGCTATGATGTCACCAATATATGGAGCGCTGCAAAGGCTATATTCCAACCACATTTACACAGTAGGTTCACCAGAAGGAGCATTTCAGCACCTTCCATGGCACCAAGGAAAAACAATGAATTGTTGTTTTTGATTAGAGTACGCTGGATTCATTACACAATCACCAGGAGAAAGATCAGGATATAGGGTGGTCACAAAGTAACACTGACACCTCAAGAATTCCATATTGTGACCAAAGGTGTAAGACTATTAGAAACCTATTCGTGTTGTGGATAAAGTTTTCCATGTGGTATGTGACACTCAGTGGTTACTTACACTGGAATATCTGTTCTAACACGATCCTGACACAGACTTTGATGGAAAAGCTTAAATTCTGTCAAGGTTAGATGAAGAGAAAAAATTTTTTTTTTTAAAAAGGGGTAAGTTACAGCCTTTTGTCATCTTCATACAATGGGAAACACTATACATCAAACTGCTTGAGGAGACCCTATGCAATGGTGGCCAAAATGGTTTTGGTCCAGAAAGCAAGTGGCACACCTAATTTCAGTATCATCACTAATATAGATGTTAGACATGATGATGAAGTTGTCTTTAAGTTTTATACAATTCTGTCAGAGGGACAGCTTTTCACAAGCTTTTCACAAGGTGATATCAATGAAGGGGACATTCAGAACCTGGATGCATTAATGACTCATTCTGACTTGACATAATGAATGGGATTCAATGATCCACATTTTTATAGTAGTAGTGGATAGTATTCCCCTGCTTAATTATGATTATTTTATTAAAAAGTTGTAAATGTTTATTATTAAACAATTAGGTTTGAAATTCAAAATAAAAAGCTTATTTAAACTTAGTTATGTAATGTTATGAAATGAGAACTAATAACATTGAGAGCTTGGTTTTTATTTTTTTTTTTTTTTTTTAAAAAGCAATTTATTTTTTTTTTTTTTTTTTGTTGGGGCGTTTTTTTTTTTTTTTTTTTTTTTTTTTTTTTTTATATTTTTTTTTTTTTTATATGGGAAAACAGTTAAAACTATTTTTATAAAGGGTGTTTTTAAAGGGGGGGGTTTTAAAACGGGGGTTTTTTTTTTTCCCTCTTTTTTTTTAAAAAAAAAAAGGGGTTTAAAAAACCCCATTTTTTTAAAGGGGGGGGGTAGTTTTCCCCTGCACATCCCACTAGAGGTATTCAATATAATATATTATAAATATAATATAATATAAATCTTGCCAATGTCTCCATTAGAGTTTCAGAAGAAGTCTTAGCAATATCATACAATTAACTCAGATTTGTCCAGCCTGCAATTTAAAGTCAATATTATCTGAGATTTCAATATGAACCCCAATCCCCGATTTTGTTGTAACTGTCAACAAAATCCTCGAGGTGAGTTTTTAGATGTGTTTTACATCAAGTTATGTATTTTAAGTATTTTACATGAAAGTGTCTCTCTTACATTAAAGATGAAAATCAATGGTTTATGTGTCTACTTTATAATGATGTCATCAAAAAGAAATTAGACATCATTAAAAAACTTGACCTGCTAGGAGGCCTAAGTTGAAATGTCCAATATTACCAGCAGGAGGCTCAATAAGCACCAGAAGACCTTAGTGCTGAGGATCCATATTCTCCTCCAGACAGTCTAGAATTCATCATCAAGTAATGGGCATCTGGCCTTGAAGAGGGTCCCCTCCAGACCTGTTTTGAACTTCACACAGGGGCATATCAGTCACGGCCAGCTGGTGTTTGTACATAGTGGTTAGTTTACATTGTAAAGCTTTCAGTTGCTAATATTAAATTAAATCCATAACTTTCAGTCATAAGACTTGACAACACGTGATAACTTGATCTTTCAAATAAAAATGGTAGGCGTGTGGTTTTAATGTTTTTACAGGTGCCATATCAGGAGGATTTCTCTTCCAAGTCAATGATGGGCAGAATTTTGCTAAAGACAGATCTTTAGTGTCACAGCTCAATCGCTGGTCATCATCTTGGAGAGAAAATGAGCTGAGAGTGTTCGCAGGTTCTGTTTAATTATGCTGGACAACATTTCAGCATTAGTTTTTTCACAACACTGCCAGATGATTTCTTTATGGAGATTCTTAGGGACACTACTGCAAATGTTCTGCTATATGTCCTTGGCTGTACATGACTTGTATCCTCAACAAAAAACAAAGCATTCAGATAAAATAAAACAGCAACATCACAGTGTAGATGAAAATGTAGGTAGGTGTAAGTCAAATAACAAAAATACATTTAAAACAAGTTTAAAGATAAACTACAAAGTATGCCATAATAGAACACAGGCTGTTAATACAACAAAAAATAATAGTTATTAAGTTAATAGTTTGACTATTTTTGTAGAAAGGTGTAGTAGGGTTTAAGGAATGAGGATAACTTTTTGGGTTTATTACTACAACCCCAATTCAGAAAGTTAAAAACAAAATTCAATGGTTTTCAAATCTCACATAACTGGATTTATTCACACTACAACACAGACAACATATCAGATGTTGAATTTCATGCAAAATATTGGTCTTTTTTTAATTTGACAGCAGCAACACCTCTAAAAAAAGTTGGGACAATGGCAAGTTTACCGCTGTGTAGCATCCCCTCTTGTTTTTCCAATAGTCTGTAAGTGTCTGGGAACCGAGACCAGTTACTGGAGTTTTGGGAGGGGAATGTTGTCCTATTCTTGTCTGATGTAGGACTCTAGCTGCTCAACAGTCCTGGGTCTTCTTTGCCGGATTCTTCGTTTACTGATGCGCCAGATGTTTTCAATTGGTGAAAGATCTGGACTGCAGGCAAGTTCAGCACCCGTACTCTTCTACTACAAAGCCATGCTGTTGTAATGGATGCAGTATGTGGTTTAGCACTGTCTTGCTGAAATATGCAAGGCTTTTCCTGAGAATACGTAGTCTGGATGGTATCATACGTTGCTCTAAAACTTGCATATACCTCTCAACATTAATAGTGCCTTCCCAGATGTGTAAGCTGCCCATCCCATAGGCAGTAATGCAACCCCATACCATCAGAGATGCAAGCTTTTGAATTGTGCGCTGATAACAAGCTGGATGGTCCCTCTCCTTTTTAGTCCGAAGGACGCGGAGTCCATGATTTCCAAACAGAATTTTAAATTTCGACTTGTCTGACACAGAACAGTTTTCCACTTGACCTCAGTCTGTTTTAAATGAGCTTTGGCCCAAAAGACGGCAGCGTTTCTGGATTGTGTTCACATGTGGCTTTTTCTTAGCATGATAGAGCTTTAACCTGCATTTGTGGTTGACATGGCGAACTGTGTTCACAGACAGTGATTTGTGGAAGTGTTCCTGAGCCCAGGCTGTTAATTCCAAGACAGAATCATTTTCTCACCTGTTTTTCATTTCAGATAGTAAAATGTCTCGCTTTCAACATTTGATATGTTGTCTGTGTCCTAGTGTGAATAAAATATGGGTATATGAGATTTGCAAATCATTGCATTCTGTTTTTATTTACATTTTACACAGCGTCCTAACTTTTTTTGAATTGGGGTTGTATATTCATATATTTATTTTTCGAAAATTTAAGCTGAACTGTACCTTGCATTTGCATTGTAACAATTTCCATGGGGGGTCTCATACACAGACTGTTCTGTTTGTTAAATCAATAAATGTGCAAATACAGTTTTTTGTGTGATGCATTTACTTTTCATTTCCATTTTCATTTCAAAAATAATTTCTGAAGATGAGCTGTTCGCAATCACAAATGACTGATGATATTAGGAACCGCACCATTACCTATACTGTGACCTCCCCTCCAAGAGTCGGCCAGCTGATGGGAAAACAAACTGAAAATTCCACACTAAAAATCTTTTACCAGAACATGGTATCTATGCAATTAACTAAACACATCTTCTGAATGTAGTTGGCTGATATTAAAAGATTTATTTTTGCTGGCTCATTTAGTTCATTGCACGTTTAAAGTACTTTCCTGGTATAGGATAAAATTTGCTATTCTAGCAAGACTAATCTAATGCTAGCCTTATTCATTTTATAGCTCTATACTCTTACTATATGCCAACATTTGTGTTTATATATTTCTTTAGTAATTTTATGAAAGATGAATGACAAAGTACTTAATACTTAAAACATTACTGAGAATTCAAAGTATCCAGAGCTATGAAAGAGCAACCTCAGAGCAATACAAATTTCCTCTGGGTCATTTTAAAACTTGTTCCAGTCAGTAATTATGATTTTAAAAAATAAAATATTTTTGTATGGCCTGACATCAGATGTTTAACAACTGAAATAACTGCTACAGGTTCTTTCACCTTTACTGTGTCATGCCCCCCATCATCCCTCCAAGTTCACATCTTTAATATTCACATCCCTTATATGCGGACCATGTGGTATCTGAATTATTTAATATTACTGTAACCCTAGTTAATGATCAGCCACTTGTGCTAAAAACATGGCAAGCTAGTCACATTTGGCCATGGGAGAGTCTCTCATTCAGTGGAATCCTCATTCAGGGATGTGGAACAGGGCAGAGTGGGCATTGAGGAAACCATTCACTGTACAATTTCACTGCAGTCCATCCACTTAATGACTCATTTGTATTCCTTTTAAAGGCAGCCAATGTTCAGCCTGCCATAGGGGAATTTGTGTACTTAGTATTACCCTGCAACCCTATTACAGGGAACCATATACTTTCAGAGCCACCTTTGTGATGGACCAGGTTGCCAACTTTAAACAGAATAACAAATCCAACAAATCCAAGTCACCCATGGCATCTGGATTTCAACCTTGTAGACTGAAGGCCTCTTAAGTAGTATGACACTCTTAAGAAGTATCAGGGAAAGAATTATCAGCAAATCATTTTTAAAGTTGGTCTAATTGTTTCTGCTTTGTCTTGCCACAGCTTATATCTTTTTAAGATGTTTCTTTTCAAAACACAGATGATCACCAATTAGTTATTAGTACAGGGTCAGCCTTGCAGTTACTTGCAGTATTATTTTTGCCAGTATACTATGAATAAAACAGGTGAACAGTTAATATAGTTCACTGAAAACAGTATGAACAGATTGTTAGAAGCGGTTTAGACCTTTTGCCACAGTTTAGATGGGAAGCAGCTGATAAGTTTTTGATGTCCGGTTTTCTTGGTTTTATACAGTAAAGACAGGTGTTTTTGCCTAGAAGATAAAATATGATTACATGCACATAGAATGCTCATGATGCATGGTAATGTTACGATATATAAATTGCAGGATGTAGGACATTCAAATACAGCTACCAAAATTTTCCAAATGTAATATTTCTTTTGCTACCTCTAATGCCTTCATTTATTTATATGGTCACGTTTGCTGTAGACAGTCTGTTGGCATGCCATGAAATTATAGAGGGAACTGAAACTACTCAAAAGTACATTTTAAAGAAGCGTTTAAACTTAAAATGTATTGGCCACAAAATAAACCTTAATAACCGTCCTCAGGTGTATGTGGAGTGTTGCAATGTTTGCAATGTATTGGCATTAGTAAGATTAGACCTTCCCAGTGTGCTTACATCTTGTTTTATGGACATTATATGTATTATTTTGGTCATCGGGGTGTGGGAATTAATTCTTCATTATTAAGGACCTGAGTGTCTGAAAACAGAAGCAGGCAGTGTGTAGAAAGAGAAGGCTAACTTTAGCTCTTATAAATAATTCAACTGTAGTGTGATAATGACTGCTCTAGACAGCTATTTTTTCTCTTAGTAAGCAGAAGAACTGATACAAGTACACTCTCCATAAAGAGGTTGTTTGATTGAACAGCTTGGCTGCCTTAATGGTTACCTTTTTTCATTCTGTTTCTAAGGCTTCGCTTCATTTAAGGCAGCAACATTCATACAGTTACCAAACGGTCTTGCGAACAAAAGTTGTAGCTACAATTCTTAATGTGTTTTCTAAGCTCTAATTAACTAACTATAAAACTAACTGAAGTACTACACAAGTAAAACTGTAACATGAATAATGAAGATGCTGGTTAACTAGCCGTGAGTGATTCTCTCTGACTCGGCTGGAATGTCCTCTAGATAAAGAGGGCTCAGCCCATGTTTTCTAGGTCATTGTTTCTTTGCACTTCTCCAGTGCTGAGAAACTATGTCTTGTCTTTCTCTTACAAGCACTTAATTTGAAACAGACATGGGTCTTTTCCTCACAGCAGATTAGATAAAGATTGATCATAAGTGGGGTAAAAGTGTTTTACCAGTGAGACAGTAAGACATTCATAAGATGAAAGTTGTGTCATAATATCTGTATTAAAATTATTTAAGGAAGCAAAGGACAGTTCAAAAGACATGGGTGGTTTTAAATGTACTCTTATTTAGAGTCATCACAGATCAAAGTCCAAGGAACCAAGTCCACTGACAGGGAATATTGGTACAGGCACACAGTTAATTGATGCTGTTTACATTGATGAACTAGAGACTGTAAGGGTCAATTAAAATGCAAATTTAAAATTGTTTTTACACTTCAAGGGTTTCAAGATTGATGAAAACCGATCATATGTATATGTATATGATGTATAATAATATGATATGATATTCATAATATCAAACCATACATTTTAAGGACCAATGTCTATCTCTGGCACACATTTGTAACATTAGTCTTTGTGTATAACTCAAGGCCATCCAGAACATTTCTAAAATATAACTGTATTTTAATGAATCTATAATAAAAACGTTTGTTTAATTGTGTTTAATTTCAGTCCTTTCACATAATTATCAAGAAAGGCCATTCTAAGCTTCATCATAAATATCCCGGGCTTCCTCTAACTTGCCTGTGATTTTTTTAAAGAAGTTGATCTGCTGCTGTAAGAAATGTTGCATCTGTGCCTTGAAGTCGTGCACACGTATGCGATGAAAGTGCTGAATCTCGGCTAGTGTAGCACAGGAGATGATGTTGCAACGTTCGTTGATGCCTCCCCCTGCAACACCATCTTTATCCTCACCGTGTCTCTGGCTCTCCTTGGCCTTGGTGAGGGCTCCTGGAGAAAGTGGGAAAAGCAAAAACAACAACTAAAGCGTTAAGTAATTCAAAATTCTACAGCCTGGGTTTCAAAACATGCACATACATTTGCAAACATATGCTTGCAATTTTGAGAGATCCTGCCACCAACATATTAAAATGCAAGCTCAGACTAGTCAAGACCCTGATTTATTGCTTGCAGATCTCTTTGGAATTCGAGTAAAGAACTCAAGGACAACTTTTAATATTCCCTGTGAGTTCCATGCCTAGACAATAACTGCTTTTGTTATTTTATAATAAATGTTTAGTTATTAATATGTAAGACATCAAAATAACTAAATCATTGAGTTGAACTGTGAATTAATGTGGTGTAAACATTCACAGCTACTCTGTGCAGGGACCCTAAGTTTAGGATTAGATCCTTCATCACAAAAGCTGTCAGTTATTTTGTGAAGACAAAATATGGTAACCCATACCTGAAATGTGACCTCTGCATTTAACACATAACTGGTGAGGAGTGAACACACACTGCAAGTCGTGAACACACACACACACCCGGAGCAGTGGGCAACACACTACTGCGCCCGGGGAGCAATCGGGGGTTAGGTGCCTTGCTCAAGAGCACTTCAGTTGCTACCTGCCAGTGCTAAGAATGACATCACTGAATATCATCATTACACACTAAAGGAAAAGACTTGGTGAGAGCTATACGCCGCCCCCACTAAAGAGATTACTAAAGAGAGGAATTACAACACACTTGGCATCTATCCAGAGCAACACACATCTCATGCTGCATAGACAAGCAGGCCCCATATGCTCTCATTGTAGAAATCAGGACATGTCATGCATCAAACTGCCGTGAGTTTGTTGCTCTAGGCCATTTGCGATTAAGTATTAAAAGTAACTGCATCTGAAAAGAGCACAATTTTGCCTCATTTTGCTTTTGCTAGAACAGTCTACCTATTTGTATCCAGTTTAAGTTATTGCTTCATTAGTCAACCAAAGTTGTAAAATGATTTGTTTATCCTACAACATGAAATAGCAACATCTTAACCCACAGCATCGATTCTGATTTTCCCATGCATATGCTAACCTAGCGTATGGCTGATTTGAGTACATTTCTACTGATATCAAGCAATATCATGCAGAATAAATTGTGACCCACTGACCTACTTCCACAATTTATGGCATGCCAACACATTCTTACAAGACATACTGGAGCAAACACATGAGAAACTACATGAGAAATTCCCAAACCTTTCTGAACATGGATAATGTCTGGAAAGTTTGCAAGGTGTCCCTGGTAAATCGCTAAGAGATCGGATATTGGCTCCAAATCCTGTCGGGGCTGCTCTGCAAAATAATCCCCAATGGTCTCGTACACTTCTCCAGTGTATGCTATAGCCTTGTTTAATGGAGTGGAGTAACCCTGCTGGTCGAACTCAAAGGCCTGATTTAGAAGCCTAAAGGCCTGGCCAACTCTCTGATATTCTTTTTTAAAACCTGTAATCTGTTTTCTGGCAAATTCGTTAATGGTGACATTGATCTGTATGAGGTTTTCGTCCATCTTTTTGGTGAACATTTTGAACCCATCAACTTTGCTTTCCACCTCTTGTAGATCAAGAGGTAAAGCTGGAGGGGAGATAGTGAGGAAGAAGTTTGCACCAACTAAGTCATCCTTCTCTGCCTTTCTCTTGCCTTGCTTCCAGGCTTTCTCATCATTGCTACTGCAAGTAAGGAAATGCTGGAAAACATCACATTTGGATAAAACTGGATGACTCGTCATGTGATTCATCCACCATATTAAACCTTTTCTACGCTTGGAGATGAAATCCTCCTCAAATCGACCTGTGGCCTGTTTTTCTGGCAAATGAGGCACCGAAATAACAGGAAATTTTTCAACAAGACGGGCATAAAGCCAGTCAAAGTGCTTGTATCGTCTATTGACCTGGCTCTGTGTATGACTGGGCGTAAGTCCATAAGACATATAGCTCTTCATGCCTTTGAATTTGGTCTGTTTTGTGGGGTCATCGATAGTACAAGTAAATGGATATGGATTCTCTTGCCATTCTGGACCATACTCTCCCATGACAACAAATAATTTGTCACCATCTCGAACCAAACCTGAAGCTTCACCCAAAACGAAAGCCTCGCCACCCGACTTCACAAAGGTTGTAAACCTGTTGAGGTTTTTCCCAACAGTCGCAGTTTTGGAGTGTTGCGCACTACCACGTCGAGAAGCAGACGAGCTGGTGGTGGAATATCCAGCTGGAATATTCCCGCTTTTCCCAGGTGTTCCGCCGTGTTCCGCCGCCGTTCCGCCGTCATCCCAGTCATCGTCCCAATCCTCGTCGCTTCCCTGGCTCGTCTGAAAACTGTGTCGTTGATGTCCCGGGTAAGAAGCGGGGTAAGTGGGCGTCGATTCGTTTGAGGTGTCCCTCCTCTGAGGACTAGTTTGGTAATAATATTCAGGACTAGCGGATGTTCCGTTGCCTTGTACTGATGTGTCAGTCCTTATAATCTCCACGTATGATGCAGGGAACAGCCCGGTCTCACCTCTGTTGTTTGTGCCCTCCAACCAACCATCAACAACCTCTTCGCTACACAAAGTTAGAAGCTCATTTTCTGTCACAGAGATCTCGCCGGGATTTTCGGATATAAAGTCGTATAAAGCTCTCGCTCTAAGCGCCATAGTTGCGTGTGGAAACGCTCGTTAAACTCACTTTGCAGAGTTATAGTATGTTCTCCGTACCGTTTTAAATAGCAGCGTTTTCAGGAATTTACGGTCCTTGTTTTCTACACCAACACGTCGAAAACCTTTGAAGACATCACCCTTTAAAACTGGTTAAAACTCCACTCAGAAGACTATAGGAAGAAATCTGTAAGTTTTGTGTACTCCTGCCCCTCTTCGCTGAATGCGCTCTGCGGTCCACAGCAGAATAATCGAGGGTGGAGCCAATCAGAATAATCCCAAATAAACCCAAATGCCATTTGTGGCATTGTGTGGCATTGAGACTGTGACCAGGAGAAAGCCATTTGCCATTGTTTTATAATCGTTTCCTTTTCAAACGGGATATTATTCAAATCGTTCTATTTATCTTTTAATATATGCATTCTTACTAAATGTTTTTTGTGAAACTTTATTAATTAGTCATTAATAATGAATGTACAAATGTACAAACTAAAAATATTTTTATCTACGTTTTGTGGCATTTATAAATATTTTCGAAGGCAATTATTATGTTGTTTTTTTAGTTCATATTGACTAAATTATTATTATAATTATTGTTATCCATATAGCGGATAGTTAATTATTATAGTCCATATAGCGTTTCTCAAAACTACCTGCGGTACATGCGCGCCAGCTGTATGTGGATTCATACAGAGAATGTACATCACTTTTACGTTATTTCATCACAATTAGTATTACATTACAGGGGGCAAATTAACTAGGAACTTGATAATCCAAGATTTCAGATATCATTTTACTGTCATTTTGTTCACCATTACAACCCCCAAATGAGGTATCACTAGTCAAATGTTCCTTTAACGCTTGTTCAGTCTTTTCTATTATCCAGACTTGCATTAAATAAATATGTGTCATAAATCTAGCTTTAAATCTGTCTGTCTGTAAATTAATTAAATGTTGTATCCATTCAAACAGAGCTGTGTTTTTCATCATTTAATTATAATTTATTTTATGTCATTTTAACAATTTATAAAAACAGACAAACAATAAACCCCTCCCCTCAAACTAGCAACCCTTCACCTTGTTATGTCAGACAAAAGAAGAACAAACGAATTGCCATTACGTTACGAATTAGCAGACGTTTCCTGGTCTTTAAGAAAGAAAGCAGGTCATGGATATGGACATACGATTTCAGATTACACTACATATTCTAGGTATCCCGTGTGAACGCTCTTAAAAGATAATGCATTACTGTAACCAGTAGAGGTCACCATCAAACCGATATCTGGCACTGTTGCGTTCCTTGTCACGTGATAAAGAAGGACCTGTAGCCTCACAGATTACGTATGATCTGTTGTCACGTGACCGAGGCACAGGCGTTCAAACAACTAGCACAGTGTATACTTCGCCACTAATATGAAAAAAAGCCTTAGAACTTAAAAAACGCGTAAAAGCCGATCAATTACAAAGACATTTTAAACAGCGCGTGTAGACTTAAATGAAAACATACATTAATCCGGCATCGGATCAATGAACGTAATACTAAGCGTGGAAATGACGTCACGACGAAGCCGTGTGGTTCACAAACACACAACAAACAGCGCCTGTCTCCGCCCACATTACATTCGTTATAACTGCAGTACGTACGAGTGAGCAGGGTTTGAAATACTACGAGATACCGAGTTACTCACTGTATTTAAACGTACTAGCAGCCTGAATCTTTCTGACAGGTCTGTCTAACAGGACTGTAGTCTAACAGTCTAACAGGACTGTAATCACAGAGAAAGAGGAGTACACAGCTAACTCTGCTAGCCGCTTTATTCATTTATTGTTTTTCACATCGGAGAGGCGGGGAATCCGAAGCCTAAGCTACCAGAAAATCGAGACTTGAATGCATTCAATTAACACAACCGTTTCATTTCATAGCCGTCTTAACTCAGAATTACCGCTTTCCGGAGACAACAGCAAGAAGCTACCAAGGAATTACATGGATTATCTGGTAGAGTATTATATTTTATTTCTTTCTGAAGATGACTAAAGACTGTAGTAGGATCAGGTGTTCAGACTCACGTCTTGTTTTCAATTGCTGCCTTCTCGATAGTTTTAGCCTGACCGATTTGTTTCTAAACACTTAGGTTTTTGTTGCCTAATACATATGTGTTGAATATTATGACAGATACAAAGTTTGGGTTGTGAAGTCACTTGCACAGTTCCTCAGAAGCAGTTTTGTCTGTTTTGCTTATAAACAAATGTAAACCAATAGAGGTTGGTGTCCAAATACAGAAATCATACAGTTCTGAGCACTGTTAAAAAGGTGCTGTTATATCCTTCCCTGTTATATCAACATCAGTCTTTAAGCATACATGAGACATGCTGTAAAAACAGCTATTTTTTATCATTTGTTTGTGGTTCTGTGCTTTTGGAGGTTTGATTTTTCTTTTGCCAGGCACTGATAATTAAAGGTCTTTTAAAATAAATATCCCAATATACAAGTACTAAAGTCAAATATCTTGCAGTTATAGTATAACCATGATTCACCATGATTCTGTAATTTTTAACCATTGTTATGCTCAATAAATGTATGCAGAGCCCAAAGTGATCATTCATTTTACTCTATTCAGTTCTAAGTTATAATGAGACTTATTTTCTTCACAACTCACAGCTTGGAGTGGCCACATGTCTTTTGATCACTGCCCCATATTAATAAAGAATTAACATGAGATATGTGGTTACAGATCACATCTAATCTGTATAACATTTTTATTGTTGTCTTGGCCTGTGCATAAACCCTGACAAGGTCCTCTTTTGCAGCATTCATTTCACAATCATAATAATTTTCCTGTAATATCCCACAGTGTAAAAGAATTTAGTTCCGGTGCAAATAAACCTTTTGCACATTTGGTGCTTTGATAGATCAACGTGCAGCAGGGTCACCGGGATTTCCTTTTGGATGTTCCGGTCAGGAGTCTTAGAATAGAACTGTTTCCTCAAGAAACAGAGCTGGAAAAAAACTGTAAAGGCTGGCAGAATGTGGATTAGGAACATTCTTCATTGCTCGTGGAAATCTGTATTAACAGATTCAGCTTGACTTTGGGTTGATAAGGACAAGAGGCTATTATTAGAGAACCCTTTTCTCATTAGTTTTAGGTATTTCTACAGTTGATGAATTGTACAATAAAGGGGCCTAGCTTGAACCCCTTAAGGGTAAGACCTGCTTTCATTTCACTAGAAAGTGGGCTGGCGTGAAACAAACCACATTCCCACTAATATGAGCACATCTTAGTAATTGTACACAACAGTAAACAGTTTACTCTCTGCTCATCTGCAGTGGGCTTGGATAAAAAGGTTTTAAAATGCTCTGTGAAAGCTCAAGTCAGCCCTAGGATTTATGGCATACATAGCTGGGTCCCCCTCTCCAAAATAGGTGGAGTTCAAATCTGTGCCTTTGTAGTTGGCATGGAGACTACATCTTTGTATCCATGTTTCTGGTATGTTTTTACAGAGCTGTGCGTTTCCTTCGTGCTTTGTGTGTGCTGGGAGTCCAGGGCAGATGGTTTTCACGGTTTACTTTTGTTCTAATTGTTTAGGTTTTAATTCATTTCGCCTGGGGTCCCTATGGTTTTCCATTATTAAAGGGCACAGTGAATTTTAGTATAGAATTTTAGCTCAGTGTAGTTTGGAAACTGGCCTCATTTGGTCCAAGCTCAGTTGGTTTAAAAGTGGATGGGAGCAACAATGTTTCTATTGTGTTGTGTGTTTGCTTCCTTTTTCTGTATGGTTAATTTGTGCAAGGAATCCTAGTTAATTACTTTGTTGTCAGACAGTTTTTTTATGGTGGTCCTCATTAATACAACTGATTAACAAACATCTGGCATATTCATTTAATCCTTTCAAAAGCTGTTCATTTACGATCTACCCAGCTAATTTACAGCCAAAATGAAAGCTTTATATAATGGTTAATTGGAGAACTTGTGTCAAAGTATGTCACGCAGGCAGCTAGACACATATGCCACTCTGCACCTTTCTACGGCAGACAGCAAAGAAATTAATAGACATTTAACCTTGAAGAAAATGTGTCCTTTGCAGTAATTGAACCACACAAATAATGAAAAATTCAGTTTTAAGTTAGAATTGGTAATACCTCTGTATCCTAAGAATGTCGGTGTGTGGAAAATTATGGCCTAAAAGTAGTGCCCCCTTAGTGCCAGCCCGAAACAAATATATTCTCATTAAAGACATGTGACACCTACCAAAGGTTATTGCAGAATTTTTTCACTCTTCTGTTTGATGTCTGTCACACAAGAGAATCCTTCACCCATATACAAAAATTCTGTCATGATTTATTCAACCTACTGCAAATCTAATTTAAATTTTTGGGTGAACTGTCTCTTTAAGAAGGGTAGTAGACAGACTAAACAACTACCCCTGAAATTTCTCCCCAATTCCATGTCACAGATTGCAATGCCCCATTTTGGCATCTAATCAGTGGAAACACTTGCCGAAGTGTGAAAGGAATACCACGCAAACAATAATAACTCTTACAGGATGCAATTTGTTGATTATAACCTGTAAATGTATGTGACAAAATTTACACTCAATAAATGTACATTCAATAAGCACACAAGTTCTACTTCTGCTTTTTAATTTTATTTGTAAGAAGAATCTAGAAAGACCCCAGAAATATGCCTGCTTATGCAGTCACCATGGATAACAGTTGGTGTTTTCCATCTGTGAATTTGTGTTTGTTAAGGAAAACGTTTTGATGAGAGTTATGGGTTGTCAAATCTGTATGTGTGAGATGACAGTTAAAGGTGCTTTGAGTATTATTTTAAGCAAATAAAATAACAGAAACTGAAATCCGTCACTGAATTAAGTGTCCTATAAAATCACTCTGCGTTTTACGTTTGTGTTTTCTTGATATTGGGTTGGCTGACATGTCTTTGGAGGGGAGGTTTTGGAGAGGAGGGCCTGATTGAAGAGATTAGGCAGTGTGCGGAAGCTAGCAAAAACAACTACAATCATTTTTACAGCGCCTTTAGTTTATTCCTTGTCTTGACCTGTTTGGGGCACATCCCACTCCATATTGTTACATTAGCCCCATGTTTGTCATTACTGTCACAAACAGGACGTGATCCTGCACACACTGTCTCTTATATGGTTTAAAGGGTGTAGCAAAATGTCTACACTTTTATGCCATTGCATAGTTCATATGTATCAATATACCCGCCCAGCCCTATTCAGGAGTATGTGTATATCTTTAGCATCTAAAGAGTAATGCAACTATATTTAATGTACTTTTATTATCATAGCTTATGGAACACAGATATTGTGAACGCGACTGATCAATGTCAAGTGGATTTAATGTTAATGGTTAGTGGTGGGCTGTTGTGTTTTACTGAAGGAATGGCAGTTCACTTCTGAAATAAATATTTTAGTGTGTGAAAATGAATAGGCTAATAAGACTACAATTACTAGCCTACTTTTTTCATTGCTGTTAGCTGAGTTTTCATTTGAAAAATCATATTTGCTTATGGAAAATATGTGTTCTGGAACAATGTGCTTGAATTGTTAGTTTAGCTTTCACCCTGGTGAGCATTAAGCTTTGGTTTGAGTTTTACTGCCAAAAGCAACAGGAGTAGTTCAGAACCTGCCTGTCAGTTTGAGTGAGAGAGCAAGAGAGGCAATGGAGTAAGAGAGTTAGTGAGTACATGTAAAGATTCCAGGATTTATGAAAATTCTTGATGATTTTCTCACCCTCATGCCATCCTAGGTATATTTGACTTTCTTCAGCCAACCACAATCAGAGTTATATCAAATAATATCCTGGCTCTTCCCAGCTTTGTAATGGCATTAAATAGTGCCTGAGATTTTGAAGCTCCAAAAAGCAGATCCATCCATTATTACTTATGAATTGATCGATACATCACATATCCATGTAAACAATGATGTTATATTTGAATTTAGTGCTTTGTTTGTTTTCATGGAAATGTGATGTACTGATTGCTTAATGAGCCAGGATATTATTTAATATAACTCTGATTGTGTTAGGTAAAAAGTCATAAACCCCTAGGATGGCATGAGGGTGAGTAAATTATAAGAGAATTTTCATTTTTGGATGAACCATTCCTTTAAAGACACATCATTGGCTGTTGAATCAAGGATTGGCTGTTCATTGGCTGTTAAATGCTCTGCTATCAACATCATTATTTTACTTATCAGTTTGATTAAAGTTTCTAAAATGGTTTTAAAAGTGACCATCTCATAATAAATTACCTGAATGTTTTTAAATTCAAATTCCACTTAAAGATTTTAAATCCTTCTTTTATTGTAACCTCAACCCTACACCTGACTTTCTGCTATGCCTATTTTGGGGTTTTGGACTGGATTATGCACTGATGATCTCATGATTACTTAAAACCATTGAAGATGTCTGAGTGCATGCATCATGATTATTAGCTGCGCCAGTTCGTTCATGCTACAATTAAATTTCAAATCAATAGTCAGAGATTGATTTGTGCCTTTTCCAAATGCTTTATAATTAGCTCCTCCATATTAGGTTTCCAAAACTCAAAGGCACTCCAGAATTAGAGCTGCCTTCTTTCTCCTGGGTCTTCAAGCTATCACAGTTCAGATCAAATGGAGAGTTTTGACACAGAAGCTCTTGTGCTGTGTTAATACTCTGGAGTGGCTCTGCCTTGGGCTTGTCCTGATCGATTATCTTCTGACTGCCTACGCCTAGTGGCTTTTGCTCACACTGTTATTGGGGCACTGGAGCATGAGTCGTTTCATCTCCAGCTTCTTTGGATTTCCTTTTTGACACATAACATGATGTCTCATGTTGCATAGCTAGGGTTCTTCCCTAAAGGTCATCCCAAAAAGTTTCCCTCCCACAGTAGGAACAATTTCACCCCTCGCAGGTATAATGGAATCTTTCAGAAGTTTTAAGTGTTTGTGGATTGATATCATCTGTGCTCTACATTCATAAGTCATTTACAGGGAAAGCATTAATACATTCTGTGTTATAATAATGGATATATTTTTTTAATTTGCTAATAGTTACGGTTTTCATCTGTTATGTTTTGTCAGGAGGTGACCTGCAAAGATCTGACCCCATATCTCCCACTGATAAAGTCAACAAGAAGAACGTCTCACTTCATATTCACAGCTTGTTAATCTTTATTCCTTTAAATTTTCATATTTTATTTCTTTTCAGTTGTCTAAATCCTGGCTGTTGTGACATTAATAATGGTAATGATCTTACTAATGTAATCAAAAACATTTGCAAGATTTATTACAAGATTTGTTATTTTTGTTGAGTAGTGTACATGTTCTGTTAATACCCAGTGAAATGGCTTGAGGAGTGAGGACAAATCAAAGACCTTGTCCTTTCTCTATTGGCTTTCGTTTACATAACTGCCATAAACCATGATTTGCTTATTATTACTTAGAAGGACATTATATTCCTAGTCACTAATAGATTGGATGGGAAGTGACATTCTCATTCTAGAAAGCATTTTATTGGACACATTTTGATAAGACCGTGAGTGCAGGATGAGTCATTGATTTCTTTTTAGGAGAATGTATATTTTTTAGTGCATAAATGCTTAAAGTTGATTCTTCAGCTTTTTTAGAAGTCTATACTAGCATATAGATGGCATTTTAAACCCTGTGTAATGTGGCTCATTCTGTGCACGGCGTGGTCTAGTTTCAGTGCTAATGCTGTGTTAAATAGTCGTTTATCAGGCTGATCTTTTAATGGATGCTCTGAGGTCACAAGTCACAGTTAGTCTCATGTTTATTTAACAGACTCAGGCCCACGATTTAAAGTCAGTGTCAAGCTTGATTGCTTGTAAAGTTGACTAGAGCAGCCCACAGACTCGTGCACCTGATTTTCTATCACAGCCAAACACAAGCCCACAGTCCACATATATTCACTATAAAGTTAAACTAAAGTATAAAGAGTCAGATGTGTCTTCATGCAACTTGTCATGTATTGTAATGTTTAACGTGTTTCATATAAAGCCATCCCTAAATGACACATAAAAATAAACTGTGATTCGTCACTTGTACATGTGATTCGTACTGTGATTCGTACATGTCACTCAGATGGTCTCTTCCTGTGCAAGTGTATCATTCTTTGCCAGGATGAGCTGCAGTGTGGACAAGAATCTGTACTGCAACTGTACTAGATTTGTGAGACTGTTCTAAGCTTTGTTTAATGTGTACGTGTCCCTCTGAAGCTTTATGTCTGAGTTGTGTGCTTTAGCGGTTTATGATATGGGCCGGTAAAGCTTCCAGGTTAAAACCCCACAAATATTGATATTGAACAAAGTATTTAACTTAAGTTTGCTCTGTGGAGACTGATTTAAATTGAGTGTTTTGTCAGGTGTGTTGATGTCAGGTTAGTGAATATAAGTGTTTCAGAGGACATCCCAGCCTTAGGCTAGTTTTCTCTGTGTTTGCCTGTAGTTAACATTGTGAAACCCTGTTTGCAGTGTCACTTTTACACACCAAATGACCGTAGTTTATATTTATGTTTAGGTGGATTGTGTCATAGATTGCCAGCGTGTCAGTCTACACAGGTTATCTTGGATAAATTAATTACTCCAGTGTGTAAAGTTGGATTATTTTAAAGAACATGCCAGATGTTGTAATCACTTAAGAGATTTTTTTTTATTATGTACACCTGCTTGTTAATACAACTGGTCAGCCAATCACGTCAGCAACTCTGTCCATAAAAGCATGCAGATACAGTTATGCAATTCAGTTGTTGTTCAAAGCATATCAGAATAAGGAAAAATGTGATATAAGTGACTTTATATTATACTAAATGATCATAGAATGATTGTTGGTGCCAGACAGGATAATTTGAGTATTTCCGAAACTGCTGATTCCCTGGGATTTTCCCACAGTTCATAGAGGACAGTGTAAAACATTCAGTGAGTATGTGGTTCTGTCTGTGAAAGAAGCCTGTTGACAGGAAGACGACAGCCTTTACAATAAACGTGTGTTATAACAGTTCTATGCAGAAGTTCAACTATGAAGTGGATGAGCCACAGAAACAGAAGACCACACAAGTTCATTGGGCACCGACCACAGTCAAAAATTAACTAGAGCGCACAGCAAAAATGCCCTAGATAATTAAAACAATTGCAAACAGTGGAGCTTTTAAAACCTGTTATGTAGCATTTTTTATATTTCATTATATTCTATTCTAGGTACTATAGGTGTGTAGTTACCTGAAGGTGCAAGAAAATTATATTTGCTGACATAAAAGTCTTGGTGAATGTGGAGCAAAAATGTATTACCAACAGCAGAGTTTTTTTTATCCAATGTGACATCCAATTTTATGATTAACAACCGTAAGTTGTCAGTTTGAACATTTTAATTGGTTTAGGCTAAATTCAGCTAAATTAATGTCCAACAGATTTTTACCATTACGCATATATTAAAGCAAAAACAAATGGCCCTCAAAAGTATAACAAGTTGATTTCTGACACTGGCATAGACTTATCAAAACTTGATAGTTAAAGGTTGGAATCAGTCGCAATGTGGCTTCACTTCTTGTAATATTATATGTATGTGGTATTCAGTGTACTGCAGTGGCTTTCACTGTCATCTGTGATGTGACAGAACAGCAGATTTGCACCATGAATGTGCAGCAACTTCATTATGCTGTTGTTTGAACATAGGCCAGAATCTCTGAGGAATGTTTTCAGTGGCCACTGTGTATAATTAGTACTATTATACAACAAAGAAGCCATATTTATTAGTACTAGACTGCTCTCTAGATCACATGTTACCAAGTACACTTTGTACCATAAAAGCAGAAGGGTGGACATCTCCGATAGCAGACGGCGGCCCTCAGTGGAGACTGGCTGATGCTGGAATGGAGACTCTAAACATGTATTCTGCACGCTCCACTTCCGTGCTTTGATAAGCCAGGATGTGGCAGTCAGGTCGCAGAGTTCCTTTCTAGCGGGTAAATATTCCACAGCCCGGTATGGCTAGGGCTTAATGGGACCTGGGAGCTGCTGAGAATTGGAAGCCTTGTTAGTCCAAACAGGATACCATTCCAAATAAAGCCCATCAAAGGTGGGAACTGGGTGAAAACAAAAAGAAGCTTCATGTAATAGCTGGTAGATTACCCTGGGATATTCCATATTCTGAGATCATACGTCAAGCCATTGCTTGAAGGCCATTCAGCCATTCCTGGAAAGGAAAAGAAATGTTAAAGAATTTACATTTATGCATTTGGCAGGCACTTTTATCCAAAGCGACTTATAGTACATTCAAGTTACACATTTTATCAGTACGTGCTTCCTGGGAATCGAACCCACAACCTTTGTGCTGCTAAAGCAATGCTCTACCAACTGAGCTACAAGAACACCTCTTTGCTAGTTGTTTGGGTGACCATCTGGATGATGTGATTGTCTGATGGTTTTTAAGCTTAGTTTTATCAGCATAGTTCTATCTGATGTTTGGAGAATACAGGTTGTTGTTGTTCAGCATGATTAAATGATGAAAGATGTGGGTAACGGCTGAGAATCATAGCCCAGCACCATCAATGGCTGAGCAGCAGGGGCAGCTCCAGTTTAGCCAGGCTTTGCTGAGTCCTATCCTTTATGTTCTGCTACAGTTTTAATACTGTGCAAATCCCTATGCGCTCTGTTGACTCAAAACTCCACTGCAGTGATATGGGAGATATTCACAGTGTATCAAATCACGGGTAAAACATGTAGGGTCACCGAGAGAATTAAGCAAACATTATCTGGTTAATATTGAGCCAAAGATTTGTAACCTGTCTGTATAATAGAAGAAAAGATGAAAATGTTAATTTACATGGAATCTGCATTCCCACAGAGTATGTTGTTTACCAAGGCCATACGTAAAACTGTTCCTGACCCCCAGTCACTACAAAGCCTCAATAATGATTGAAATCGTGAGTTAGATTTGGCTTTTGCATGTTTACACCACATCTGTAAACACAAATGAAGGTCTGGTGGCAGGTAAGCTACTTTGCTCAGGGCACATTTTTCAGCTTTTCAGTTTAGTAAGATTTAAAGGACAGGTTAAAGGTTAAAAACACTCTTAAAGTAGCCAGTCAGATCTGCTTTAAAATATGGAGATCACAGGTAGCCATCAGATTCATCCGTGCAGGAGAGCAGTGCCAAAATGGACTCCTGACAAAACAGAACCACAGACAGTGATTGACAGACCAGAATTCCATAATGTATCTTTAAAATTGTAAGTGTAAAACTGTAAAATGTTTTCACTTTCCCCTTTCTTTGTCATAAAACAAACAGGAGCTGTAAGCTTTTATTGCACGACAGCATGTCTCTGGTACATTTAGGCATGGAGCTATCGCTTTCTTCCAAACCTATTGTGGCATCAATCATAGTTTTTAAGACCTTCCTGTTTTCTGTTGTTGCCCCTTGCCAGCTGGCAGCCTGCCTGGCCAACTTTGCCTGGAAGCTGTGCTGGAGAGTAGGATGGGCGTGTGTGGCATTGGTGGGCTTTTCACCCAGATAAAGATGCTTCTGGGAACATCCGCTTGCAAAACTGGCAAATTCCGGCCTCTGGATATATACTGTGGATGTTTGATCTTTGTACTATTGTTGGAGGCTATCTGACAGTAATTATCAGTGATGTATCAGGAGAGCCACCTACTCTACCTGTGTAAAGATTAGGCTGTTGCTGTTGTTGTGTACCTTGCTCTATTAAATACATGACCAGCTGGTTATTGGGGATATGTTTACAGTATGCTTACAGTGATTAATACTTTTTGATTTACTAACTTTTGACATCTCTGGTCCTGAATGTAATAAAAAAAAAATCAACATGATGTGTGATGGTGAGTTATGGGAATAAGAGCAGCTTTCTGTTATTTGTGAAGAATTTGTTAAGAGCACACCATTGTACAACCCACTGGCCTTGTGTAGTAACCTAGATTATCAAGTACAGGTCCAACCTGTTTTACATAAAAAATCTGTAAGTGCTCTGCCTAAAGTCATGGTTTACATACTTTTACACGCGTTTGCTTGGAAAAAAATTCTTTCTGTTTGTCTGTCGGTCTTGCTTGTTATTTGTCTTTTTGACATATTTAGGAGGATTAAAGATTTGGCCTAGACAGGAATATCTTTTATGCTGCCACCTTGTGGTTATTGAAGGAACTGGTTAAATGCTTAAATGTTTATTTAAGCAATTTTGTTCAAGAATATCGGTGAGGTTCTTTAGTCATGAAAACTCTGCAGGATATATGTTGTTTTAGTCTCTCTCGCAGAGCTCGGATAAAGTGGATCAGTAGGTGTCAGGTTTTATTAAAGGAACAGTTTACTGTTCAAACTTTGGCCGGTAATGTAGGATGGAATTGATTTTATTATTATTAGATGCACGCTATTGTTTATATTGTACCACACTACCAAGATGAATAATACTTAAAATCGTGTGATTTGAGAATCGAATTAGGCATTTTGTGTGGTGGACAACAAACAAAAATAATGTATGATTTGGGAAGTGCCATAGCAATCACACAAAGATTGGGTACCATTTTTACCCAAACTTTGGTACCATTTACTATGGTACCATTAGGTACCGTATCATTTTGGGTAACAAATGGTACCATTTTCTGCAGTATATATCTATTGAAATGTCAAAAAAATGTGCATATCTCAGTACGCTTACTGCATATATACAATACATCAGGTGGTTATGTATTTTCTGAGGTTAGGTTGATGCAAATGTTAGTTGAGTTATAAAAGTTATATTTAATATAATTTAAATTGATTTTACAATCTTAAAGCATTATCGTATCGCATATCACATTATTTATCAAGTTATTTCATATCACATTTTGAACAATATTGTGCAGCCCTCATTTGCACCCCATTTGTCTTCTGCAGTGTGACCTATTTTTGAGTGAAGCTGGATGATCAATGAAAAAAAAATGTTGGACAGCGCTCACTTTTATCCATTGCAAATCAATTAGATCGTGAAAAGTTGTCTACACTATATGACACATTTTTGGAGGGTCAATAAATAAGAAGGCTTGATGACATCAGCTGAAAGAGTGGAGTGAATTATTACATTTTGTTAAAAGATTGTGATAAAACATGTTTCAGTGAGGAACTGTGCACAGTAAGAGCAGCAGCGTGTATTAAGTAAAAAGGGTCCATTTTAATTAATATTCAAGATGCAGTTTTGCTTTTAAAGTAACTTAAGTTTGAAGCTCTACATGGCTATTAATTCATGTTTGTTCTGTTAAAAAAGCCATTTTAAATGCCAGGTTTGTCCACTAGAGGGCAGTATCTGCCAATCAGACACCCAAATTCGGTCTGTTTTCAATTTACAATGAAATCCCAGCACGCCTCCTTCCCATTTTCCTCGCAATCACATGTTCAGGCTTTACAATGTATGAATGCACCACAAATGAATGCATGCAAGCTTTCATGATTTCTCATTGTATTGATCATGGCTTACCCTCATGTAATTATGCTATGTTATCTGCACATCTCCCTGTGTGCCACTGCTCTCTCTCATCGAGAGATTTCCCTGGCACATATATAAAGTCAGAATTTTTATTGTCACTAGTATCTATGACTAAATAAAGGCTGAAACTCTATAAGCAAGTATGTGAACGCAGACACTTACAGTTATGCAAGATGAATATTTCATGCCTCATTGACAACTCTGTCGCCCCCTTGAGTGCTGAGTTTGGTTGCCGGCAAAGTAACGCAAGAACGCACACTAAGTATGTGCAACAGGAATGGGCTTTTGTCTCGTATTTTCTAAGAATTTGTGTCTATGTTTACATACTTGGGTAAGGTACATAACTGTAGAGTTATTCATCAGACGCTTTCATCTAAAGGTACTTTCAGTGAGTGCATTAAAAGTTTTCACACATTACAGCTACTTTATGTTAAGACACAGCCTTGTAAGTTTACTTACTAAAGAAATCCCAGAATGCTTTGACAAGCTCAGTGGTTAAAAAAGGTTACAAATTTTATACTGAAAACTAATGTAATGTACAGTTTTATCCAATATTTGTATGTATTTTCATGATTATTAGAGTACTGTGTGTTTGGCCTAGCATCACACCAAAGTCATATTCTGCTGAAGGAAATTGAATGAAACATGCTTCACCCGAGTGACTTCATTTGTACAGTCACTTGCTGCCTATGTAGACTGTACCAAATCATTTAAATATTAAGTTTCGAATTAGGATGCTGCCTATATAGGCAATAGACAGCTCACTATAAATACAGCAATACATAGTCAACCAGATAAAGACCTTCAGATGTGGATCTGCTTTATGACACAAAAAAAAGGCAGACGGAGACAGAAAGTTAGAAAGGGAAATAAGAAATTTTATACTGACTGAAGATAGATTTGTTTTTACTCAAAAGGGGCTTGACCGCATTAAACTCCCATTACCCGTGCCATCGCAATGTAACGTAACACAGTGCATCTTGTGCATTATGCATGTCAAACGTGCTCGAACAGAGGGCCCCACCGACTTTGATCTTCCTCTCGTAGACTAAATGGTAGGATGCTTTTGATCTGTTTAAAGATCTGATCTGTTTTAGCAGTATTAAAGGCTGCCTTTATGTGTGTGTGTGTTTTGGCGGTTAATTTAACTTTGCTCTGTTAAAATTTATTGCCCAGTTTTTTTTAATTCACTCAATCATTCATTGTCATGACGTCAACCAAAGCCCTCCGACAATGGCTTTCAGAAAAAGGGGCTATTTCTGCGGAAATATATTGGGTGCGAGCTTAGACCAGAACGCTGTGGTGACTCTCAGCCCATATGATTTCAATGGAGGCACTGTGCGGTAGACTTGTTTTTTTCTTGCGCACAAATTTTTTGCTCAACCAGATGGTGTCAACAGATGTCAGATGGCTTTGAGATGTGTTTCTGTTTCTAAAGTGACACAAACACCCACAGAATTTCTCCGGGAGAATCGCAAGCCAAGAGTCTGCCAAAACACAAAATACAAACATTTAGACGTTGTGAATTAAATTATTTTAACCCTTCTTTCTGTACCTTCTTTTTTTTCTTTTTCTACCTGTCTTTCTCCATACTTTCTTCAGTGTTTTAGGACGCTGTGCTGTAAAGGACCTCCCCCTCCCAGGCCAGAGTATGACGTGGTTTGCATAGGTCTGACAGGCTCAGGAAAGACCAGCCTGCTCTCCAGACTTTGCAGTGAGGCAACAGACAATATTGTTCCTACCACAGGTCAGCCCACCATCAGAGAGCAATACCAGACATGACCTCCAAACACAAACACAGATTTCTGCACTTCCTCTTCACCAAACACTTCATACACTTCCTCTTGTATGAAGTCTTTGGTGATTGTGTTTTAAAGGCTTGATTAAATCTAGATCTGCATAGCAACGCAGGTGTATTTATGACTGTTTAAAGCGATGGAGTAAATAGGACACGTTGTCGCTGATTGTTTATTAGAATCTGTATTAGGAATCTTTATTAGGTAGCAACATTTTGATCAAAGACCTTCTTCAGGCATTCTTAAAAAAATCTATAGAAGGTCAATTACAAGATTTCCAAGCTACAAAGCTTCATAAAATTTGTCCTATTGTATTGACTGCCTCACACACCTGTCCACAACCACCCAGGTGTGCAAGGGATGTTTGTTAATTTCTGACTTCTTTTTATGAAATCCTCATGGCTGCAGTCAATAATTTTGTTCAACTTTTCCTCACAGGTTTTAGCATTAAAGCTGTGCCGTTCCAGAACGCCATTTTAAATGTCAAGGAACTCGGAGGTAAATGCTCTCTGTTCTTAACAACAACACGTCATAATTAATATAAACCAACATCTACGGACACATCTGTAATCATTTCAAGCCATTATTTTACATCTAAACTTTGGAAAAGTAAACTTTGGCAACCCAGCACCAGGAATATCTTTCCAAATGTTATTTGACACAGATGTGACATGAGGACCCAACCAAAAAAAATACAGAGTCATTTCTTTTGATGACTAATAGTTTTCTCTTCAAGGTAAATTGAACCCCAGGAAGCACCAGTGCTTGGATGCAGCACGCAAAGGAAATGTTTTAGATGTCACTCGTTCACTGAACCCGCAGCCATCTTGGCCCGCGTTTTTATTTTCGTATGAGTGATGGGCTGCAGCTTTGAATCTGTTTTTAGAATGAATGAGTGATGATGTGAATAGCGGGCTGTTGAAGATACAGAGAACTCTGGGGGAAGGGAGGGCTTGATAGGTGAGGAAACAAAGTTGGATTTGTAAGTGCTGTAAATGAGATTATCCCCCTGAAATTCTGAAAAGGAGGCTGTGTTTCCATGTGGGCCGTGTGCATGCAATAAAATCTTTACAGTTTGGTATAGCATTAAACAAGATAGAAAAAGGATATTTAAAGAGACAGTTCACCCTATAGCCCTTATGAGATTTTTTGCTTTTCTGGAACACATGAACAAAAGAGCAGCAGAGAAGGAAGGTTGATAGTTACTGGCTGAAATTACGGTCTGTTTCTCACAATGCTGTCATTTGCTATATGGACTACTGTTGTACAGCTCTTGGTCACCATGTATCATTTAGTGGGAAAGAGAAGCATTAACATCCTGCCATCATTGTGTGTCCCTGTGAAGTAAGAAAATCATACTGTTTGGAACAATATACAATTGACAAAATGATCACAAAATTCACATTTTTGGGTGAACTATCCCTTTAAAGTGAAATAGGACATTTTTGGTGAGAAAAGGTTAATGTTAAATGATCTTTAAATTGGTAAATCCTTTGAATTCTCTTCCAAAACCCGAACAATTATGTTCTATTTTCCTTTTAAGCACTTAAGAAACCTTTTCTCGAGACCTCTGAAGAGTTCAGCTCAGTGTCAGGGGCCTGCAGAGTGTGACCTCTTTTTCCCCAAAAACATCAGTGTTGGGTTACGGCTGGGACGTTAACTTTGAACCTGCTGCGGAAAGCTCATGTCACGCTTTATTGATAGAGGTTGTGGGCTAGCCTGACACGCTCGCTCTCTCGTTGTTTCCGCTATCAAGACAGTTTACCATTTTCATGTGTTATTGGTTGGTCTGCTCGTCTGGCCCATGTTTTGGGTCTGTGTGAGTGATGTCAGGAAGCCAGGAGACATTCAAAGCACTGCGCCGCCGTCTGTGTGCGCTTCCCAACAGTATCATGATGACACCCTGTGTGATCTACCAGTCTGACAGGCACAGCAGAGAGGAGGCACCACATGCTCATATTTACCATCTCACAACGGCCATCTGAAAGCACTTAGCAAGCCCTCTCTCTCTCTCTCTCTCTCTCTCTCTCTCTCTCTCTCTCTCTCTCTCTCTCTCTCTCTCTCTCTCTCTCTCTCTGTTTCTCTGGACCACGGCCATGATGTAATGATTTCTGCGAAAATGTGCTTTAGTGGCATTATCACAAGAGATTGTAATGCACCAGTCAGTTGCTGATAAACGCTGCTGCGTTCCGTCACATTGTTCTCATCGTACTGCATGTGTTTATGCATTTGAAATAAATGTAAACCGCTACTTTTCAAAGCCCTGATCTCAGCAAGACCTCCTAGTATTTTAGACTTTTTTCACACAGCCAGTAGATGGAGACTTTGAGTAAAATTACTGTCACACCACAAGGAGAAGTGCTGGTGGAAATTTGTGGCCGGTGGTCTTCAGATAAAACAGTTTATCTCCTAACAAAGTCCACATAGGAAACAATGTCGGAAATGAGCTGTATAGGTTAAGCGATTGTGCGTTAATATTTAATGCCGCTGTCTGTAATAGCAACAGCAGATCAAACTTTCGTTAATTAGATGAGTCAGCCTCGGACATGGGCTGTCTGTGAGGATCCCAAATATTTATTGTGAGTCACAACTTGTCTAAACATCTGCAGAAAACATTATTTCTTTGGCCGGGTATCGCAAAGTGTGTTTGCTGTTGCTGCCAGGGTTTCAAGACAGCGGTTGAAAATCTGTTGCTGAATACTGTGGGGGATAAAACCAAATGAGAATGGGAAGCATTACATTGTTCATCATATACAGTGATGATATGGGGCAGTTGAGCACTGAAACCTAATCTTATAGATGGTGCAAGTTATGCACCTGAACCGAGGACTCTAGAACAGTTTTAGTGCCGATAATTTGGCGAGGCATGACTAAGAGTTCAGTTTGTGGTGTGACGAAGTGCTCAGAAGTTTGAAAGCGGAACCATTAAACTTGGGTCTAGTGTGTTTAGCGGCCAGCAGTCTTGAAAAAAGTCGCACAGCTGCTTAGTGTCAAACAAAAAGTTGATGCTTTCTGGCAGAACTTCAAGAGCTCTTGAGTTAATCTGTTGATTAATCGCTGCCGTTGATTGAAGATGTCACCTATTTATTAGTGCCCCAGATGCATGTAAAAGTCACTCCCGCGGCATGCGCAAAAAAGAGTATTTTGTGAAAAGAGTATTTTGTGAAAAGAGTATTTTGTCGCGTAATCGTTGCATTTATGTGCAGCAGATGATGCACGCAAAGCATGCTTGCAATTAATGCCACGCATTCCATTCGCAAAACTTGTGAGGACGAGGTATAGACAAACCAAGCTCTGTTTTTCACGGTTAGGGTACAGGCCCCACTGTGACTCACTTTAACCAAAGCCATGCTGTGCTTGTGTGTCTTGGTGGCCACATTTTTGTACCCCCAAATTGCTGTGCACAAGAGAAACCATATGTTCACTGTAAAAGTGAGCCCATTTGAACTATGCTGTAGACTGGCCATCAGAAGAAACCATTTTAATATGCTCTCAGGGTCGGCTTTAAAGAAACGCTGTTGCGTTGAGCGCTCTTCATTTGGACACGGTTTTCCCCACAGGCCTTCCTGAGCAGAAGTGCAAGTTGGCATGCATTCTTGAAGTCATAAAAATACATAATGCAATATCCGCAATGATTTTTGAAAGGACGTTGGGGTCCTCACCAAATGCATTCCAGCAATGTTCGAATTGATACTGTGTCGAAATACACTGTAGTCTCTTTACCACTCAGTTGCCAAAAAAGTTTTATTGTAGCTCTTGCTTTTGTGTTGTTTTTACCACGGGCACAATCTGATTTATGTTCTGCAGGAAAACCACCTTTTTTCGGCAAAGAGGTTAATGTGTGTATTAAATGTTATGACTTCCTTGCCGAGATCCTGATGGTGTGAAACCATGTGTTTTTGTTGCAGGTGCGGACTCAATTAAGAAGTACTGGAGCCGGTACTACCAGGGTTCTCAGGGGGTGGTTTTTGTGTTGGACAGCGCGTCGTCTGAGGAGGATCTGGAGGTGGCACGTATGGAGCTGCACTCTGCCCTGCAGCATCCTCAGCTCTGCACGCTTCCGTTCCTCATACTGGCCAACCACCAGGACAAACCTGCTGCCCGTTCTGTGCAAGAGGTAACCTGATACTCCAATAACTCCCTTCCTCATCCCAGCTGACCACAGGGACAAACCTGCTGTCTTCTCCGTACAAGATGTAACTTAATACTCACTTAATTCTCATCCAGTATTTCCCATCATCATCATCATCTTGGCCGACCACCAGAACAAACCTTCTGCAACCACTGTCTAAAACTGTAACCAGATACTTGTTTAATACTTCTAACCCCTCTGTATCCTCAGCTCTGTGTGTTTCCCTTCCTTACAGAGGACAGGGAAACCTGCCACCCACTGTGTACAATTGGAAATCTAATACTCATCTAATACTTACACTTGATACTTACACTACAAAAGACAGGCTAGTATTTATTTTCATTGAAAATAAGTGCTATTCACATAATGTCTGCCTAAAAATTACAGTCAAAAAGGTGTTAACTACAGAACACAACATCATACATCTAAAGGCAAAATCAAACACACATTGTGTAAAAGCGCACACAAAGAGACAAAGTTTTACACACTCACAGTCACAATTTTGTACTTTATTGTACAAAATCACATATTACAGAAACACCACGTGTCACTGGTGAGAGTCTGCACTTTATACCACTTTCTACTTGTTTTAATACCAGTGTGTCATCCAAACAACATATCGTCTACGTTGTATCCAAGCTTGGCAGTGGCAGGCCATTGTCACAGATATAGAAGGGCTCTTTTAAGATCACCACACTGTAACGCTATTAAGACAGTTGTCTGATTACTCTTCTTTAGACTGTAAATGACAGCGGCATCAGCTATTGCTCTGTTTCATCACTCCCACAGTTTTGGTCTCTGAGGATTGACTTGTTTGCAAACACTGACAGGCCACAGAACATTCTCCCACAGAACTACACAACTCAGCTTACCAACTTTCTCAGGCCTTTCCGACAATAAGGCATTGTGTTGTCGGGGGCCTGAACGATCAGTGGTGTGGAGAAACACTACAGCTGTTGTGTCGCCTCATAAGCATATATTCATTTTACAGATCGCTTTGAGTTTCCTTTAAATGTCATTTCTAAAGCAAGTGCCATCAAAATAAAGACAAATTGCTTACTGCTGTTAGTAATAGCAAACAGTCGGAATGCGTGGCATGTCTGCACTGTCGCATTTCTATTTTAATGATCCACTTGTCACTTTTATGCTTGCCGGATTGAGTTACTTAGTCTGTGTGTCTTTTCCTGAACAATTCTGTGTGTGTGTGTCTGTGTAGATCGGTTTGTGTGCGTGTGCGCATCTGCTCGGAGTGGAGAAATCGGTCCGCAGGCTGCAGGGTATCACCCAGTGTACAGAACGCTAATTAACTGGCTGAGAAGCAGTCCTGAGTGAGCAGTAAATATCTTCCTTTGGAGAATAGCGCATCCCATTTCACTGATGTGTGTCAAAATGGGGCTTTTTAGTTGGCAGCCACACTCGTGCTCTTTGCTGGAGATATAGCTTTAGTCACACAAGACACGGTCGAGATAGGACCTGACCAACTTGTTTTCAGTTAAATTGCTCTCAATCGATTTCAAACTGGATCAGATCTCATAGATCCTATGGTCATTTTTGAAAGGGAAAAAGGTCTGCAGCCAACATAAGGAACTAGTTCTATTTTTCGGTTGTTGTAAGCGAAGTTGCTGCCATTGTGTTGTTAACTGAATGTACTGTTGAATTGAATTGATACCTTTCTGATTAATGTATGAAGAAAATTTTATTTGCAACAAAAAAGACAAATGTTTTAAAAAAAAAAATCTGATGCTTTGTCTGATCTTAATTGATATTCTATAAAAATATATATTTTTGTCTTCTTGGAACAACATCATAATTGTCACAGCCAATTAGAGAAAAGTTACAAAGTCTTCGGCCAATAAGAAATCTCTGCACTGAATAACAGCTTTGCTGCTAAATATTTTCTTGAAATGCAATCCACTCTGTATACCACTTCATCTGCACACAGTAGTCTTTGGAGATGTCTAAAATATTAAATTTTTTCCAGATATAAATTGCAAACACTCAAAACATTAAATGGAGGTCTGCTTTACTTTCTGTTCTGCATGGATATGGCATGTATGACAACATCAACCTGTTTTGCTTTATCCTTTATAGGCGTTAACTGCTAGCTGCTTCCGTCTTTCTATGTTTGACTCCATTATTTATATCCATTGTTTCTGAGATGTACTGTCTGAACCACCTATGTCACCCTGAAAAATGGCACTAAGATATTCTGAAATATCTTAGTGCCATCTTAGCAAAATATCTGATTGTATACGGTCAGTCTGTTTCATTAACCCCAGAATTGATACATTTATCCTTTGTTGTACATTGTCCTATTGTTGTTTGTAATGATGTCACTATTGTAGTTAACAATTTAATACAAGTTTTCATTCTTATGCTAAATCATGCATGACCAACAAGAATGAAAAAATAGTGTATAGTACAATAATAATGTGAACAGAAATATATAATAGTAATAATGTGCATCAAACTATATTAACCTCTCCATGTAGTGACTGTGATCAGTCAGTGATTTGATGGCCGTCACTGGCTTTTAATTTTAGTAAGGAAATGAGGGTGCTTGGACTGTTTGAAGATACAGTTTGGTGGGGTGTGATTGATTTATCACTGGTGCATTTGTCTTCTGTATTTTAAGTATGTTTATGCCCCATATCATTTAGATTTCACTTGGACTTGTTGGGTCTACTTTTCTAAATCCCATGTATGAAGTCCAGATAACCAAGAGTATATCAGTGCACACAGGCTCTGGAAGAGGAGGCTGGAGATTATAGACTGGCGACAGAATTGTAGATGGGTTTGTCTCATTCCTCATTGGGATTCTGAGTCTCACTTGCATTCACTGTTGTCTCTCTTTCGACTTAAATTCCTAAATATACACATGAACATGTTTCTTGTATGGGATTTTATACAACAGTTGGTTCCAGTTGTTGATTGTGATTGGATGAGGGTTTTTTCCATATCTATTTACATGCTTTAATTGAATTGTTCTATTAAAGCAATATCACTTTGCAGTGCTTTTACAACTATATAGCAGCAACAGTCTATGATTCTGCCATAGGCACAAGACTAGAGGTGTCTAGAAGTGTCACATGGTACATTTTCAAATTCATCCCCTTTAAAACACAGCCCTACAGACAGCTCTCTTTGGGCACACAACATTTTGGCAGCTGCATCGTATTTTATTTCATTTTTTGTTTTACATCCCATGTTTTAAAGGCGGCATGTCAATTTAAAAATAGTCCAACTTTTAAAAAATGTCTCTCAAGAGCCTTTCATTCTGTTACTTTCTGCTGCGCACCCTCCAGCTGTTTTACAATGCAAGAACGCCTTAAGAACGATTTGTTAAATAGCCTAATACCCTAAACTAAAGCATAGTTGATTTAAAAAAAATGATTCCCTAATTTGAAAAACTGTTAACTATGTTTAACTTGAAATTGCTCAAGCTTGCAGCAAGTAATAAATACGATTTGTGTTGGGATTTGTGTACTTGGAAAAATGAATATTTTGGGAGGACCCAGTTGCATTGACTATTAGATTAATGCCTGTGTTTTCCTCCAAGCTTTATAAAGATGGGACGAAAAGGTATATTTAGTACCTGTTGAGATGTATAAGTGTAAAAAATAATACATGTTTTTAAAAATGTGGCAATAGGGACCTATTGTGCTGAAATTGAATAGCCAACTGTATGACATTCTCAACAGTCACATAAAAAATTACCCATAATTCTCTCCTTTATACGTGCAAACTTGAGCCAAGATGACCAGAGGCTACTCTTAAGGTTGCTCAAGGGGACAATGTAGCTGTCCAAAAGATATTTTGATGAGTAAGACTTGAAGTGCAATTGGGCATTAATTTACTAAAAGATCTACAAATCTCATAATCTCATCTCATCACTTCTGACAATCCAGAGCCAAATTGGATTGGGAATTAAACAATTGTGGTCAATCTAAAAATGAAGACTCTAAAAGAGAAATGCCAGCTAGACACTTGCTATATAACATTTAGTTGTGCGCTAACACAAGATCAGACTGAAGTATGATCCAAGAGGTTCAGTTCAGTCAGTATGGAACTAGAAACTGTGTCCTTCCTCACCCCCCTGTGATCACACAGCAATCTGGGTCCAAACAACAGACCCGTTTGTTGTTTTCCTCAGAGGCTCGGAATTCGCTCAGCCGACATTGGCATGATTTTCAGCACTGGGTGCCAAAGCCCAATGTCTGATGAGCAGGAGAAACACCATTCTCTCTCATACAACACACACACATATGCACACACACACTCACTCCACTGTCTGGGTGTCTGTCTGGCTTTACATCCCTTCCGCAGTCTCTCATGTTACTTGCTGTGGGAAAGATTGGTGCTGTCCCTCATTGCTCTCTCTCACTTTGTTTATGCTGGAACCTGATGAGCGTCATGATTTAGAGCAGTAGTTCTCAATTGATTTTGCTTTAGGACTCTACAGATATTACATTGGACATGAAGTGGTCAACCAGTACAACCCCTGGTTGATTTGCAGAAGTAAACAAAAATGTCCATCCAGTGATATCCATCTAATAATAAACAAGTTAACATCTGTTTAATTTTGCTACATTCTACCAAGTTACTTATAAACTTGTGCCAAAATATTAATTGACATAGACTTTGGCACCAAAAGAACTTTTTCTTGGCACTATTCCAGTTTAGGAGAAAATTGACAAGCGTATTTATTAATGAACAATTATATGGTTAGTTAGGTTTTATTAGTTGCATTCAGCTTTATTTCTGCTGTTTGTTTCCCTCTCAAAACAAATGTGACCATTTTAGGGTTGCACACCACTAATTGAGCAAATGAAACAAATATGCATTTGTGCCTTTTCAACATTCATAAGCAATACATAGTCTCACATTGTTTCATTCTAACATATCTTGAGTGTGTGTGTGTGTGTGTGTGTGTGTGTGTGTGTGTGTGTGTGTGTGTGTGTGTGTGTGTGTGTGTGTGTGTGTGTGTGTGTGTGTGTGTGTGTGTATAAACGAAAGACTCTTGTATCTTTAATATATATGGTAACCCCGGAGCTCTGCGGTCCTCTTATCTTAGTGCCCGGCAGTTGAAACTCTACCCAGCAGAGTCACAGTCACTGGGGTAATTTACTGCCCCCATCTCCCCATCTGCTCTTTGGAAATGCGGTTAATGGAAGGGGTCAATGTCTTACCTTTAAAAGTACCACCCGCCTGACCCGCCCTCCCCTTTTATCATTGCTGATCTCACTGGGTTGTGATTTAGAGTAATAATAAAATTACCACAGCTCTGGAAGTAGACAGGGCACCCGTAACATCTGCCTCTAATAGAGTTATGACTGATAAAGATAGATGCACATAGAACCAACATAAGTGGTGGTGGCACACAGAGCCCAAGATCCAGAAAGTACGACTGGACCTGTTTTACAAGATAATTTTTATCCTTGCCTTTTATCCGAGCCTTGCCCACTGATGTATGCAGTTGGAAGGAAATACTTGGAGGGAAAAACAGTAAATCTAATCCAATATTTGCAACTAATTATGTATTAAACAAAAATACTAAAAACTAAATAAATTGTTGTTAAACTGCACCTGTGCCACAGTTTATTTTATAAAACAAAATAAACTGCACCACAGAATAAGTAGTGCATGTCACTAAATAACAACAGTGGTAAAATGCATGGTTCGAGAACCATTAACAGCAGCAGATTTTATTTTAAGTATTTAAAATACAACTTCTGTTTCTTGATTTGCTCTCCCGACGTCCTTGTTGACCCTCTTGACTTGCTTTTCTCCTCCATCATACTCACACCATGTTTACTCAGAGCTACTCTCATTCCTGAGCATTGCTTTCTTAGTCAAATTCATTGAGCTATACAATGGAATTCTCAATGTGTTTTTTGCAACACGGACGATTAGCCAGCAATAGAATGTATAACATACCTTACGACACTTGTATGTTTATGTAAGCGCTCCTGAGTAATTTGTTGTGTATCTCTGAAATACATGGGAGAAAAGGAACCAGGACGAAATTTTAAAAAAGTCCTCATTGCCATCAGGCGCCATCAATTGAATGTTTTTTGGAGGAGAAATTCTTCCTCGCCTGTCCTGAAAGATGTGTTTGAGACATGGAGACAAAGGCCATCTTGTGTGCCTGAAGGAGGCTGAACTGTGGTGGAACTGTCTGGCTGGTTGGACTCTGTATTCTGTCTGGCCTTGAAAGAATCATGCTGGCCAGACATTATTGTGTGGACCGGCTGGCAGCCTACTCGGGGCATTCTGCTGAGAGAGGTCACTGGTGCTGCCACATGGAGTACTGCTGTCTGGTGGTGATGCCCAGTGTCTGAACAACCAGCATCCGGCTTGCTTGGGGACCATATGGTCATGGATCTTGGATGAATGAGGCAGACAAAGTAACCAAATATTTGCAGTCCAATTGTGTTCTATGGAGATTACAGCACACAAGAGAGAAAACATTGTGGAAATCATAATAGATTGTTATTTTTGGTGTGCACAGCACATTAAAGGGAAATATCACATGCTGGAAAACGTCTTATGGTATGTGATGGCAATATGTGATGGCAAGTTTTTTCTTCTGCGCTCTGATCGGACGTGTCACATACTGTACTATCTGGCAGCTGATGCCGACCGTCTGTATAGTACAAGCCATACAAGCAAGCCAATATGGTAATAGGTCGGATCCAGGCATTGGCAGGAAGTGTGTGACATTTCTTGACTTATACATTTCACATTCAAACAATAGTAGCACCACAAACCATCTTCTAAGCAGGACTCTTTGTCCCATCTTCAAGGCAGACGGCTCATCCCATAATGGGTTATTTTTACATCTGCAGACCCCATCTGGGACACAACATTCACTCTAATTGAATTGCAACCCTCATGAACAATAATTATTGTTTGCCCATTAGGTATTTCTAACCAATTTGATTTGTAAGTCTGAACAACATGTCTTGCTTAGCGTTTTTGTTTAAGCGCATCTGTAAGCAGCCGGAATGATTTTAACACGTGAAAGAGAGGACGAAAAGAATATTGATGACTATTAGGGGACTATTAAGGTTTGGATTATTTTCTGTGAATCACCAGTGATATGGCCTGTGGCTCCCAGTTGGAATTATGTTTAGGTAAAGTGTTGTTGAAGACATCCAGGGAGCAGGTTGAGCTCCTTTTAATGTGTTCCTAATGTTCTGGGAACTGTGAGTTATGAGAACTCAGATCTTCAGTCATCACCGTAAGTCAAACGCATGCTTACATAACAGCTGGCCAACACTAGTCGTGACAACGTGAAGTTATGTTTTTTGAGGGGCCATGGCATGGGAGCAGACTGTGATTTTTTTTTTTTTTTTTTTCTTCTTCTCAGGTGTAAGGAGAAATTTCATCCAGCGGTTGCAATACATTCTGTTCTGCTCTACATTCTACAAATTAAACAGTGTAAATCAACAGTGCATACCTAGTTTAAAGATAACTTGGGTCTCCTTGATCATGTTTTAAATTTGCACAGGTTCTTGTGTCAAAAGATGTTGAGCAATGCAAAACGCACACTTGTACCTCGAATACTTGCACATGTAGACTCGTGTTGCTTGGCCAGCACTTTTTGTTTTGAAACTTGAACACGATTTTGGCTAAAGTTCTTGTTCTGAGCTACTTTGTGAGGAATGTTTCTTCACTGTGGAATCCCCAGTGACGGGGCCTTCATTGCCCTGCATGAAATACTGTTCCATTTATTAATATGAGGAAATATCTTTAGAAAGGGAGAGCGGCCTCCAGCATGTGAATTGAGGGGCCCATGAAACTGCTGTGGTTTGCTATGGAATGAGCCTGAATAACAGAAACTAGAGCTACACAGAATAACTGGTCATAGTTTCTGCTGTTAGGTTAGGGGTGTGCTCTCCACCATTTATATAGTCTGCGTCAACCCTCAATCTTTGGACCAAACTTGTTTTTTTGCTCCTGGTATTAATATTTGTTTTGGGTGGTCCGATCACAAGTGGTCAGATAGATCACCATTTACACCTGGTAGTGACATGCGCTTATGGTCAGATTTCGAGGGTTTAGTGTTTTTTCCAGTGTTCCTGTAACTCTGGTAGAGCCTGGTGCTCGCAACGCCAGGGTTGTAAGACCCAAGAGAACACGTATATAAAAAGTGTACCTTGAAGGCACTGCAAGTTGCTTTGAATGAAAAGCATTGTCAAATGCAAAATGTCAATTATTTTGCGACTACATTGCGCACTACATAATTGCATATAATGCATGTTAAAGATATACAAAAAGAAGCATGAAAACCTTACACACCATTTTTCCCACATCATATTTTCTGAGAGAGAAGGCGGTCCTTTGTTGTGGGCGCATCGATTGATTAGTGCTGATTAGGACTGTCCTCTTGTGATTGGATCAGCCAAATGGATCTTAATACAAGGTGGCCTTTGAAATTGATGATTATGCCTACACATTCCTATAGAAATTACTCATGATATGATCCTCAAAAAGATTCTCCCACTGGCAGTGTTTGCCATATATTTGAATAGAAGGGAACTTCTATCAGAGAACGTCTGCCTCTTAGAGGAGAAAAGCCGCAGGCGTGTGTGATTAAGTGCATGAAGTTCAGATTCTAATGGATATCAGATGGATTTGTTGATCATAGTTTCAGGGCTTTGTTGATGTGAGCCTGCTAGCAGGTCACCTGTAAGTGCCTGAGGGAATGCTTGTCTCTGTGGGTGTTTGTTCTTTATTTGTGGGTGTTTCCAGAAGTGCCTGGAGTGAAGGTCAGTCCACACCAGCTTGAAGGCCAGGAGGACAGCTGATGTCAGATTGAATGGGTTGACGAATAGGAGACCTTATAATTCTACTATGCTGCAGTTAATTGTCTCAATCCCAGTTCCTTTTTATGTGTTGCAAGTCCAGATGTGAACGGCCAAGATGTACACAAATCGAGTTACAGTAAATCTGCTTTATGACCAGTCAAACCAACAATGAAAGTGCATGGGCCAAAAGGCTTGTTCATGGCCCCCGACCTGGAACCTTTGTTCATGGGCATCAGTAGTCAGGATGCCGAGACATTGATTTTTGTCATGGCTTGTTTGCGGTAAGGGTTTGTCCCTCTGACACAGGAAAAGCTTTGTGTCCAAAACAGTCTTAAAGGAGCTGCAGGAAACCTGGTGTAAGCCAATTGGGTTTGTTGAACTGCTGGGGTGCTGAAGTTGACTCCATGTAAGCTCTGCACACATCTTTACCTCAGGATAGCTTTAGCTTGGGCTTGGCTACTCTATTACACGGTTATTTAAAGAAAAGCTTGAGGCTACTACAGATCTAGCTAATCTTATTAGCAATACAATTGATCCAATTGTCCACCAACAGTCTTGTTTGGTTGACCAAGAGTTGACCACAGTGCATTGCAGTTTACACGTGAGCAGAGGCTAAAGTACGTTGCCTCTATGCTGGCTGGCTGTTCTGCCCCAGTTTTTTTGAGTGTTATAAAGATGATACGCTTTGTGCTGCATCAGTTGCCGCTGCCGTCAGACAGACCAGTGAACTGTGTCATCTTTGTGAAGCAATTTTCATGAACGTCACCAACAACCTATTCCAAACCCCTTGTCTTTTGTAGCTGTTACATTTGAATTTTCACTTCCAAAGCGCTTCGAAACAATAGACAAATGTGGCTTCGCCTTCCAAGTTTGTTCCTGCTCTTCGAAGCAGCAGGATTGTGTAATTTTGTAGCAATGAAGTCCCAGACAGGGAAATCTTAATCAACATTCTTGGCAAGATAGGAACGCTTTGGCTCAAAGGATGTTTTGTTTGATTATTTATTTATTTTTCTTCTTTTGCACTCTCAAAGGGAAGTAAAATATTTCAAAGGCTTTTTTGGACCCGGCATGTTGGCTGCCAGTTAAACTCGGTGTTTGCCTAGATGTGACACTGATGCCATATTTTTCAGCACTGTGAGTGAGCCGAAACCTAGTGGAACTGATGGAACAAGAGGCTGGGCTTAAGGAAGTGCTCCCGGTGGGGTTGTCTCTCTTCACAGCAGGGAGGTATGGGGCTGAGCCAATAAGTTGATGGGACAATCGGCTGGCTTCCAGAAACACAGCCAAAACACGATGAAAATATAGCATGTTGTGTCAAGAATGTTCCTGTGTTAAATCAGTGCACCATTTGAAATTATTTAGTGTCTCGTCATTCACTTTTTGCACCTGTGCTAGTAGCTTAGCCTGTATTTATTCTGGGCCTTTTTAAGTCCTCAAGGCCAGAGGTCAACGATTTGGGTGGAAGCATATATTAGGAACTGGTGATGAGAAATCACTTTGACAGGGGTGGACATTTTGGATGCTTGGTATCACAACGTTTAGATGCTGTTGTTGGAAGTCAGCAGGTTTCTTCATTTTTCTGGCCTCATGTTATTTTTTTTAGATCTAAACTTCTTTCTTCTATTGAGTTTTAAATTCTTAAAGATTAATCTTTTGTGAAATCTGAGTTTTATTACCTGAAAGTTGCAATTCACAAACGACAATAAGAAATTTTAGATCTTTTGCTGAAAGGCTTTAAGCTTGGAAATAACTCCGTCTTGTTGAAATATTTAGTGTTTGTTGCTTTCTATTGTTGCCGTGGAAATTTTGAAAACACAGGAGAGCTGCTAATAATCAGTAGGAATATCTTTCATCTCATACAACACTATCAAGACTTTAACATTACTTTTCTATCTGATCTTTTTGGCTAACCATAAGGCAGTTCAAATACCTGTTCGGTCTCATTCACTTGAACACTTCAAATTTGTTAATTTCTCCCTGTTGTTTCCCAAAGTTTGCCCTCGCATAATCTACCGCAGCAAACGCTGATCACTGGAGTGCCTGCATTCCAGTCTCCCCTCCCCTTTCTGCCCTGTTGAAAAGGACTGGCGCTAGTACTACAACTTTGTCCTCATATTCCCCTGCCTAACACATTGGAATTTCTTAGTAGATACCACATATCTTCTAATGTTAGTAAAATAAAAATGGTTGTTTTATTTTTTTAGATCACATTACAGACTAAATATTAAGCTTTTTATAAGATGCAATTCATATTGTGTTACTATTTGTTAATGGGGATAACCTTTCTATCTATCTGCAGACTAAAAGTCTGGTCCCAGGATTGATTGGTTCCCTGATGTTTCTTACAATATGCCAATGTGCGAATTACTCTGACAAAAATAGTGATCAAACTGATTAATGTAATAATGAACAGTTAGGCTGGAATGACAATTATTCGTCTTGTGATAGCATCAAGGCTTGGTTTTGATGCTATTTCCAGAGCTTGAGTATAAGGATAAAATAAACCTAGCAGCTTTGGGAAAATACTGTTATGCTATCAGTGTTGCCTACAAGCAGTGCTAACTTTAGTGCATCCAGGAGTTGATAGCTGATTTATTGTTTATATATGTTTTTGCACATGACATTCACCTAATTATACTTTTCCTTCTCTCACTGTTTGTTCCTCATGCTCAGATAAAGAAATACTTTGAACTGGAGCCTCTGGCACGAGGTAAGAGCTGGATTCTGGAGGGCAGCACAGTGGAGAACATGGACGCAGTAAAAGAAAGCTTCACTCAGCTCATTCATCTGCTGGAAGAGAAGGACCAGGAGACAGGCAGGATATGACCCAGGGAAACCATGCCCTCAGACACTACCAATCGCCAATGCACCTCTGGTCAGCACAGCCCAGTTCAGTATGGCCATTGTGTAAACTACATTGTTACTCTAACTCTGTTACTGTGGTGTAACAAATTGAGCCATGAAAAAATGGACTTTGCGACTATTGTAAGTCCTTATCTGTAAGGATGAATATCTGCAGAGAAAGAAGGTTTCTCAGCTCTGAAATTTGAGACCTTCTCTCAGACCACATGTATTAACCGAGAACAACAATTCAACACACAATTACCTTTTTCAGTAAATATGGTTATCTGTCCTCTTTAATACAGACCTAGTTGCACATTGCTACTTAATAGATAATATCATCACATGCTTGGTCATGTAGGGCACCTGGAAGTCATGTTTTTGTAGTCCATAGCTTGTCTTAGCACAGTGTGCGTGTTAGTGTGAATGTGTTTGCAAGCGAGAGATGTCCGTTTGTACTTCAAAGCCTTAACGTGTGTGCTAATGTATTTTTTAAAATAAACATTTCACTGTTTTCTCACAATTTATAGTCTTTAGATGTAATTCAAATAGGCAGTCTTAATTATTTGTGGCTGTGAAATAAGTGGAAATATGACTGGTTCATGAAATCACAAAAAAATGAAAAATTCTTCTCCTGTGATGTAATTTATCAAAAACGCATGGAGCGTCACTTGATGTACCATTAATGTACCATCAGAGCTATAGAAGGTCTGTTTCAAAATCTATGGAGCTGCCCTGCTAGGTAGCCTTTTAAGGCATCATAGATATGCCTCTGACACAAAGGCTGTTTCAAATGGTGTTTCAAATCCAGGATGGCAGACAAAGCAAGAGAAAAGTTGATTATACATAAAACATATTCAATACTGAAATGTATTGAGCACTATTCATTTTAAATAACTAAAAATTATTTACCCATAATTGTGTGTGCTATAAATAGTTATACCCTATCCTTTCTTTTACATTGCTATTATTGAAATCAATTGTGAGTCAAGTCACTTGTACACAGCAGGCAAAGAGAGTTGCTGTCCATGTAGAGTGTTTAAAATTAGTCACTTTTATGAAAGGCAGAGAAGCAGCTCCCTAAATTTTGAAACGGCTAATGTGACTTACAAATGCTCATTTTTACAGATTGAATTATAGAGTTATTTTAAACCAGAACATATCAAGGATTTTGCTCTTCGATCTCGTTATCTTGGATGGTAATGGTTGACAAAGACCCATGAAAATATTGTACTGGTTTGTGTTTATAGTCTTCACCAAAGACACCAAAACTACAACCAAATGCCCCTGTAGGTTTCTGTGACAGAGCCGTTGATTTTGTACGCATGATATGTATACCATGTAACATAAAGGGGGCTCGTGTGGAAAATGTATTTTGTTGTTGTTGATTTTTTTGGCCCTGAATGTAAAACACTCTTTAAGTGCTCCTCCTCTCCTAAAACCTCACCTCTCCTCTGCCTCACATTTAAATGGAGTAAATAGTTTTGTTACTATTAGTAATTAAAGAGATCTACAAAGGAGACAAAACTAATACGGGAGCCCAGTCTGGGTGTTAATCAAATTATACATGTGCCACAAGCACGCTTCCAAAAGCAAGCGACTTTAAAAAATTACCAACAACATTTAAGGCATAGCTTTTGTAGGACATGGGCACCATCTTCTGCTTTATTTATATCTGCTAAAAAATTTATACTCTCCAAACCAATTCAGCTGCCTTTTTGTAGTTCAAATATTTGTATATTTGTTACAGATTAGTCTTTAAAAAGGACATGTGCCTGTCTTTACTGGGAGGAGAAGAAAGTCTACTATACCATGCAGTTTACCATGGTCATATCAAGTCTTTCATATGTTTGACAGTGTTTGTATGTATTTATGCCTAATTTCCACTGGGCAGCATGGAAAATAAAGGCTGAAGGAGGACATATGCTTTGTCTTTCGTGTTTTGTATGTCAGGTGATATATCATGTTTCAACAATGTGACGGTACATGTATTAGTGTGATACATTTTTGTTTGAAAGGTTAACACAGTTGATCTTTAAAACCTATTGGTATTATTGACATTAAGATTAAATAAAGGTGTCTAGATATGGAGATACAAGCATTTCTTGACTAAAGAGGATCACTAAACAGCAGACCCAGCACTTGTTTTCATGCATTACTATTTGGTTATGGAAAGAACAGGTCATCCCAAAATGAAAGTCCTGTATAGTTCTGAATATTTTGTCGTTTCCTGTCATTCCAAACCTTTCTTCCAAAGAACACAGAAGGTGAATGTTTGAAGAATATCCTGGCCATTCTTTTCCATATAATAAACTAAATGGGGACTGGGGCTTTTTCCCCACAAATAAAGCAAGTTATTCAGATATAGAATGAGTGTGAGTAAATAAAGATTTTTCGGTTTTGGGTAAATGATTCCTTAATTTGTATAGCTCTTATTGTACAATTGTCCTTGTTTTGTTTGTCTAGACAGCTTAAAGTCAGCGTTTCTTTACATCATCCCCACAATCATGATTAGTCATCATGCTTCTCTTTCTATGGATTAATCATCTACAGCAAGCCATTTTTCAGCCAGCTGTCCTTCTAGCCCACAAAGCCAGTAGATGGAAGCAGTTTCTTTTCATTGGCTTGTAGGAATTCCCATAAACCAGAATCGGAACAGTTACTTATCCATGTATCAAAAATATGTATTCGTAGAGGAGAATTTAACCAAACCCAGATCCAAAAGTAAATAATTTAGTACATGAAACATTTGTGTATAAATATGTTTGTACAGAAACATCATGTATGCACAAGTCAAAGAGTTGCATTAACAGAAACTGGTTGTGTATGCTGGTGTTGGGACAAAGCAAAACATTGTGTACTTTTGATGTTATTCTGTTAATATTCTCTGAATGCAGCATAATTGTCAGTGACATCTCTTCTGGGGATGAGTTATTATCTGACTAAAAAAACTTGTTTTGGCAGACTAAAATAAAGTCATAAAAGTCAAAAGACAGCAACCGAAAAATCCATCTTTTGCTGTTGGGTCTGGGAAAGAGACATTACCTAAAATAACCTGAGACCATTTAAAATTGCTCCCTCTCTTGCTATAACAGACAGATATTAGTATGCAGAAAGGTGAACACTTGGGATTAATCTTTAAACATTAACCGTGTCTGAAGAACCTCACAAAGCTGTCTGCAAGACAGAACGGTTTCACCTTTTCATCCACTGTTGGTCTGTCTGGCAGCATTGTATTAATCTTCTTAAAAAGTCTTAAAAGTCTGTTCAAAAAAAGTCTTAAAAGTCTGTTCATTTGAGAAGACTGTCAGAAAGGTTTTTCTTAACATAGGTATTATAACAGTCTTGGCGTGCTTAATTAACTATGGTTTTTGCAGTTCCAGAATTCCTTATGAAGATGCTAGGCTGTATATACTCAAAGAAACTTTAACAGGACCATGCATCAAACGTGCATTCTCTTGTGCTACGTTTTAGATTGCATACTTGAGAAATGTGAAATTTTTCTTGTCTTTTTATATCTATGAAATGTTCTTTTGAAAGGCATGTACACGTATAATGCAATGTATAACTGCCTTGCTTCTACAGCCATGTTCCCATGAGTAATTATCTGAATTAGAGCTGCAACTTGAATTGTCTCCATTAGTGAACCTATGGACATGCTGTTTTGCATTGTGCTTGCAGCACAAAGGTCAAATATAAGAACAAAATGAACATCCCCCACATTTGCAACACCGGGACATCAAAACATTCCAGTCTGGGGTAACGAGGCATATATACATGCTCAATTGGGACACTTTTGATGCATGGATTTTCTCCATCGCCCATCGGCCATTTGAAAGCTAGTGAGAAAAAAATCTTCTTGGTGATGTTAGGACTAACAATGAAGGCCAGTGATTGGCTCTTATATAGTGCTCTCTGTGATCTTGTTTCAAAGCCCAGTGCCAAAGTTTAATTGCTGATTTTTTTTAATGGCGGATTGTTCCCCCTCTGATTCTAAAATACGATGCGCTGTCAGCGCATTGAAGTGGAGCTTTGAGGAAGTTTGCACGTCATTTGATGTCTCCGAGCATTCCGCTGCATTGTTAAAATTCAAAACAAATTTATAGGGCCGCTAACAGAGAACATTTCTGAAAATCCACAAAAAACAGTCAACAGCACTTTAATAACCATGGACTTTCCATACTGGCCATCACTCACTGGTTCTTCAGGCATCTCTGGTTTCAATAATGTTCTATAAACACTTAAAACAACAGACTGAGTGCATAAACTAAGATAAAGGTCTGTATAATGCGTGCATGAACTGCAACAGAAACACTCCAATTTGCCTTAATCAAAAGTGAGTTAGAAGAGACTGTTTTGACTGCTGTCCAGAGCAGCAGAAATTTTCAATACACCCCGAAGTACATTCTAGTTCTATTTCCAGGCATCAGCCGAACACAGAGGGCGTTAAACCTCAGCTGACCACTGGCTGTCTCACAGCCATCGACTGACTCGCACGTTTGTATTGAACTTCTATGAGAGACCCAGCGGGGATCCGGTTGACTCTGGTTGCTAGAGAGACTCTAACGGACTGTCAGGAAATGACCCACAGAGCTCTCTCCAGACTGGTTCGGTCCAAAACATTTTGTTTACTCCACAGAGCACTTGACGCCTTTTTCCTAAACATTAGTGTCCTTTTACCAGTGCATTTATCCCTGAAGAGAAAAATGCATCCATTAAATGGTTCTCGCACAAACTTCTCAAACAGACCTCTCAAATGAACTTTACCTGTTTGACATACGTAATTTTAATCTTTTATACAGCTTTTCACTATAGCTATCTGTCCATCTGTCCATCCTTCCATCCATCCATCTATATGATTCATTTTATGCCACAGATTTTGGTCCAATCAAATGCTCCCTAAAATGCCCTATTGTTTTCAGTGAACATTTATTTCTCATAGCACATTCAGTAACATTTTTCTTGTTTTAAATATAAATCTAAGAAAATTTGTGATGTTTCTGTTGTAAAAATGTAAATGGGGAAAGAAATAGCAAAACTTAAGTGAATACCAATTTTGTTACATTGTGTTGTAAGTATGTGTATTTTTACTGGAAAACAAGACAAAGACATTCTGATATTCTCTTTCTTTAAATAGATTTAATGCAGTGTTTTTTAATAAGCCAACAAAAAATGTAACCTCACCATGGGAAGGTAAAGGAAATTTACCTCTATTCGCATGACTATAAGAAAAACAAGTTTCCCCTCGTGTGATGTCAGCTTTTTTTTTGTTACCATTATTATAGTGGCTGCCTGCTGTTTTTTCCAAAACAAGTGTCCTCTGATTACAATCTTCCCTGTTGTAATGATTTCAGCTAGAATACACTTTCAACTATGGTCTCTGAGCTGTCACAGATGCTGCCCAGCAGGTAGCAGAAGGGCCCAGGTGCCCATATTCTCTTATGACGAACAGCCTGTGCCCACAGCTGATTCAGCTGCCCTGAGTGAGATATCATCCATGCCAGCACAGATCTTACTGTACTCTCTCTGTCCATACTTGGAGTTCAGGGATAAGATACTTCAATTTCATTAAAAGCCAAATGAAATTTAACAGCGACCGAAATGGAGGGTCTGTTTGTAAATAACATATAGTCTATAAACAATGTTACAATGAAACCTGTTATAAAACCTGCTAATTTGATATGTAAAGGTGTCTGTTGCATGTTCACTCTGATGAAGAAATTAGTGTTGGAGACAGTTTGTCTGACACAGATATCTGTGGGTTTAAATTAAGAGTAAGCATCCATTGAAGCCCTGGCAAACAAAGAGGTGGTGTCGCTCTCCTTACCAATTAGCCCTGTCTGTACAACTTCCTGGCAAATTAGTTTCCTTGCTTCAACACACACAGTTCCGGTGACTGAACTTTGCTGGACTGGTGTGTCAGTTAATGTGTGTGTTCCCAAACTGTTTGTGACTAACAAGAAATAACAAATCTATTCTCAGGATTCAATGTGTGCACAAAACATTTTCTTAAATCTCAACATTGAATTGAAACACTGAAAAAGAAAATATAAAAAAATGCTACATTATTATCAGTAACTGAAGTAAAAGGCAGTCTTTTCATTTTTTACTCTTTATATTGCATCTTAAGAAATAACATCATTAACTTTATATACATTCAGCATTTACATACAAAATACAAAACTATAAAATTTATAGCGGATTCTCTAAAATAAAAGGAAACAATATATGGAAGGAAAAAATGCTAAGAGTGATATAGTTAATCCTATACAATATATGATAAAGTAGAATCTTCTGTCTGAGCTTCAACATAAACTGTATGTATCAAAAAATAAATGACATCACAGGTGTATTTTTAAACAATGAGTTTCTATACAACAAAATGCATTGATTCCACCAGGATAGAAAATGATCCATTTGTATAACATTATTTTTGTAACACTGTTCTTTTTTGGCGTTTGTTTTGAAGTGGGGAAAAATTATACATAAAGAATTACTGCAAAGCAGTTTTGGACAGCTTTGATTGTAAACAGAACTAGATCTACGGTAACTGCATTTATTAGTGAACATCAGATTACAAATAAATAAAACATGCACGTTTGTTTTTCTTTCACAAAATGTATCACTTTTCAGAATGCATTTACCTCACATAGAGTAACACCGCACATTATAATAAATAATATTATTTTTTAAAGATGAAAAGACGAGAGACAGTTCATTTATTCAGACTATAAATGTATAAATAAGAAGGCAACATTGTATAAATAAACATCTAAATCAATAAGCATCTTCCACGTGTCCATGGAAAATAAATAAGAGTAACATATGTACAGTATGAACACGACTCTGTGCTTAACCAAAGTCCTGATGCTGGAGGTGGTTTATCCAGTCAGTAACAGAGATAGATGGCTGTAATCTATATAATCTTCATCTTTGTCCTCTTCCTCTCTCTGTAAGAGGGCTATGGAGGAATATAGTAGCTGTTGCCTTAGTAAAAAACACAACAGTTACGAGGCACAGAGTCTTACTGCATGAAAAGGTTTGTGTATTTTTCTCTCAAACCATCTATAATGATGCTCTCCAATTCACATGAGGTGGTGGAGTCACATTGTAGAGTGGAAAGAGAAGATTGAATAAAGGTTTTGGGGGTCTATACGTTAAAAAACACAGAAATGGGCTCTCACCTTTGAAGCCCTTTACGGAATAGTGCCCTGCCTCTGCCTTCTATTAGTGGAGACAATTTCTTATATTTTATTTTACAAAATAAAACAAAAGCAAGCAAAGAAACATTACCAAATCCCTTCTTATAAACAAAACTAGCATTGAGCCTTTTGAAAATGCGAAATGATTTGTTAATACCACACACAAAGTCGGCTGGTGAAAGATGTTTCCAGTTTGCGGCATTAGTCGATGTTCTAACTAATCATTTTACCGTCTAAACATGTTTATAATAAACAAAAAATTGCAAACAATCACATTTTTTCCACATGAGATTTGTTATGTCTTGCATTTCAACTACTTTCTGCAAACATTACAAGGTTAGCAAGGGCGTTACTTGTTAGAAACTTCTGTGAAATCCTCCTGTAAGAAATAAGTGACTTTTATATACTTTTTAAATTAGAAATATTTTAACACAGAAACAGGAAACGGTAAGATAATCAACATCATCCTACTGGTATGGAAAAAAGGACATAGCATACTTGAAAAAGAGGTTGGTGTCCCTTTACACAGACAGGTTGAGATGTTAGTTGAGGTTCTGGAAGTGTCAATAATTCATTTCTTTTATAAGGGTTTTTATTTGCCTCCTTTCTATCCATATAAAACACACAGAATACTTTTCATTTGTCAAATATTTCACTATATATATATATATCAGAAATATATCTATATATTTCTAAAAAAAGAAAGAAAATTCACTATAAGAACATTTGTCCCCCAGTTTTAAATATCAGTGACGTTTTTGCCCCCGATTTCTGACCCTGGTATTGCACCTCTATAACGGCACCAGGTTTACTTGTCTTTGTCCGTAACGCACATGCTCAATCATATCACACCATGATCACGAAGCGTTTGCCATTCAGCCATAGGGAGAGACAATGACATCATTCACAAACTGAGCACACTGAGCTGGTTTATGTCCCTCTGTACTTTCCACATGATTTGTCAATTCCGTCAGTCTAGACATTTCTGCCTCTGATGCATAGACAGCACAACCAATGTGGAAGAGCAGAATGTTCGGAGCTGTCTCACATTCCAAATCAGAATCCTTCCAGCGGACTTGGCCTCAACGATTTTGGGTTAAAACCTTATTCAAGTTTACAGATGAGCAGAAAACGTCTGCGCTGTCTGAACCAATACAGCAAGAAGAGAAAATGCTCAGTGCCACTGAGTTAAAACACTTCTTGGCTAGAATAAGTTGCAGGAGGGAACTGGTACAAGGGCACATATGGTACACGCTCTGCGACAACGCTCCATGTGGTGCCTTGTAGGGGCAGTGGAAGGGAGTGTGATTTTCAATGGGGCAGGTAAGAAGGAAATCACGGTTGGGAATGGGGATGATGGGTCATGGATTTTGTGTCCAGATTAGCATTCCTACTTACAGTTGCATGAGCCAGAATGTTTGACTTCCAGGACGAGACCCAGGGAGCAGGCGGCCTGCCTCATGGTGCACTCGCTGGGGTAGGTGGTGTTGTCACTGGCGCAGACACTGTCACCTGGGCGACTCCCGGGACAAGTGTCCTCGCACACTGAGCAACGTCCTCGTCCTGTCTTCTTCTCCCAAAGACACTTACGTCCCTCGTGGCAACTGATGTCTTTGCACGATCTGGCATCTGAGGACAAGAGGATGGATGGGAGATGAATGAAAGGTGAGCTCAATGAAAAAATTTCCAGTCACAGCACTATAATCTGCTCAACAAATGGCCATTCATTCCTAACTGCCTAAGTTCTCCTAAACGTGATGTATGTATCTAAAACCGCATCCTTGAGTCCCATTCATCTATATTATTTCCATGAGAGAGATGGTAATTTTAGTCTTGTTTCACTCTTTTTACTCATTGTGGTTTGAGGAGGTATTAAATAACAGAAAGCAGCTAAAGCAGTCAGAGCTAACCATGTGAAACATGAATGTGTTATTGCAACAGAAAACAGAGTAATGGAAACCACATGTTTAAGAGAGTATTGTGCAAGTAGGAGATTTAGTCATATTCTCACCTATGCATTTCCCTTCATAGGCCACTCCAATAGACCTTCCAAGGATGCACGTAGCTCTTCTGAGATGGCAGGCGCTGGCATACACGATCCCATCATTGCCACATAGGTACTGCTCTGGAGAGATCACCTCAGGGCAAAGCCGGTTGCAGGTTACGCAGTAGGCATTGTTGGTCTGGTCCAGTACGCACGTTGAGCTCCCAGGGCAGCGCACATCGTAGCATGACTCTGCGTAAATAATATAATCAGTCAAAGCTGACATTAATCAAAAGCTTCTGTGAATAATGACCTGATTACGTACTAGGTGACATCAACAGAAAAAGAAAATCATTTCAGAAGGGGAAATATTGCAAAGACAAACTTTGAATTTTTTTCAGCAAAGTACAGTGAGAATATTGTCCCATATGACTGTGGTTTAGTTCCTGCATCTAAACGAACACCCTGTATACTTCAAACTTTATTCTTGTGAATAACGTGTACTGACAAATTATGTAAAATAGTCCAGAAATGTTTATTAAGTAAACAGGGTCCTTTTTTTATTTTGACTGATTTTTTCTAGAAGTATTTGGATGATCGTACTTTTGCATTTTCCCTGGTACTGTGCGGACAGGTCAGGGTGTCTCTTGCACTTGGCCCTAAGAAGGGCACACTCGGTCCTGTAGGTTTTCCCATCAGAGCCACAAACAGGCCCCTTGAACGTGACATTGGAGCAGTCTGGGGTGCACACACAGCGGGGCTTATTCCTCTTGTTCATTTTGCACCTTTTTCCGACACCACAGTCCACATTATCACAAGTCTCTGTTGAATCAATAAAAAATGCTTTGATCATGTGATCAGTTCATATATCAATTCATGTTTGTGCTCCATGTTTTATGTTTCTCACACTATAAATCAGATATCACACTAATCACAATAATATCACAATAATTAATGATGTTATTGTTATTTCTCAGCAGGAGGTATTGCATGCTAAGCAAGTTAACAAGCTGCAGAGTTGCCTTGTATTTTTTCATATCCTCGCATTCCACACTTAATCTGCGTAATCTTTCCTGTCTGAAATCTTCACAGACTATAACTCCCATGCTTCCAAACTGCCTTCAACTTAAGTTTAACATCTTACAGATGAGTTGCTCACCAGTTGCTCAAATAAGGCAAGGCTTTTTGTTCTTTGTGTTTGTAATCTTATATGGTACCTTTGCAAGGTATACAGTTCGGTGCACCACCATTGAAGATCAGCCATCGGAAAAGCGTGTTATTGGGCACATCTTCTTCAGTCCACGCTGTGCCCAGTCGGCCGCTCCTGCAGCAGTCCTCCCTGCTCATCCCGGACATGTACAGAACTTGGCATCTTCCATTCTTGCCCTGCTGAAGCCAGCAGTTGCCGGCTGGAAAGTGTCACTGTTACCACTTTGATATAGCGAATTGTTTTGCTCATTATTGCACCCACACCAGCTATGTTCTTGTATGCATCTAATTAAAGTGAATTAGTTATTAAGCATCTTTCCAGCTATGAATTAAGCACTGGTGTCGGTGAACCTGGTAAAATATCAAACAAACACTTTTGTGAAAGTCTTAGTGGCACTTTTTTAAAGTTGGATTGAAATTGCTAGGCTTCTTGATTCGTCTGCCATCTGAAACCACTCAGTCCTATTTGAACGTGCTACACTGTGATTGTATAAAGATTTCTGTACATTGAAAGGAACCATGCTGAACCATTTAGACATAATAGCAATATAAACACAGATTTACAATTGTCCGCACAATATTTAAATGACCTTTATCATCACTTCAAGACCAAGTTTTCATTGACAGGAAGGCGTATCGCTTGTAATGATTAATTACGCATTCAAGGCTAAATTCACCTTTCTTGAAAACGAGTTAACTTCTAGTCAGTTTTCTAGTAAGTCCAGATTAGCGTATAAATGACTGTAATATTTAAAAGACTTTAATAAATAGAGAATAAATCCTTTACCTTGTACTTTGTGCTGTTCCATCAAGTGCGCAAACCACACGAGCAGCGCGATCACGCCCTGGCGGAGCTGCGGTAACCGGCGCATCCTCAGACAGACGCGGGTGGGTCACGGAGGAGCGGCTGACAGATGCGCTGCTGATGCTTCGCGCTCAGCGACTGCCACACGCCTTCAGTCTCGCTTTTTAAATCTATATGGGGTCTCCAGTTGGATGCCTGCGGTGGGCGGTCTTCATAGTTGGTAGGGGGTGGGGAGAGCATTGTAATAGTTTGTCCACCGAAATTTATCAGGTGATGTTTGTAAGTCTGAAAACGTTCTCTCCTCCTGAGCAACGTTTTGTTTGGGCTGTTGCGTAGGGCTGGATCAATAATTTGGGAGTTTAGTTGATTTTAATATGTGAGATATTTAAATGTCACACTTTAAGAGTCAAATTAAGAGAGCTTGAACTTTATCGGACAAAAAACTATTAAATCACTTTTGTAACAACCGCAGAATAAGAAGCAGTTTTATTCTGATCGTTTCTAAAATTATATTAAAACCAAAACAAAGGTTTTTGCTCAGGCGCTCTGAGACAATATATTTCTATTTATTATTCGTATTTAAAATAAAGCAGTGCATTGTTTAATTATTTCTAGGAACTGCATGTTGTGTTGCATTAGCAGTGTTACGGAATAATATTAGGTGATATGTCTGTATAAACTCTAATGCTGTGCAGCAAACGTCAAAAAGAATACGTGCAATACTTGCACAAAATGACTGTGTTGTGGGAATGCGTCTGATGTAACTTTGAATCCTGGGCTTTCAACAGGTCCAGACAGTTTTCATCCAGTTCAGTTCAGACGATAAACCTTAAAGTGGCCCATTACAGTGCAATTTAGAGGTAATAATAAATGCAAGGATACGGTCAGTCTAATAATAGCTGAGACAGTTGTATGGTCCTCCCCAGGGTCAAACCTGTAAATATAGCACAACAAATCCTCCTTCAAAGGAAGCTATCAGGGTGTTGCGTTACAGCCCGTCTGCACTACTACCCGACGCGACGCGACAATCTGGAGCGCCTCATTATTAAATAAACGAAAGTGCTGAATACGCGCACTTGCGATACGGACAGTTCGTGCAATATAATGGGAGCGTCCTTGTTTGTCGCCTTGAAGTGTAGAAGGGTGTTAGATTAAATGATAATACTAAAACACGGTCATATGGGACGAATAGTCATTCTCACGTTACTTTGTCAAAGTGTCAGGTGGAAATAATTGGTTACTGTCCCTCTATGGGAATATTAAAGGAAAAGCACTCAACCAGGGACTCTTAGCACACGTTGTTAATAACAAAGAGTTGTGAACAATCACTCTGAAACCCGGACATACGTTGCACAGCTGTGCTCTGTGGTTACAGATGTCGCTGGATTGATCGAATACCACACAGAATTGTCTTACTCAACAAAAAACAGCCATAGGCTGTTTCATAAAGACAAAACATGCATTATAGACATGCATTATAGACTGTTTTGCATACTGCTTTAACTTTAAAAGTCACTAAAGGGGTATGCATATTTACAGAAGTTGATAAATATATTAATCATTAAAATATAAATAAAATATTAAAACTTTTTTTTATTTATGGACATGTAATTATTACTACCTGTAGTTGATAAATAGCTTCGTTTGACATGTGAATTTGGAGACATCTGCTGGTCGATAGGGGAAATGCAGGACAGATGGCTGGAACATGACGCAGCTTTTCAAATTACAATTCAGAAAAACTTAATTTTTTAATATAAAATATATTTATTTTATTAAAACGTGATCTTTTTTTATAACAAACATACCAATATGCAAAAGGTCAGTTTGTTTAATCGGTAAAAAAAAAAATTTTTTTTTTTAATAAAAAAATGCAAAACGAAACATTGATTTCACTAAATGAATTCATGTTCATTCAGTTTAAATGGTCACCTCTTCGCTGTTCTTTACCAGGTGTCTGTTCTGTACTTTGCCAAAAATAAATGACGGTAGGTTGATTTTTTTTTTTTTTTTTTTGTTTTTTTTTTTTTAAAGGTTTTTTTTTTCCTTTTTTTTTTTTTTCCCCTTTTTCCCTTTTTTTTTTTTTTTTTTTTAATTTTTTTTTTTTTTTTTTTTTTTTTAATTATAAAAAAATAATTTTTTTTTTTTTTTTTTTTTTTTTTTTTTTTTTTTTTTTTTTTTTTTAATAAAAAAAAAAAAAAAAAAAATATAAAATTTTTTTAAATTAAAAAAAAAAAAAAAAAAAAAAAAAATTTTTTTTTTTCTTTAAAAAAAAAAAAAAAAAAAACTTTCTTTAAAAAACAAAACTGGAAATAATGGTGGTTGAAATGACATTTGACATGCAACGATATGCTCCTAACTGGCAATGCTATTTCCTTAAGTTAACTAGGAACACTAACCTTTTGTTAAACCTTTAAACTTTCTAGTTTGTCTTCACTAACAGTGTAGATGACATGTCATTCTAATAATAGTGCTTGTTAAGGAGAGGTGTGGCATTTTCTAAACAGTTGGATATACATTTGTAGGGACCTTAGCTGTATTCGGAGTCCAGAATATCATAGTGACTTAGGCTGGGCCCTTTTGATGTAACAACTGCCCAAAACTCCCTAGCAACCACATAGCGACCTGGCAGTGAGCCAGGTGTATATACCTCTGAGTGAGCAGGCCTTGACCCTCAGAGGGGGAAATGAGGTGGCCATTATACTGCCTCTCAGTGGAGGGTAGAGGAGTTACAAAGGTCAGCATCAAATATGACATCAAGCTCTCTGTCTGTATTCACTATTTATCTTTCTGTTTGTCTGTATATGTATATGTATATTTATCTTTTTGTAGGTCTAATGTAATTTTTTTAGTATGGCTGTAAATCGTCAAGATCTAATTTCACTGATAAGCTTTCTGCTAATGCTATCCTTGAATCTGTAACGTGCATCCTGTGGAGCTGTATCTCTGTTTATTGGTAGGTCCTTTGATATGCAATTTTATTGGTTTGATCATTGTTTCTGTTAACAGTTGCCTCTCTAATAAATGCATATTAATTTTATAGATAATCTCTTTTTAAGGGACAAGAGATCAGTTTGAGGGAAAGACAGTAGCAAGGCTGGAATATGAAGCGTACGTTTCAATGGCAAAACTGGAACTGGAAAAATCTGCAGTGACATCAGGAGAAAATGGCTGAGTGTCAGACACATCAATATACAACACAGATTTGGGTGAGTTTGCAGTCTGTTCAGATAATGAGCCTGTTAATTAGCCTAATATCATTACATACTGAGTATTTTCTGTGCCACTGAGTATTTTCTGTACCTCCTCCTGTGTCTACAGTGTGGTTCCAATAACAGAAACAAGGGTTATAATTGGGAACTCATCACCACACAGAAGTGATTCCTTAGAGGCAGTAAAATACTGTATCGGCACATTTAAAGATACTGTGGTGCAGACATGTCACTCCTGAAGCACTTTTGGTTTCTGTTTAGTCCCATGGTACTTTCCAAACACTGGGTATGAAGTAGGGCTTGAAAAAGTTGTTTTCCTTACAATTACATTACCTAAAGGTTAAGTTTGATGAATACACTTTACATCATAATTTGTGGAATACAGATATTTGATGTTTAAAATGAGCTGCTTTTGGTAAATTTCATGTTAGACAATAGCTTGTCTACATTTTTTTAAAGGTTCTCACAAAACCTCTGCCTTAAAATGTACTCTATTCTAATATACCATATCTAATTTTATTCAAAGAAATTAAATGCATTTATAGTAGCTTGTTAATTATTGCCAACAAAATGTAATTATTTCTTAAAGTATATAACCTTTTGTGGGTATCTTTAGGGTACCTTCCATGTGTTTTTTTATATGTAACATGTAACATTGTGAAACTACTATATAAATAAAACTGAATTGTATTGAATAACATTGTGCAATCGCATGGAACATGTTTGTAATTATTTCTTTTTTCAGGAAATATATGAGTCTGGAGAGCCATGCTGGAAAGAGAACAAGGAGTGTTTGTGGGCAGATGGTGGAAAAGATTCCAAGCAAAGTTGAACTGCTAACTGGCAAATGAGCTACAGTACATCTCATTAAGCAGCAAGAAGTTTATTGAAAAAATACAAGGTTTTACATTTAATTAACCATCAAGAGTATACTTTACTCTTAATGAACAAAAAGTACTTAAAAGGTACCAGTGCAAAAATATGTAAACATTAAAAAAAAAAGTATTTTTTTTTGCCTTTGGTAGAATTGGCATCAATTCCCAAAGATTTGATAGCACTTTATATTTAGGTCATTATTAAACATTTATTATCAGATCAGTAGTTCATGTGCATTCAAATATAAAAATATACAACTTTGTCAACGATTTGGTTTTTCAAAATATTTGAGAGCATGTTAAAAAAGTTACTTTTATATGAAGGGTTCCCATTTACTGAGAATGTTCAGTAGAGTTTCTTAGTACTGTGAAAATGTGTGTGTGTTCAGAGTGGGTGCCAGTATATAATGCAACATCTGTACAACAGTAACGCTTTCTGTCATTATTGTGTCACACACTCCCATTGCCATTGGTCAGACAAATAGGTAGACCTGTGCCAAAATCACATTATTGTTTGAGCCGACATTGCTATGTGGGCTGGTAAGGAACACAGCAATGTTTTGAAAGCACCACAGAGTTCATAGTCTTTGGGTATGAACATCTTACAGTTATCTCTGCATATTAAGCTACAAAAAGTATTTAACAGAAATTGTTTGTTTGTTTTTTAGTACTTGGATATAAAATAAATGATTGGGGGGCAGTTTCCCAGACAGGAATAAGATTAAGCTAGGACTAGGCCTTAGTTAAATTAGGACCTTTAAGTAGTTTTTACAAACAGGTAGTATCAGTGTGCGTCTTAAGACAAACAATGGCACTGATATATTTTAAGACATGTCAGTGCAAGCTGTTTTCAATTAAGACAGCTTAGACATTTAAGCAAGCATTTTAGTCTAGGACTGTGCTTAAGCCCTATCCAGGAAACTGCCCTTAGATAAGTTAATCTTTTGCCAGTGATTATAACTGAGGTCAGTTTCTGTTCCTGATGCCAGAATAGGACACCAATGAACAACTTGTTGCCTCTAAGTATTATTCACAATTGCTAATAAAACTAGTTGAGTGTGAACTACACTTGAAATGGGTGGAGGTGGTAAATCTATGCCAACAGTATCATCTCTCCAGTCACATGTGACATTCCTAATACAGTCAAAAGCTTGCATCAGGTGCAGTGCAAAAGATACACTGTTCAAGTCAAGCAGGGAAGACAAGCATATAGAAGATAAATGCCATTGTTTCATTGTGATCCAAACGGAACACAACTGGTGGGAATTCTTGGATCAACATGTACCAAATTGATATCAAAGACTGAAACCTTGTACTGAATCAGCTAAGATCTGAACCTTCTGCTCTCAGTGAGGGTTCTCCTCCAGTTCCTGACCTTCTGCTTCGTTCTCTGCGTTTTTCATCAGTGGTTGATATTTCCTCTTGAAGAAGCCGAGCTGAGTACAGAATGCATTTTTGTGTTGGTTTTAAACAGAGATGATTATAAAATGCATATATAATAATTAATAAATATAAAAAGGGAAAATAAAGTACCTTCCAAAGCAATGCAACAGCAAGAGCCAATAATAACAGACCACCAATAACACTTCCTACAATAACGCCAACTGGGACATCTCCTTTAGCTCCAGGTTTGCTCACTGTGACTCCAACCTGCAATGCAGCTTCACTTCATGAGCTAAAATTTACAGAACATCCCACCTCTGGTAGGATCAGATGACATTAGACCTCTATTTACATTTCAAGTAATTCCTTACTTTTGTTAGTGCCGTGAGCTACCAATTGTGTCATGGGAAAGCTATGTAAAAGGCATGAGTAATGACTGCTAATAAAGTAATGACTAACGTGGTTAAGGTTGTCTGAGGGGAAATTGCAAAGGACATATTCTGAATAAGCAAAAACAAACAGCTGTACCTCCAGGTGCTTCTGTTCAATGAACAGAAAATCAGATTGAGATGTCTCTATCTCAGCGCTCACAGAAAGTAAGACGGACAGGAAATCAGCCTTGAAATGGATATACAAGACGATGGTGAGATATTACCAAGGTACATGAGCCCAGACCAACATGAGCCCATTGGCAAAATAGCTGCTAATCTTACCTTTGCAAAGGTCCCGTTCCATATATTTGTAGTCACATTCACATAATAATCATTCTTCTCCTCTAGGTCCTTCAGGACACATTTCATTGACTTGCATGATGCTGTCTTACAGTTCTGTGCATGATGAACATAACAGATACAAAGTACAGATACAGTTACAGCTCTGAGGCTTGAAATGTCAAGACATCCTGTTATTTGCACTATAATCAAGACTGAATTACTCAGCATGTGAAAATAATAAAAATCATTATTGCACAAACAACTATTACATGGCCTCATACGTCATTCATTAGGCTTTCCTTTTTAAGTCAGAACCAATAACAATGTCACTTCAAATGCAAATGTTTTTCTCATTCTTGGATTCAGGACAATTGGAGACAAACAGCCAGAAGCACTGACCAGTTCCTTTGTTCCTCTAAAGCTCTCCTCGGTTAATCTGGAAGAATAAGGTTTCTCACTGATCTTAAATGGGTCAATCAGATTGTTGTCCGCACAGTGTATCTTTTCAGGCTGTTGCATGAAATTGAAACCGTATTGGTTAATCAAATCATGAAATCAAATAATTCCCGCATGCACAAGCACTGTTTTCAATCATATGTCTTCTAATATTTGGACAGTTGTATAAAGCGTGTATAAAACACAAAAATATGTTCCACCATGCCAAATTTTGGGAAGTTTAGGATACTCACAGGTGAAGTTTTAACTGAGGTGACATACAGGAGAGGATTTCCAGCTTTAGTGCTGTTGGGCAGTGAGACAGTGAGGTAAACGAGACTGACTGGGAGGGTTCCTGTGGAAACCTGCAGAAATCCATTCAGGGCACATCTCAGGTCACCAGTGAGCATAAGGGTTGTAAACTGTAGGCTGGATCACTAAGACTGTGTTTAAAATTGCACATTAGCATACTAGTACTATTATTTTGCAGTTTTGTAGTATGTATACTATACATAAGATGCAAATGTTGTGTATTCATGTATTACCTGGACGGCCTACTGCACTTTAAAGACCATGCTGTATTGGGAATAATGTAGGAAAACCAACAGATGGCAGCAGTGAGTAGCGCCATAAACGATGTCTACATCCATAAAACAGAACTCACCTTCAGATTAAAATTAAAATGTGGGCCAATGTCCTTGAAAGTCTTCATTGTGGTTGTGATTTCATCCTCTTTTTCAAGTAAATAAACATTTATATTCGCTTCTCTGGATAAAAGAAATAAAAAATATTAAACTGTGAAGAGTTATTGCAGATGGACACTGGGTTGCCCAGTTAATTAAGTTTGGATGATTTTAAATAAGTGGAAGATATTAAACTATGTTTTAGAACATACAACAGATTCATAAAGGAAATGATGTTTCATAGAGGCGTGTGTTATAATCTGACCTGCTGATGATGACCTCTGAGTTGTATTGGACAGGAATAGAGACAGAGATCTTATTATCAGCAGGAGTTTCCTCCATGCTGTCACTGCAATGCAAATCAATTACAAATTCATTAATTACCAATTAAACAACAATTAATCATAATTGCTAAATTAATTTTTCTTATACCTTACGGTTTCAAAGACAACTTTGGCATCTTTTTGTAGCTGATTTAAGTTAAAGTCAAAGTTGATCACAAATGAAGCCTGGTGAAAATAAATAAAACTGTATCATATCAGAATCATGTATTAGTCAGGTATGAACAGACATGAACACTCCGTTCAACAGAAGTCTCACCGATTGGTCCATTCTCAGGGCTGGATAACTCACTTGGCAAACAAGTGTATCTGATTCTTTCATCAAAGTACACTTTACCTCTGATCCATCAGTCTGAAATAGCACAAAAGTTGTGAATACACAAATTCTACATTCAGATAGAGCTGCAGCTAGGAATTCTGGGCTGCCTGATTGTATGTTCTGGGGCCCCTCACTTGAGTTGTTGAGGGTCCCTGCTGCTCTCTTGATGCCCTAAAATCATTCCTAACTTTTCAACCCTGTACAGTAACTACTGTCCGACATTCAGATATGGTAAAAAAACGAATCTCTCTAAGGTAAGAGCTAATTTAACAGCAATATATTTGTAAATTAAGATGCTCTCTCTAAAGATTTTTGCTAATAATAAAAATAAAAAGGAATAGTTTGGACATGGTTTAATATATAATATACCACTGGTGTAACAGAAGCATAGAACAGGTTCCTGGAGTAACTGGCAGATACTCTTGTATTGTAGGCGTTTTCCTTTCTGTTCATTACAGTCACTGTGAAGGACAATCTTCTCTTGTTTTGGCTGACCACCAGTGGAGTTTTGCTAAAATACAATAAAAATACAGTGCATATACAGTATAACAACCACTTTTTGTAATTATTCAGTTTTAAAAGGGTTAGTTTGTTCAGGAAATGCTGTAAATTTCAAACTGCTTTTTATAGGTCACTGATCTAATTTAAATAAATCAATCTCAAGTGATTACCAACATTTGTAGGTTGACCTGTTAAAGTCACATCCAAGGGAATCTTACCCAAGATTGTCTTCGCTCTCCACACTCAATACCAAATCACTAAAGCAGACGTCATCTGGACCACAGTCCTTTGAGAATGGGATCTGGACCAAACAAACCCCAGAGATAAACAGCATTCAATAAAGAGCATTAAGGAACTGAATTAAAATTATGCTAACTCCTGTTAATTTCCAATGTAAATCATTTCAATTTAACACAGCCTGTATACAGTAACATAGCCAATAACATACTGATACTTCAAATCAAGAATGTAGTAAATAACATCAGAACTTTCATTTCTGAGTAAACTATCACTGGAAAACTTTGCCACACTTACAAAAAACTCCCATGCAGTCAGACTAAAGACATCTAGAACAGGGTCTGAATCTGGATTCCTGAGAGCTATATCCACACGCAAAGCAATTGAGTTGACGAGGTCGGGGGTCTCCTGCACGTAGACATCATGCTCTTCACAAGTGTCCTGCACATTGACGCTGATGTCCTTCTGCACGACTCGATCCAGATTGCTGAAATGGCCTCTTGAGCTGACTCGAGACGACTGCAGATCTGCGTCCAGGGTCAGGTTGTACCTGATATCTGCATTTATATAAGAAACAATGTGTACGTTTATGATTTCCTCTGACCAATGTTTTATCTCCTAAAATATATACAATACTGCACAAAAATCGTAAGCATATTGGATGCTTCACCTTTTATCATAATCAAATGAGACTTTTGTATGAACATGGGGTCATTATGACAGACACAGAGATCTGATCTCACAATCATTGAGTCTGGGATTACATAAAGAGTATCTAGTAATTTAGTGTCACTAGGTTACGCAAACCCATTTTGGTGAATCAGTGTGTGAACAGAGCAGAAACTGAATCAGGCTCACCTACTGCCACTGTTTTTGTGGGCCTGAATGTTGCGCTAAAACAGACTTTAGCCTTAAAGCAGGACACCTGCCTGCCACCATATCGACAGGCTTTATTCAGAATACTGATCTTATCAGGGGTGAAGGAAACCTTTGTCGTGACCACTGCAATTCCTCTGCTCCTAAAACCACACACATAATAAACCCAGAAATTCAAGAACGCATCAATTAAAACTCTTTTCAACTGATTTATAGGTTTTGGAACAAACAGAACAGTCACACAGAAAGTAGATGCTCTCTGTGGTAAAAATGGGAATCTGTGGGTGAGGTTATGACTGAGGTTATCAATGCAAATGTTCAGCAAAGAACTCAATAGGTGGGCAGTAAATGAATTGTTAGAAAGTTACATGATAGCTCGTTACCTAGGATCTACCTGGGCTTTCTTGCACCCAAACAATGTATTAAAATTAATTGGTATCCATGGTGTAATAATGACTGTTGAAATTCTTACCAGAGTTGGACCACCTTCCCAAATCCCCCCACAGTGACATCTGGGACAGAGTCTCCATTCATATCTGCACTGCTATCTAGAGAACGTCCGAAGAACCTCAATGTTCGGTCCACGTGTGATCCAAGAATTTTCTAAATTTGTGACAACATTCAGAATTTAGACACTCAAGTATATTTTCTGATAATTCCATTATGCTGTTAATAGTTCTACCTGTGAGCTCTGCTTTCGAATAGTTTTTCGATCTCCGTTATAGATGTAAATGGCACCTTGACCATTGCCTTCCAATGGAGCACCAACCACCACATCACTGAAGCCATCCAGATTAAGGTCTGGAACAGCAGTAATGGCTGATCCAAAACGAGCATTCTTCTGTGAGCTTTCCAAGAAACCCTGATTGCTCAAGATACCCTAAAAACAGAATATGCTAATACTAAGAAATAAAAGATTCTTTTCATTAACTTGATACATAGATAAGCTTCAACAGACATGGACAAAAGATGAATAAATGTAGTTTATGGTGGGGACCCTTGTTGATTTTGTCCCCACCACTTTATAAAAGATTTCGTTAAGTTGAAGAGGAAAATGTTGCATCAAGGGTCTAATACAGTTAATAAACTACGCAAATCAGATCATCAGTTGGAAGAGTTGGAATAACACAGGACATACATTTATAAAACTTACTATGGTGAATATTATTCATTTAATGTTACAGGACTTTCCCTGCCACTATAAATTATGGCTAAATATGGCAAATACATATGTGTAAATAGATATGAGAATATGGTATATGAAAGAGAAAGAGAAAAATAAACAACTAGAAATACATTACCTTAGTAATGGAGAAGATGTAGACTCTCCCTGTTTCAAACTTCTCCTCACTCATGTACATTGGAGCTCCAACCAGCAGCAGATCAGTCACACCATCAGTATCCACATCAACAGGACAGAGAACACTGCCAAAATATGAGCCGATCTACAAACCACAGACACGTCAATTGCATATTACATATATACTAAACAAGACAGTCAAAATCAGAAGAGTGAGTAAAACTCCATGACATCAAAACTGGCATTTAGTCCATGTCTGTTGGCTTTGAGGTCATCTTTAAGCTTATGATGTGTACTTGACAATTATGTTTTGGCAGATATATGCATCAAAAATGTTGATGGCTCATCATGCACTTATGAGCATATCTATATATTTTTGTCCAATGAAATGTTTTTTAGAATGAGACAGTCCCCTGAACAATACTTTTAGCAACAGCAAGAATAAAAAATGGCTCATGGCTATGGTGTAAACTAAAGGCTGTTTGTCCAAAACAAAAATTTATTTTCCCATTTATGATGTCACGGCCCAGCTGTTTCAATAGATACCTGATCTCCTCTCTGTGAATCTATGACAATGGGTTGTTTCTTGGTGTTAATGGTATAAACTACAACTTGTCCTCTATGAACAGCACGAGGAGCACCAGCCACATAAAACTCAGAAGATCCATCAGTCAGAGTGCTGACAGAGTATCCTGAACATACAACAGGAGAAACAAATCAAATTCAGACAAACAAGAAGAACCTACAGTAACACAATCTACTTTATTGAAGGTTGTGATATGTAGGTGTCGACATAATGTGAGATTGGTGTCATTTGTTGTAAAGTATGCTGCCTACCAAGTAATGAACTATGGTTTCTGTCCTCCAGAACCTTCTCAAAAGCGTTTTTGGGTAAAATGTCTGATCTCTGAGCAGTTTGGTGAACAACTGTCCCAATCCAATTATATGCCCCAGCTGCACCCAATACAATCACATCCTACAATCAAGACAAAGTAAACCACGGTGAGATTAAACCTTTGAAAAACATTGATGGAATACCATCGCTCATAGACACATAGAGCCAGCACCTTATTTTTGGTCTGGTGTGCACTGAAACCAACTTGAGACATTTCCATTTGAAAATCTGCAACGCCTTTTCCAACACCTGAAAACAGGTAAAATCAAGGAGGTCAGGAAACAAAAAAGGCATAAAATTTAATCATAATTCCACACATTTTCATTACATGTACTTTCAAAAGTCCTTAATTAGTAAAACAGACAGTTATGGACCTTCAATGTTGAAGATTCGATCTCCAAGAGCTCCAACAATCTCTATAAGGGCTGCCTCTTCAGACACATTAAAGAAGTATTTCTCAGTTGGAAAACTGGCAATAGATTTAATCTCAGCAATGAGTTTACTTGTGTCAATGTCATTTCTTAGGTAATATCCAAGCACCTGGTGAAAATGCAAAACAAAATATATTTTCAAATATTGAGACTGTATTCCTCAATACAGAGAAAGAGAGAGAGACTGTATTCCTCACATATATTTTTACTAACCGCAATGCCAAAGCGGGTGATGTTTTGCTTGTCACACGCCAGAATCACAGAGTCCCTCAGTGTTTTGTCATGTGACTCTCCATCAGTGACTACCACCATCACTTTAGTGGCCCCAGGACGACCTCCGTTTTTGGGTAAAAATGCATTATTTCTATAAAATACAAACACGTGCAAACACACATGTTGGCATATGGTGTTTATGAGGACTCTCCACAGATGTAATGGTTTTTATACTTAACCTTCACAGAAAACATTTGGCACTTTTTAACAAAAATTCACCATTTAGTATGTTTTTATGAGATTTAGTTTATGAGGACATGGTAAGTGTCCCCGTAAACCATGTTTAAAGTGTTAAACACGTCATTATACACACTTGTGTCCTCGTAAACCACATATTCAAACCACACACAAACCCACAAAGGGAAAAAGAAAGCCTTACAATTGTGGATTTAATATTTGAAGGAATGGCTCACAAAAACAAAATAAATAAAATTCTGTCCTCATTTACTAAAGATATTTAGCATGTCCAATCTGTTTTTCATACAATGAAAGTGGATGAGGACCAAATGAGGTGTAAATGATAAAAACATCTTAATTTTGGGGTGAAATATCATTGTCCTTTATACTGTTGTTTAAAACTACTTAAAAACTGCTTAAAAATTAAAAACTAGTGGTTTTGCATATAAAGAGTACATATGCTGTTACAAGAGGCATGGTTTTACTGTATATCTAAAGAGTAATTCACAGAACGCTATAGGAAGGAATATTTGAAAACTGGAGAGTCATCCACACCTTGCAAATTCAATGGCTTTGAATGTATTTGTCTCCAGTCCTTCTTTCTGCTCAATATTTGAAGCGGCTTTAATCATGGACTCTTTTGTCTGATGGGAATTCAGATAGAACTCAAATGAGGCATCAACAGCGTACTGGAGAACACTGACCTGTTTCACAAGATACAACAAATATACAAACAATTTAATATAACAGGTAAAAATACAACAGACAAACGTCAAGTAAAAAGTACACAAGCTGTTTTCACTCACCTGAGTGCTTTGAGGTCCAATATCTAAGCTTTCCAATAGTTTCTTGAGGAAAGCAGTAATTGGTTCCCACGGGTATATACTGTTGGATCCATCCAAAACAATGGCAATGTCCGTAAGACTGCCACAAGCTGCTTAAAAGTGGAATAGACTGTCTTTATATTTTGCTGTGAAAGGTTAACTGCTTATTCACAATATTAAAGGCAGGGTAGGCGATTTTTTTCTGTTATGCTGGTTGAATGTCTCTTCACATCCTGATAACAACCACTAAGTAAGGTGAATATATATTTCTAAATATTTATTAAAAATCTTCTGTGGAAGACACAGAACCATAAAATGTTCGTCCAATCATTGCATTCAGTCCATCTTACATGCCTTTCAAACAATGTATGCATTCATGTGTTGGAAGAGGCGTGGCTTTGGAGAGTGCTCTAAAGGGTGGGTGGGATCTTATGCTTTCAAAGCTAGCTTGCTATTGCCAGTCTCTCTGAAAATGCCCACCCTACCTTTAATTTTTAGTGCCAACAGTAAACTTTTAGGGACAATATTTAGAAGTGTGTTCATACTCTGAATGGCTGGGGAGAAAGCTGACTGGAAAGAGAACTGTGGGCTCACTTCTGTACAGACTCCTGGGTAGAAGTACAGACTACCACAGAGCTGCGCCCACAGAGGACCACATGTCTAAAACACAAATGAATTGAAAGTCATGTGATGTGCATAGCAAGTTTACACGAAACATGCCGTATACACCCGTACAGAACATGTGAGAGGATTTACTGGAGCAGGTACAGAGAATGAAAAGAAAATGCAAATACCACCAGATTAAAGGAATTAAGACAAAACAGCCTGTCACAAATGCCAGACAGGTAGAGGTTTTAGACAAGCAACAAGTATCTGCTAAGACTTTGTCACAAATCTCATTTGCATAACAAATGCAGTTCCTACCATAAACCCTCCATTTTTTGTTGTTCGGGTGAGGGTAAGTCCTAGACTCATGTTGATGTTGTTGCCATTGGAGACAGTTGGCAGATTGACAGTATCTACAAACATATTAAACATGGAATTTATAATTAACTTACTACATAATTAATACATTTTTACTGTTTAGCTTTTGAACTTTGATGCAATTTGAGAGCAAATTTATTAGGCTACATTCTGAAATTTAGGTTAAAGTAATCCAATGAACTCTTTAAGAACACACTTGATGTCACTTGGGAATTCTAGGAAATATTTGCTTACTCTGAAGATTAAGAGTCTGACAGCTGGTTCCAGGATTATTAAAGTCACACTTAAAGATGTCTCCCTTTCGGTTTTGAGTGTATCCCTTCCATGGAGAACCCACCAGAAGCCTGAGGAGCAATGTTGGTTACGTTTAGTACCCTGAATCACAGATTCACAGAACTGGTTTAAAACATGTTATTCAGGATATTCCACTGGACTGAAACAAAACAAACTTAGTCAATAATAGGTAAGCCATTTATAGGTAAATTCCCCCAAAATGTAAATGCTGAGGCTCTGTGGTACTATCAAAACATTGCTTGGACAAGAACATGAACAAGAATATGGCATTACTCCCCAGGGACTTCCAGGGAGAGTCTGGAATGGATTTGAATGGATGTGCAATGGATGTGAAGCTGGGGGAAGCGGAGACCAAAGTGGAGCTGAGAAGCTAATGGACCAGTGCGAAGGAATGAGGACCAAGGTGGAGCTGGAGGGAGTGAGGTGCCTGGTGGAGCAGGAGGGGTAGAGGAATGAGGCGCAGCAATCCAGAAGTCTGGAGCAGAGCCAGAGTGATGAAGGACCACTGTGGAGCCGAGGGATCACAGGAACTAACCAGCTGGGGCAGAACCAAGGCGTTTAGTGGAATCAATTTAAAAGGGGGCCAAGGAGCAGGGAAGGACCAGCGGAGACAAGAGAGCCAAGGAGCTGGGTGGGATCAACAGAGACAATGAACTGGGTGGGACCAGAGGGTTGGGGGACCATGCCTTGTACCATTCGTTAAGGCTGGCATAATAAAAGACACAGAGAGATTCGTCCACTCACAGGTGTGGTCCTCAAGGGACCATTCCCCCTGATCGAGAGAGACGAGGTGCATCACTGGTGTATGCATAAAATATTCAATTTGAAGGCCAGTCTTTCTGTCACAGTGTTGTGGGAGAAATCCAATGAAAGACAAAGATAATCTCAAAATATACTTTTAATAACTTTCTCAAGAACACAAGAGAATAGGAGAATTCAAAAACACCATTGTCAAAACGAGGACTGACCAAGACCTGAACAAAACCAGGGAGCATATATACAAGGGAAACTAAACAAGACAGAGGTGAAACTATTCAGAACTAAGGAGAACTCAATGTGTAACCATAGGGTCAAACTAGGGAGTATTGAAAGTGATAATTAACTAAGAAGAACTAGGAACAGAAAACAAAGACAAAAATACAATGTGACAGTCCAACACAACAAAATTGCCTTAACCTATGGTAAGACATTGGGGGCAGGACCATCTGTTTGTCTTACTAATGGCAGACAGGGGTGGACATGAGCCATTCTTTGCATTTGCACATCTATTGCTATTCAATTGGTGTAGAAATTACAAGCTTCACCTTTAATGATAGATCAGTGATAGAATAGCAGAGTGCATGTTTCAGAACATCTATTTAAGTTTGTATGTGTAAGCTCTTTTGGCTTTCTTATATTATTTATTATACAATATAAACACACCCACTAAATTGTACACAATATCACTACTATCATCTCCTTAACCTGATAACATGTTGTGGCCAGACTAAACACCCCATTCCACAAACAGTGACACACAAGCTTACTCATGCCCCATTAACAACCAATCCTCTGTTTAAACAGCCATTATTAGCTTTTTAATTTTCTGTAGCAGGAAATGTGACCCTTGTTACCCAGGAAACCCTCTAGCCAGACTCAGCACACGGATCCCCATTATAAAAGGGTTTTGATTTTCTCTGTACCACTGTCAATACACACACGCACACACACACACACACACACACACACACACACACACACACACACACACACACACACACACACACACACACACACACACACACACACACACACACACACACACACACACACACACATATATATCATTAGAACCTAATGGAAAACAGATCACAGTTCACAAACTTCATTCAGTAACTTCACTGGCATCCAGTGGCCCAGATCTGAAATCCTTGTTTTTCAGGGTTATAAAATTTAGTGTGAACTGTATTGGGAAATTCCAAGGAATTAGTACATGGCGTACGTCATTACTAAAAGTCAGGAATTCTGAGTAAAAATTAGTCATTGTCTATAAAAACACACTGACTCCAGGTTTTGTGGTCTTGAATCCCTGTGTGTCTCTGTGTATTTTAGGGCAGGGCAAACCAGAGCTAAGAGCTAATGCCAAACTCACAGTGAGAATGATGACATCAGCACCATTCAAACTAGTGCACACTACAGCATGAAACACATCAAAGATTAATGTCACCAACACCCACCAATGCTGCTCACACCAGAGCAGGAAATGCCTCATTTGACCTGTTGCCCAACAGAGAGATTGTGCAGTGAAACAGTAATAGCTTGTCTAGACTCAGTAGAGGTAATATGAAGGAAGGATGACACTCACAGAATGTGCTTAAATAACATTATGAAAATTATGAAATATGTTTACATATTGTATAAAAACAATATTGCACTTTTGCATTATGCTAGATTGTAATACCATGCAATATTATAATATAATAAGTGAATAAGTCACAACTGAAGGGTTGTGTATCGGCTGTGTGTTGCATTAAACAATGCCCTTAATTATATTTACAATATAGCCCAGCATCCTAAACATTGTTTACCTAAACAATAGGGGAAGTTGTGCACAATGTAGATTAAGTATTTACTAAAAAAATAAAGTAGTAAAACTACAATGTGTGATTTGCAGCTGGTGTTGATGAAAATGTGCTACACTTTATACTAAGGCAAGCTATTGTGTCTGTTTTGTTTAAACGGAATGAGGAAAGCACTTCCTGCTGATAGATTCTAAAGGAACTTGGACCCTTTGTGATCTCTCTGATGCTGACAAATGTAATGCCCACAGGAAGTGTGTGTGTTGTGTATAGTGTTTATTGAGAGAAGTGATATTATAAAGGAAAGAGCTGTCACAATGTGAGTGTGTGCATGTTAACAGAAATCTTCAAGGCAGCATGGCATAGGGTGCTTAGGTCATTGTGACCCCCCCCAAAATCGCATTTATGGTGCATGAGAAAGATATGTGTGATAGACAAAAGATACAGCGAGATACAGTGAGTGCTGTAGCTTCCTGCCATAGCGTGTGTGCGTGCTTTAGGGGGTGTTTGGCGTACTTAACCATATAATGTGAACAAATTTGTATCAAATACACAGCAACACCTGACAAATATGAACAAAACCTCCTTTTGGGGATGACCTCATTTGTATAAACACTATAAAAATATTGTAAATAAAGTTTTTTTACATTGTAAAAATGCTAAATGTTTTCTGTTAGGGTTAGAGTGTGGGTTAGAGTTAGGTTATAGTTATAACTAGCCGTTTACAAAAACTCTAGAAGTTTGGAAATGTTTAGGTAGATAAGTTAAGCAGATAAGTAAAGATAGATAAGTAAACGTGTGTGTTTGTGTAAAAGAGAATGTGTGTTATGGGATGTGTATGATTAATACTGTTTATGCATAAATGTCTTCCACCCCAATAACGCTGAGACAAAGACAACAAACAACTAGATAAAGCAGCATTGCCACGTTACCATTATATCTTACAAATCTTACCATTTTCCTTGACTGTTGCTGAACTGTTGTACAGTGTAACCGAACTGTTCTGTTGTCATCCCTGAGAAAATCTTAGCTCCAGACGTCCCCACGTTAAAACCCTGAGATTTTTTGATGCCAAAACCTGGAGACACATTGCAAACATCAGCCTCTGATCATAAGATATACCACACACACAAACAAACATTTACAACCCTGAGAAAACAAGACAAATCAGAAGCTCTGATACTATGTTTATTCTATCATCTGAGTGCTGTAGCTTTGCTACAGTAGTCTGATGTATGAGATATGTGGACATGCCACAGCATGAGATCTTAATACATACATGCTTTAATGATCGTGCACAGTCAAACTTTGATGTGAGTACTGATATTGTAAACAATATTTAGTCACCCAAACACACCTCATCTAAATATATACCGCAATACATCTGATGCAACAAATGCAACAGCTGAGGACATTACTCGTAGATTTTACTTGGTGGCCAACAAAATAACAAATATGCTAAGCCGATCATAATTTAACAGCCTGAAATAATTTTTATTTTCTTTACAAAGAAGACATCGTCCATTAACAGAAGCTGTATAAGATGTGTATTAGCCTATAAACCGTTTAAAATCTTTTTGTACTTTATTTTGGGAAGTTCATGTTCCAGGGTTGTTGCTAATAGGATGGTTAAGTTTTATTAGAGAATTGTAAGAACAAAATAAGAGATTTCTGTTCTGTAATGGTGCTGATGGCTCTGAACATCTGAATTTAATTTAAATCTTTATTACTGTCTGAACTCTTGCACAACACCAACAGAGAATTGACTCAGTGGAAGTGGTTACTGGACCTTATTTATATTATGACGACATGTTTATAAAACATAAAGGTTCTAATGCAGTCTGCATGGAACCATTTAGCTGGTTCTTATTGCATGTTATGAGCCACATTCTGACAGTTCCACAGGTCCCATTGTAGAATCAGAGTATCAAATGTGGACATTTTCATTAAAACAGTTCATTCTGACCTTAAGACTGTGGTTATGACATAAAGGTAATGAGGCAAAAATACACAAGATTCATTCTTCAAGTTTTACAAGAATTGTTAAGCAGCTCGGAGATGTAGAAACATGCCTGTACAGGACCAATACACGAAGTGAAGTGCTGGCCAGGTATGGTGACCCATACTCAGAATTCGACCTCTGTATTTAACCCATGCTTCTTTAACTCAAAACTCTCCGTGCATTCCTAAATATCTTTATATTACAGTTTTAATACAGTACATACATACAGCACTAAATGTAAAAAAGTGTGAGCACTGTCTTGTATGTGGACTATATAGTCCTTAAAGACATAAGCTACTTCCTTCTTCAATGGAATTCTCCATTTATTGAGCTAGAACTAGAATTTAGCACGCAATGAGACATGAAACCAGACAGATGAACGGAAAGAAAAAAGGACATGTCAGACTGTGGTGTTAGAGAGAAAAAGAGAGAATGTAGTTCCAGTCCAGTGCATGCATTATTATCAGTAAGCCAGATAGCCCAGCTGGGATGCTTATCTTTGACACTATTCAAAATGCACCATAAACCATTCAGACAACGAGCAAAACGCTATTTATAAGCATTATTTTCTAGCCTACTTGCAAAGTGACACATTCTGTGGCTTTAAAGTATCAAAAATGACACTGTATGACATTCTGAATTTAGTTTTCATTTGTCAAAACATCAGAATGATAAAGTATTAACTTGACAAGCTGCCTCAGATAAACGTCGAATAAACCTCAACAGATATTTACAAAAGCACGCCGCCTGTTAAGCCTGTTGAGGCGATTAATAGTATTGTAATGATAAGAAAAGACATGCAAGTACTTACACAGAAAGATGAGAAGTAATCGCAGGTTATTCATTTCTATATCCATCGTATTATGTCTTCAGTCTATCAGCGTGTATGTGTGAAGCAGCGGGGCAGCGGGGCAGCAGGGGGACAGAGAGGAGGAGACTTTACAAAGTCAAACTGTATTGAGGTTATAAACGTAACCATATATGAATACACATACAGTCATGGGGTATTTTAAAGATGCATTAAAACTGTACTTGTTTCCTGTTGTAAGAGACATTACAACAGATCTATAAATAGCTGTAGGGCAGATTAACGCTGAAACGCCTCTTATGGAGAAGAGCATTAAACGACCAATGAAAAAAACACAAGTAAAAACTGAATTACATAACGTAATAGCCAACCAAGTTGCATTCATTTAAATAGCTTATTAACTATTTAATTTAAGTTGAATAAGTTCATTTAAATAACACAAGCACACTTTTACAAAACATTTTACAAAAAGACGTTTGTTAGGTTTTAAACGATGAAACTTGATGTGCTGCTTAAAGGCAAAAAGGTATTTGAACACTGCTGCCAACTATTTAGGTTTATGTGATAAACTACACCTGTAGTTATACTGCAAGGACTCATCATACATCCACTAATATCACATTGAGACCAGTTAGTTAACATAAGTTAACTTAAGTAAAGACAAGTTACCTCTAAGGCCTGATGTTATTTATTTGCCGATGCCACTATTAGTCGTTTTGTTATCTAATGCAATGAAATGTGCAGATGTTAAGCATGGGTTAAATGTCCAGATACAAATGTCCAGAATATAAACTAAAATAAAAGAAAAATGAGAAAACACAAACAAGATTTAACACATTTACTTCAATCTTCTCTCAGGGCTTGGATAATTACAACAGAGCAAAACATTATAAGTATTTTACATAGTGGAGATATATGAAATACTTTTGTGGAATTTTAGTCATATTCTCATTGTTCTGTCTCGTGTAGGGACCTGTAAATTAGGGTGGGGATTTTTTTATCTCAATCTTCAACAGCAGAAAATTACACACAAACACATACATCATTAACCATTAGCAACTTACAACAGACACATTGAATAATATATATTTGTGAGAAACCTTAAAGCTTGCTTTTGCATGTTGTTTCTGTAATGTACATCAGTAATTACATACAACATAAATTAATGCTGAGAAAAGGTTGAGAAGTGGGTTTTGTTGTTTTTTACAAGCAACACAGAAGACCATGTGCTACATAACAAAGCATGTTAGAACGAGAATGTTGAAAATGCAGGAATTGACAGAGGCACAAACTACAGCCTCTGGCAAAAGGTTTCTTGCCTGCTCCACATCTTTACCCACCCCCAATGTCTTTAAGGAAACATACCCTTGCTTTCCTGCATGCACAGACTTATTTGTTCATACTTCCATCCTAACTTGGTAAACTGAGGAAATCTGCACGACTACATCCGCAAAGAACACCAGGGTGAACAATTGTGAGAAATACAATATTATCAGAACAAAATCCCCCAGCAGGACTGCGGGCATTTCACTCTCAATGGTTATAAACTGAATATCAGTTAAGTATCTGTATATTTCGAGGTAACCTCAAAGCGAATACCATATCATTGCATTTGTGCAACCAGAAGTATGTGCAAATCATTGTAAGCACAAAAATCTCCCAGTTTGTCCAGTAGTTTTATAAGGGGCGTGGTCTAGTCCATTCCAGTGTATCCATGTAGCAGGTGTGTATGTTTCATTCATGCTGGGTTCTCACACAGACCCTGTTCTTCTGCCTTGTCCTGTTCGTTCATCTGGGGCAACTGCTTTCTCTTGAAGAAGCCAAGCTGGAGAGACATCAGTATAACAGACCATTTTTAACAATGCCTTTCATTCAGCATTATTTTTTATAAAATGCCAATTGATGTTGATTTGCCAATTGAATTGATTAAAATGCCAGTTTAGCTTTAGTTGGAGTTCATGATAAATGCAGATACAACGTACCTTCCACAGAATCACAGTAACAAGGGCAAGAAGAATAAGGCCACCAATCACACTTCCTATGATAATCCAGATTGGAATGTCTCCACTGGCTCCTTCTTTACTGATTGTAATTCTTATCTGTAGTAGGGTCATAAAGATTTAGATAACACATTAATGACTGGCTATGAACACTAGTATTTACATGAAGACCAGGCAGGCATTACAGCCCTTAAATATCACCCTGATAAAAAATAGCCTAATCCAGCCTAAATTTAGTAATATTAACTGGTTTTAGCTGGTCTCCCTCCGGACCAAGCGTGTTTATCTGGTCTCCCAGCCTGTAAAGTTCACAAAACCCTTTAAAACCATAAAAAACACTTCAGCCAAACACTTTAGGCTAGTTTAATTTTTTTTAAATTTTCACAAGGATAATGTATAATCTGGTAAATGGTCCTGTTATGAAGGTTTCCTCTCCATGCTTTAGTTGTGTACAACACTTTTCACATAAAAACTAATTCCCAAAGCAGCTTTACAAAGAATTTTGCTTGAGAAACTCAATGATCAATAAATACTGAGTCTGGGTAAAAAAACTTAAAGCTCTACAGTAGGTGAGATAAGAACCCTTGGGAGGCTGATAACTTCATGTTGGTCTATGCTGATGTTATGAACAGAGTTGAGAACAGAACAGAGTTCTCTGTCATATCTGCAGAAAAACTAGAATGTCATGAAACACACCTGCTGTTGTTTATGGTTGATGACTATGAGATCAGGATGAAATGATTCTGTCTCAGCACTTCCAGTCAATGAAACTGTCTGAAAATCAGCCTAGAGCGAGATAAACATAGTAAGATACACAGATAAACACAGTATCTGCTCAGTCAGATAAAGATAGGATCATCTCTTAAAAATAAACGTTCCTAAAAGGTTCTTTATCAGGTTATATGGTTCCACAAAGAACCTTTAAAATCCACAGATCCTTTCTGGGTTCTTTGTAGCGGATAAAAGTGCTACTGTAAAAAATATAAGAAAACTATAAAAAGATAAGATTGTAAGATTGTACTTTTAAGAACCTTTGACTGAAAGGTTCTTTGAGGAACCAAAATGGTTCTTATATGGCATTGTTGTAAAGAACCTTTAATAGCACTTTTTTTCATTTTTTTTAGATTGTAGATAAAGATAAAACTCAAGATGTGCTCACAAAGGCAAAGGTGCCATTCCAAAGCCTGGCAGTGATGTTAACAAAGTAGTTGGTCTTCATTCCCAGACCAGTGAGATGACAAGTCATGTGTTCACATACTGCTGCCTTGTTACAATTCTAAAAAAAGGAAAAACTGGTGGTGAAAGAATGCCCATGTAACTTATAATTATTGATAAACCAACACACACAGACTAACCAGTTCTTTGGTTCCTCTAAAGTTCTCTTTTGTGAAGCTGGCAGTGTGTGTTTTCTCACCAATCTTCAGAGGGTCAATCAGACTGCTGGCATCACACAGCACATTACCAACCTGCTCAGCAGATATAGAGTTTAAATAGGGTTTATGACTGGGACATCATGGGTAATTGACACATACATGTGTCTATAGATTAATATGAGGTCATAACATCTACAGGTACCGTACATGCACAATATTACAAAACAACTAGCGGTAATATTAATTCTGCCCAGAACATTTCAACTTAATCTGTCATGTCAACCACGCTTACATACTGTATGAGGCATAATTACATTAAAACACAATATTTATACAACATGTACTGTAAAATCACCATGGCAACTGAGCTACAGCAGAGCTCATTTGAGTTTTTTGTTTAATACAACATACTTACAGGTCCGGTTTTGACTGAGGTTACATAGAGTAAAGGATTTCCAGCTTTGGTGCTAGTGGGCAGTGAGATAGTCAGATGAGCCTGCTTGATTGGGAAGGTTCCAGTAAAAACCTGCAGAAAGACTCTGCTTAAAGCTATAGTGTGACAACTCGCATTGCAAGCAACACTGGGGGTACTAATGTCAAACATATAATTACACATCAAAGTTAGAATTTACTCACCCGTAACATTATGTCAAATTCTGGGCCAATGTCATCAAATTCTGACACAGCACGTTTGACTTGATCCTCCGCACCAATGACACAAAAATCCAAGTTCATGTCTCTTTAAAAATAAATGAAACAACAATTGGAACTAGATTCACAAAATTGTAATGTTGGAGATTGCTGGGGTGTTGCTATAGAGTTGCTAAGTTCCAAGTGAGTTTAGTGGGTTGCCTAGGGAGTTGCTGTTACATGTTTGGTTGTGTTCTAGTGTCATGTCTTTTATTTTGAAATCTTGTTTTATAGTTCATGTCCCTGGTCTTTGTAGTCTTTAGTACCACCTCACCCTAACTGTGTCCAGGTATTGTATCCCTTGTTTCCTGTGATTAGTCTGTGCATATATACAGGGGCATTGTCTTTTGTCGGTTATTGAATAAATGTGTTTGGCAGTTTGTTTTATGTTACGTTTTGTTGTTCATGCTATGGATTATGTTCCTGTGTGATTTCATTAAATCAGCTTTAAAACTGCATATAGATCCAGTCTCCAGTTTATGTTGTGGACAAAACTTTACAGTTGCACGGTTGTTGCTACAGTAGGTGTTTGTTGACTATCAAAATCTCTATGATATTCTGGTCCTTAGATATGGCTTAAGCTAATCCTTGAGTACTGTAAGTCTATTTTTTCCCCCAGTCTAAGATTTTTCCCCAGTTATATTGTCCACCAGCTATAGTTTCTTAAGAAAATTAACATCATACGTCTACTCAACAAGCCCCAACCATTCATGCCTGTAGCACAAACTTAAATACTTAAAATATGGGATTTGTTTAAATCCCTTGATTATAAATAAATAAGCAATAATAATAGCAAGCGCCACAAACAAATGAATGTTTTTTATATATTTCCTTAATCTGCAGGTAAGTATAACAGGGCAATGCACTCCAACTCTTTAGGATCATTGATCAGAGTGTCAGGTTTTTAGAACATTAATTTGACCTCTGACCTGGTGAGAAGGATTTCAGAGTCATACTGGACCGGGATGGAGACAGAGACTTTGTTATCCGATGGCACTTCCTCATCAATGTCACTGGAGAGCAGTATTTATGATTATTAACAAACTAAACACACACACCATTACAAAATTAATTTACTACTATAAAAACTGGGAAGTGTTTTTTTACCTTTGTACTTCAAAGTTTACAACAGCCTTTTCCTGCAGCTGCTCCAAGTTAAAGTCAAAGCTGATCTCAAATGATAGCTGAGAAAGAGAGAAACACAAACAAACACAGACCGTAGATGCTGTATTACTGAGAAGCTCTCAGAGACAGAGATAATGATATTTACTGTACCATACATCAGCCATAAACCTAACCCTCACATAAACCTGTTGACATTATATTTAAAGCAAAACATGTTTAATGTGGCTTTAAAATAGTAAGCTCTACCAGAAATGTCCTCACAAGTTCTATTATATATGTTTCATTATTTTTGTGAAGACATTTTTGAAAAGATTGCTTACAAACTACAGCGGACATTTGGCCATTACAAACACACACACACACACACACACACTTTTCACTTACTGTTTGGCCTGGTGTCAGTGCTGGGTATCCAACCTGGCAGTCGAAAGAACTTGCTTTTGAAGTGCATTTTACCTCTGTGTTGTCACTCTACAAACATAAGCTAGATGGTTATAACAAATACAGTTTCTTGCAAAAAAACAGAAAAGATTTATGTGTAAATGTGCCTGGTGATATAAACTACAGATTAGACATATATCAGAAACTGATGCACAGAGATTTTAAAATGCACATACAGGAGGTGTAAAAGAGGCATAGAACAGGTTGCTGGAGAAGTTGGCAGACACTCTTGTATTATAAGCATTTTCCTTTCTGTTCATTACAGTCACAATAAAGGAGAGTCTTCTTCTCTCATGGCTCACTAGCAGTGAAGATGAGCTGCAAAAAACAAAAGGTCTTTAAACTTCTGAAGATAAGCAAAATTTGATTATTTGAGCTTGGATTAAATGTTATTGTTCTGTTTCTTTAATAACATGCTGCATCTATGCCTGGTAGTACTAATATATTTCTCTTTTAATATTTTTAGACTTTAACTCTTAAAGGGATAGCTCATCCAAGTCATCATTTACTAGTTAAGTATGTAAAAAATATAAAGTTTTGATTAGGTCTGTTCCCCACACAATGTTATTTTATGGCTAAAATAACAAGAGTTGTAAGGACTACATTTATGATACTGTTTTGTCCTTTTAGAAGCTGGATAACCCTAGACCATAGTTGGTTTTGTTTTGTGGAAAAGAACTTTCTTCATTCTTCAAAATAGCTTTTGTGTTCCACAAAACAAACCATACAGGATTGAAACAACAATATTAGAGTAGTAGAGTTCATTGCAATATCCCTTTTCTTAAAGAAACCGGCCTTTTAAATGATATTTAGGGTCACCTTGGTACATCAACAGCTTTCACAGTCAGCTTTAGGTCACTAGTGCATTTGTTATCAGAGCCACAATCCTTTACAAAAGGGATCTGAGGAAAGAGCATTGCATTTGTTAACAAAGTTTACATACTTGACTATTAATTTAATTGTAATTACATTAAGGGAAAATCATACAAAAAATTCCCAGGCTTTGGGCAGGAATGCATCCAAAGCTGGGCCGGTGTCTGGATTCTGTGGACTGATGTCTACACGCAAAGCAATTGGACTCATAAAATCAGGAGTGTCCTGTTAACAAATGTACATAGCAGTGTAGAATAATAATTAAAATAATGTTTAATATAATAAAGCTAAATATATAAATAGATATCCTGAAAAACTAAAACCAACCTGCACATAGACTTTATGAGCAAGACATTTTTCATTATCATAAACTTTAACAGCTCTCTGGATAACACGCTCTGAGTTGTCAAACTGGGCTCTTGAGATGGCTCTAGATGATTCTAGATCAGCATCCAGGGTCAGGTTGTACTTGATATCTGTTTAGAGCACGGACAGAAACATTCAAGACAAACTTTTTCTTTGGTGGTGGTGGGTGCCCGCCATCAGTTACTACAGTGTTTATAGCCTTGGTTTAGATGCACACTGCATTTTCAATTTCATGTTTTTCGAGCAATGAACATCTAAGATTCCCAAAGATTCTCATATCTGAGGAATTTAGTGGTTAGTGCAACTGAAGTTAAATTACATGTCCACCTAATAAATCATGGTGCATCCTCAACTGCATACAAACAGCCTTAAATTAAAGATGTGGTGCATTGCTCAGTACATAAAGACAGAAGAGACTGACTTACCTACTGAATCCACCAATGTTGTGGGTCTGAGCGTTCCTCTTAAACAAACATTGGCAGTAAAACAGGACACCATCCTTCCACCAAACTGACAGGTTTTACTCAGAATGCTGATCTTCTCAGGGCTGAAGGAGGCTGTTGTGGTGATAGCTGCCACCCCTCTTGACCTGAGATCAGAATTGCTGTCAGCCTTACAATTTTTGGAATATCCCTACAAGATCATCAACTACACATGAAGACGCTCACCAGAGCTGCACAGCCTTCCCAAATCCTCCAACTGAAATATCAGGGATTGAGTCACCGTTCATATCTCCATGGCTATCTAAAGAACGTCCAAAGAGTCTAAGCTTTGGGTCTAATTTGGATCCAAGTATTTTCTAAAGAACATAAATACAACAAAATCAGAAAAGTACTCAGTATATTCCATCCCTCCTGAACTGACCAGCACAACCAAACATATGTTTTAGCATGCCATGTTGGTGTCACCAGTCTCCGACGTCATAAAAGGATTATTCACGGAAACATTCTTTTTTTTTTAGTTTTACCAGAATCCTCAGCTGCTTTCTATTCATAGAATAAAACAACAATAAAAGCAGATGGGGACCAACCATCAACCTACCTACCAGTAGGGGGTGTAAAGTTCCAAAATGGGTTAAAAAAGGAAGCACCATAAAAGCATTGAAAGAGTCATCTGAAGCCAAATAATATTAGCTTTGTCTGAGGAACAAGTTGAAGTCATTACTCACTTAAAACATTATCTTAAAATAGCTAAATAATTGTAGTCACCATTTACAAAAGAACAGTTTTTCACATTTTGCTATAAATATTTTCTCCTGTTTTTTATGCAAAAATTAACGTCATATGGGTTTCAAAAAATACTGTTTCTTTAACCAGCAAAACATCCTAGGTCCACCCAGTTTAATAACTAGATTTTGGTGATGAAAAACATGTTTTTTCTCTAGCATGTTAGTTCTACTGTATCTCAGACAGGTATACCAGCAAAAATCTAGCAAAACCTGTCTGGAGCACAATAAAAATTCATACTTATCTAAGTTGGTCAGTATCAAAATTGCCTTCTACCTGTGAGCATTGCTTTCTGATGGCTTTTCTGTCTCCATAGTAGATGTAAATGGCACCTTGGCCATTGCCTTCCAATGGAGCCCCAACTACCACATCACTAAAGCCGTCCAGGTTAAGATCATGTACAACAGTGATGGCCATTCCAAAGCGAGCATTTTCCATTGGGGAGGAACCATCTAAGATGCCTTGGTTGCTTAAATTACCCTGAGAAAACATGAGGAACATACTGGTCTCTCCTGTAGACATTTTGATTTAAGAAGTGTTTTATGTGGAATGTGGTTATTAATACAGATATGGAGTTTTCAGTGCATGGATAGTAAATCTATGTTACTTTAGTAATGGAGAAGATGTAGACTCTCCCTGTTTCAAACTTCTCCTCACTCATGTACATTGGAGCTCCAACCAGCAGCAGATCAGTCACACCATCAGCATCCACGTCAACAGGACAGAGAACACTGCCAAAATATGAGCCGATCTACAAACCACAGACACGTCAATTGCATTTTACATACATATAAACTGCATGTCATCAAAATTGGTTTTTAGTTGAAATTAGTCCATGTCTGTTGGCTTTGAGGTCATATTATTGATTGAAAAATTATTGATGACTCATCATGAACTCATGGGCATATCAAATGTTTCAGTCCAATAAAATGCTCTTTAGAATGAAAGAGTCTCCTCCCCCAAACACCACTTAGTACTAGCAGCAGCAAGCAGCATATAGCTGATGGCTGTGACATACTGTTAAAGTAAAGGCTGTGTGTATTTATTTGCTATCTTTGCACAACTTCCTGTTTTAAATTTTACCACATTTTTTGTGATTTTCACCACAAAACCACCACAAAACCTCAAATGATTCAAAAAAATTTTGTAAAGGTTTTGCAAAACCAAGTGTACCTGATCTCCTCTCTGTGAATCTTTGACAATGGGTTGTTTTTTGGTGTTAATGGTATAAACTACAACTTGTCCTCTATGAACAGCACGTGGAGCACCAGCCACATAAAACTCAGAAGATCCATCAGTCAGAGTGCTGACAGAGTATCCTGAATATACAAATTCAAATGAGAAATGTTGTTCCTGTAGCTCAAATGTAGTCAGTCCCATTACCATTCTGATAAAGCATACCTTTAATAAATTATAAGTTTTTTGTATAAATGTTTTCAAATGCATGTCTGATTTATAGATACTGCTGCGTTAATGCTGACTCACCCAATAATGAACTGTGGTTTCTATCCTCCAGGATTTTCTCAAAAGTGTTTTTAGGGAAAATTTGTGATTTCTGAGCATTTTGATGGACGACGGTTCCACTCCAACCATATGCTCCAACAGCACCCAGAATGATCCCATTCTGCAGAATAATATGACATTCTGTCAAGCATTTTATTTCTTTTGAATGAATGTTGTACATTATAGGGATTTTTGGATATTTTGAACATATTTGTAGATGGTTTTGTTGTCGGCACCTTCTTATTGGTCTTGTGTGCACTGAATCCAACTTGGGACATTTCCATCTGGAAATCATCTCCTTGGCTTGTGCCTTAAATAAAAAAGGAAATATTACATGTACAGGATATAACCATATATAAAGCTGTCTTGGGCTAACATCATGGCATTGGGTGTATCTGTAGTTTGGCATAACTAAAAAGATGTCCGATTTACCTTCAAGGTTAAATATTCTGTCCCCAAGAGTTCCTGCAATATTGATAAGAGCTCCCTCTGACGACACATTAAACATATAATTTTCTGTAGGGGTGCTAGCAATCAATTCAATCTCCTTGATGAATACTTGAATATTGGCACTTTCTTTGAGAATCTGTATGAATGCATACATTTACATTTATGCATTTGGCAGACACATAGCAACGTACAGTACATTCAAGTTATACATTTGTCAGTCTGTTGTGCTCCCTTGGGAATCGGACCCACAACCTTTGCATTGCTAACACCATTTTAAATGACCATTTAAAATCACTAAGAATACTACAATTCTATATCTGGATATAAAAAATATAAAATCATCTTCATAAATTTTGGTGATTTTTGTTTTTCATTCCCACTCACAGCAATGCCAAAGCGAATGATGTTATCACTGTTGCACCTGTCAATGACCTCTTGACCTTTATAACCATCAGAAGACTCTCCATCAGTAACCACTACCATCACTTTAGTGGCACCTTTGCGGCCACCATTTTCAGGTAAAAAAGCCTCTTTTCTGAAACACAAATGCAAAAATTGCACGTTTCTTACAGTAAATAGAAACTAAAATGTCTAAATTAATAAGCTGTTTTCAGAGTTTGAAGGGATGGTGTACCTGACATTGTCAATTGCTGCAAAAGTGTTGGTTTGTACTCCAGTTTTCTGTTCAAAAGCAGATGCATTTGAAATAACTTTGTTTTTGTTTTGGTCCAAGTTAAACTTGTAGTAGAAGGACAAATCTTCTGAATACTGCATAATACTGACCTAAGCAAAAACAAACAAACAACTTACAAATAAAATCAAGCTTGAAAAATTAAACTATTTCAAAATGGATTAGGAGCACAGAACCCACTCGAGTTTTATCTGGTCCAATATCAAGATTCTCCAAAAGGTTTTTAAGAAACTTTATGACTTCAGTCCAGGGGTATATGCTGTTTGATCCATCCAAAACAATAGCAAGATCCACTGGCCCACCACACGCTGAATAAGAAATATTTATGAATGATAAATTACTGTAAAAAGCCATTTTGTGAGTTTCTCACAAAGCAAAAAAATTCTTATGTGTGTTCATACTTTGAATGGCTGGAGAGAAAGCTAACTGAACAGAAAACTGTTGGCTCACTTCTGCACAGACTCCTGGGTAAAAGTATTGACTGCCACAGTGCTGGGCCCACAGAGGACCACATGTCTGAAACACATATTTATTGTATCATTTATCCTGTACATTTGATATTGTCTATTACAGTTTAATTTATATAGTAATTAGGACTGTCATGATATCAGATTTTCACTACATGGTTATCATGATCAAAATAATTCTTGGTAATGGTATTACTGCGGTATCTATTGAAAAATAATAATACTTTCAGTTTGTTTATTTAGTTTTTTTCTTTTGTCAGCCAGTGAAGCACTCAAAATACGAATGTAAGGAGGCAAAGAGTTTGTAACCATTGTGGGCCCATAAGGCAACATGTTAAACGAGTGCAATAGCACCACCTACTGAGTTGGAGTGTCATCAGATACTAGTGCTGAATTATGATATTAGTATTAATAATCATGATTATTAGCATCACATTCATTGTCAATACTGGTATATTATGATACCCCTAATAGTAAAAGTCATGTTGATATAAGTTTCACAAGACCATTTTGCATGTAGCATTTGAATCTGGCTCATTTATGCGATATCTCAGTGATGCAGCACACTTGACATATACAACACCGTATAGGGCCCCTCATAATACCCACCCTAGCAATTGTGGTAGGAAGTTTGAGGAAGTAGATGCACAACATCTAGGTGTCTAAGAATATCAATGCTCAGAACAGTGAGACTACATTCACACTATATTAAGTGATATCTGTGGAAAGAGTATCACGTCATTAATCATGCAATCATCTGCCCTGCCTCCTGTACATCCCATTGCATAATCAAAGTTCCACCAAATTCCAGAAATACAGCATACAAGTATGCAAGAAGGAAAGTGCAAAAACTGCATACGTTTCTGCCTTACCATGAATGTGTTTCCTTTAGCTACTGAAGTGAGGGTGAGACCCAGACTCATGTTGATGTTTATACTCTGCACATTGTCTATGCTGACAGAGTCTGCAAAGAGACAAACAAGACCCATATAGACGGATGAGCAAAACGTCCACTGTTTATGAAGGTTTGAAGGACTTTCTTAAATTACTGTGGCAATACAACATACATTGATGTTATTGAATGGTAAAACAGTGATACATTATACCATGGTATTGAATGATACAATATTCATATGCTACAGCTGTTGGTATTACTATGGTACATCATATTTTTACAGGTACATGATTATATAAAATAAAGGGGACTTTACTTTCAAGGTTTAGTTTCTCACAGCTGGTTCCAGGACTATTGATCTTACACGTGTAGATGTCTCCCTTCCTGTTCTGAGGGTATCCACTCCAGGGAGAACCTACCAGAAGCCTGAGGGACATTATAGAAGTTAAACAGCTTGTTAAATAATACAAACTGACTTACATAATTAGATACAAAGATACAAAATAATCAGTGATTATAAATTTATATGGTGATACAATGGCATAAGATTCTCCTGCTCTGCCAAAAAAGATGACTTATATTCAGCTCACTGCTGATGAATGAATTCTTGATTCCAGACAGGAAACAGTCATTTGGGTACAGTGGTGTTGTTTATTTTCTACCACTGTAATCTGAACATGAACGCCATTAGTGGGCCTCGAATGCATTAGTCCAACATTCAGAAATATATTGGACTTCTGATTACCTATTTCCAATTAGATTTTGTAAACTGTAATTTTAAACAATGTTTGTAGTTGAGTACCACTGGAGGTCGACAGCACAGCACAGAATAAAAAAAACTTTTCTGAATATATCTCTTACCATTTTCCTTCCTTATTGCTGTGCTGTTGTACGTTGTAGCCAAACTCTTCAACTGCAGGACCTGAGAAGATTTTAGCACCTGCAGTCCCCACGTTAAAACACTGAGTTGGAGCAATGCACAAACCTATGGAAAGTTTAGAAATAGTCTCGTTATTCTCAATTATGATTTTAGATTACTTTCACATTTCTGTTCAGTTGTGTACATGTATCTTCTTAGGTCATTTATTAATAGATTTGACTGAAACCTCAGTGTGACATTGATAAAGCTTTTCTTTCACCCACAGTGTGTTGGTATATTTCAAACAGCAATAGTAACTGTAAAGGTGGAAACCCAACCCTTCTTAGACTTTACCCTGAACACACCTTCATAATAAACTAAGATTTTCAGATAAGTTTATATTTAATTTCCAAGAGTATATAGATGCATGAAGGTTTAGAATTGTGCAAACCTATTTTTATAATCAAGTATACATTTGTTGCAATTTTGAGACTGTACATCTACTCCCATAGTACTTAAATAAAATATTATGAATATTAATTTGATGAAACACTATAAGTACTCACTCTGTAATAAAAGTATTATCCAAACTGTTTCCGTCTTATCCATTGCTGGGAAAAGATGGTTAAGAAAGAGAGTAGATACTGATGCCTGCAGTCTCATAGACTTGAGCGACCTGAACTGTCTCATAGCTCTAACTTACAATATGAGGTTTTGAGGATGTGATGTCATATACTTTTGCCAGATCTGTATCTTGTTGTTGATGTTGCCACAATGCAAACAACTGACCATATAAGGAAGTTTACGACTTCCTTGTGTTTAACAAATGCTTAACAAATGTTTATCCGAAATAAAGTGTAGAGGGTGAAATTTTCTGCAATTCATTAAGTAGAAGAGAAAATTATACAGAACTAGACAAGTTTCCTTATTAGTAAAAGAAAAAACCCTGTCATAAGAAGAAAGAGAGGGTCTGAATTTTGCTGATTGGGTGAATGTTAGAGTATGAATAGAAGAGTATGTGTCAGGGTCCTGCCTTCATGTCTTGAGTGTCTCTTTGATTCTCTCACCAGGATCCTGACAGTGTGGGTGTGGACTGATGGTCAGGAGAGGCGGGGTTAAGTTGATTGAGGAACTGTTTCTGTTGAACACTGTTAGTCATGTCTATGAATGTCTACAGTAGACCATGACACACACACACACACGCAAATAATGATTCACCCAGCAGCCCAAGTGATTTTATCTCCCAGACTAGGGTGTAATTGAGAGGTTTACCTCACTGACATAGTTTTACAGCAAACAGGAAATGTTTATGTAATATTCTAGATTACTGGCTCCAATGTTAATGACATCTGAAATTCTACCGAAGTAGCCATATATTTTAACACATCGTGAATCCTGTGTTAAGCCTACCCATAGAGTTCAAAGACTAGTTCAAATATTTCTAAATATAATGTTATTTTTTCAACCTCATCACCAAGAATAAATTGCTCTGTTGTTACAGATCACGTATTATGTTGAATGGTTGGAAAAAATGTTTTGGATGTTTAAGAAACATTATTAAAGAAATGTGTTTTATTTGTATAATTTAATATATATAGATGGTGATACTAATAGTGTGTTAATATGCATATTGCAATAATTTGTAATTATGTACCTTGCAGTACACAAACACACAAAACATTTGTCACAAAACACACAAACATCTCTTATGAAATGTCTAAATGACAAAATAAGACTTTATTTTTTCTGTGCACGTTTTCATGACAATATGTGCAATGCTTTTTAATTCTGTGCAGATGAGTACACTGTAAAAAAAACTTTGCTGCCTTCATTTTTTTTAAAGTTTAATCAGCTAGGCTATAAGTAATTTCAACTTAATATTTTAAATCTTTACTAGTATAACTTAAAAGATAGGTTAAGCAGCTATTTCCCAGCTATTTCTTATAAGTTACCTCAACTCAACACCAGTCAAGATTGCAAAGAGTAAGTTAAAATGACTTGTGCAACCAAATTGATTCAACTTAAAAATTTAAGGCAGCAAAGTTTTTTACAGTGTATGTACAATATGACAAACCAGTGCATTACACAAAAACTTCACAGCAGAGTGACTGACAGGAGCCCAAGACGTACTTCTTCTATCTGAGAGTGAGGCTTGATGTTTTTATAGCCAACTTCATATTCTATTAATATGCTTGAATCATGAATGCTGAGTGATCTTATATACAGCAGAATCTCATGGCTGGCAAAAATCATGTAAATAAATCAATTTAAAAAATAAGTTTAATTATGACAGTGGAAGTTATCAAAAGGTAGTACTGTGACGTGAAAAATTAAGTACAACAAAGTACCATGTGGATAAAAAAAGTTTCCCTTCTGAAATCTAAATGTTTTTCCTTGTTCATTTTCTTAAAAGACAAAATCATCTTTAAACTGATTTTAAACAAGCAGACCTTCAATTACACCTTTAATTAGTCAAGTTAAAGAAACATTGCTCAGTCTCTCTGATTCAGGAAGAAAAACAAACTGAACCCAGTGGATTGCATATTAAGGCACTCATTTATGTACACTATAATATCTATAATTCAGTCTAGTGTTGCACTGTGCATTATTTAACTGCACTGTACCCATGCACTTCTGTTTCAATGTTTCTGTATAGTCTGTCTAGAGATATATTTTCTATAGATTCTGTCATCATTCACTCACCCTCATGCTGTTTCAAATATATATGATTTTCTTTCTTTGAGGGAACACATAAACAGATTTTTTTTATGTCCACACTGTAGTTTCTTTAAATGTATCTTTTTGTGGTCATTGGAAGAAAGAAAATCGCACAGCTTTAAAGAAGCCAAATTTTCATTTTTCAGCTTACTCTTTCATATTTCTTGTTTAGTCAAGTTAATTATTATTTTGATATTTACATGTGGCAGGAACTAAACAGGAAATGACTATCGAATGACTGACTAATTTTATGATTCCAGACATTAACTGTATCTGGAATACCTGAGAAATGTTGCAGGCATAAAGATGTTTTCTACAAGCTACTGTAAGTGTTGAACAGAAATTGCTTTGATAAATTCATTAATTTATCATTAAATTGATATCACAAACATAACTTTATATACACTTTAAGCATTACATTTACAGTACAAACAGACCTTCCCTTCATTCTTAAATGAAGAGAAAAAGTGTGAAAAAGTGCCTAAAACCTGCTTTGTGAATTTAAAGGAACGTGTCAATATTACATAAGCCTATAACAAAATCTCTAATCAAAACAAATTTGTTTAAAAAAATCACTGTACAGTGCTTTACAAGCTCTAAAACTATATTTTTGAAATAGACCTTCATATATAAAGGTGTTACCCATATGAGTGTACAGTATATTTCTGATTATTGGCTGCAGATCACTGCAAAAGCTTTGGTATGTAAAGCCAGTACAGGTTCCCGATCCCTGCTTTGCTGATGATGAATGCTATAGGGAGGTTATAGATAAGAGTGCATGGCTGTGTTTTTCAGGCTGGTGGGATGTCATGCTCAGGCTAAGTGAACCTTTGGGGCTTTGCATTTTTAAAGCTTGACTCTCAAGGTTTGGCAACATGTCCACCAATCTTGTGGTGCGTCAGAAGTTCATTGGAGTTCACATTTGGCTCATCAGCTGAATTTTGCAGTGAAAACACGAACATAATTCAAAGTGTCAGGCAAAATATTGGGTTCTTCTTGGTCAACTCTAAAATGTACGGATCATTTGCGGACCCAGGTGTATTACGTAACTCTAATCTTCAGGTTTCTGAAAGTTCCTTGTGATGGTTTTAGAAGGTGATCTTGCTGCTGGCTGTGTTGTATGAGTTGACCAAAGGAACGGGGTCTACAGAACTTGTAGGCCTCAATTTGAATCCTTCATATCTTCCTTCATGTCTTCAACAGATTTTCTTTTGAAGAATCCAGCCTGTGAGACAATGTTCAACATGTTCATTATTCAACAAGTGCAGCATGGACTTAATAAGCAAATATTTGCACTGGCTTCTATGTGCAGATGAGGGGCGGAGCTAATGCAACTGAGACAATGCTACTTACCTTCCATAAAGCGAAGATAACAAGAGCCAATATTAATAATCCTAGAAGAATACTCAAGATAATAATCCACAGTGGGATTCCACTTTGTATGTCCTTGGTCACTTGAATCCGGACCTGCAGTAAAGATATTTCACTAGTCACTAGATATTTTACTGATTTTAAAACCAAATTAAGTATCAAAATTAAGTATTTAAAAAATGGTTTTGCTAACTTCCTCTATTTTACAACCCATGAGAGTAAACTAGGTTTAGCTGGTTAGCTTGGTCCAGTTAACCCATACTGCCCATGTGGTTTCTCAAGACAATGTAGTGACATTTTATGGAAAGTTAAAAAAATGTTTTCAAACAACTTTGCTTGCTTGTAATACTGTTAATAGACTTCTGGATATTACACAACCAAAAATGATAAATACAGGGCTGGTTTTCCTACATACCTCTCGGTCCTTGACATTCTTATTTAACACAAACAGTTCAGTGTTTTTGCTTTTCAGCGTAGCATCAACAGCCATGTGTATGCTGGAAAATTCTCCCTAGACGTTTCATATTTGCAAAGAATACATACCATTAGCGGTCTGTATTACTATAGCATATGGAGAAATCAGTCAACAGAAATATTCATTGGGGTGGACATACCTCAATAAAGGTGGGTCGCCACACTCTGAAAGTGGCATTGATCTGGTTGAAGTCCGCAGGTGGGATGGAGCAGCTAAATGATTCGCAGGGGTTTCTGTCTTCTTTACAACTCTAATAGACAGCAATTATTTGGCAACTAGTCCAACTGTACTGACTTACATTTGCAGGACAAACAGCTTTTACTCACCAAAAGATAGGCACTCAAGGTTTCTTTTTTAGCAGTCACTGTGTGAGGCTTATTAGGTCTGATGTTTAAAGGGTTCATCACCTTTGTGGTATCGCAGTTGATGTTCTGCAGAGCAAAAGAGGCAGTTGAGACTGGTCTGAGTCATCTGTCCACAAATATCTTTGAGCAAACAGCACATACCGCTGTATGGGCGAGATCTGTGAAGTACAGCAGCCAGTTTTTTCCAGATGTGCGATATGGGAAGGTTATTGTGAGCTGCAGTGGAGGGCTATGCATTTCTGCATCTCTCTCGATCTGTAGAAGACATTCATAGTGTAAATTTGCGATTAACAGAAGCATTTACACTTAAATCAGTTTAAGTGAATCTGGATTCTGACCACACCCAATACAAGTCCATTTCACAGGTCATGCCAAATATTTCTATTAATAATCATGAAACAGATCCTTAACAGGTCCAGTTCTCCTTAACAGTTCCTCAATATATTTTCTCTCTCATCCACATGACTGTCTGGAGGACACTGATCTAAAGGAGGTGTCTTACCATGTAGCTGATTTTAACCTCATCCCCGATTACGCTAGTGTGGTTGAAAACACTGGGAATTGTCTCCTTCTCTTTTAATATGATGTGGTCCTCCTTCATATACTTGTTACTAGAGAAGAAACAAAAATACAGTCTGTTAACTGAAGTTACCACATGTGCTTTGACACAGCAAGCTGAGGTGCTTATGTGGTTGAAAGAGATTTGAATCTGGCTTGCAATCATTTCTTGTTAAGCAAGGGTGTCTTGCAGGTTAAGCTGATTAAAGAATCTGATGGGGACAATGGTCTAATTAAACTCCACCATATAAAAAGTGCAAGTGACTTTTGTTTAATCTCTCACCTAGATTTAATTTGTATTGTAGATAAATTAAAGAATGAAATAATGAGAGAATGTCAAATTAAGTCAACACATAAAAACATGTCATGAATCTCATTCCATCATTTACACGTCTCGTCACATCGCCTAAACTGCGGAACAGTGCTGAATAATATATTGTTGAACAGGTCAAGTAACAAAATTTGCTAAATACAGTAATTACATCACTTTTCTATTACTGTACTGGTAAATTGCTCCACCTTTATGGCACCTCACTAATGTCATCATGATAAATGAAAAGCATTCCATAACATTTATTATTATTAACATTTTTGTTATACTGTAATTGCTTCTTAGGGCCAGCTGATTGGCTGGTTTAAATAATGAAGTGACTGTGATTGGCTGTACTTACGCAGTGAACCGTAGGTTGGCTTCGTGCTGCACAGGAATGACGATGCTCACAAAGTTATCTTTCAGTTCAGAATCTGCCTCTTCACTATCACTATGAAGAAAAAATTAAACCATTGCTATTTTCTGAGCTCCATTTAATCATGGCATTCAAAACACAGTGAAAATAGATGTGGACATAATTCTTACGTAGTTGCAGTGACATTGATAACAATGTCCTTGCGAATATGAGAAGGATTGGGCTCAAACTGGATTTTGAATGTTTCCTATTGGAAGAATGTAAACAAAATTAGATGAACAACAACAATAATGAATTTATATGTTAATTTTGAATGTTGATCTCACCTTTATATTTGTTTTGAGGAATGGATATCCAACTGCACATACAATTCTGGTATTATTAGGCTCACAGTCCTTCTCCTTAGGCTGCAAAGAAATTAAAAATGAGACAATATTGTATACACAATGTCACAGATTCCTCAATGACCCAACAAAGCTCACAAAACCATAATTCAGTATTGTGATTTTTGTTCCATTTAAAACTGATCTCCACATAGATTTTAATTACATTTCTATAATTATGACTCCATCTAATGCCACTGATTCCAAATCAGTTTACAAAACTGATCAAAAGTCTTATTTTAGAGAGGATAAAACTCACCTCGACTTTGACATAGTTGATGTTCTCTGTGTGACTTAGCGTGACTTTGGTGTTGTAAGCATTATCTCCACTATTTTGGATCTCAATGTTGACAGAAAACTTCTCTTGGTTGCTCTTTATGAGGAGGCTACAGAAATACAGTAATAAGATGCGGACATTTAAGATGATTAACATCCAGTGTTCTAGTGTTGTAATTATTTTTGAATGAGATTTTAGATCTACGGCTGACAATATGTTTTTATTGTATAGAAAAGAGAAGTTTAAGGATCATGTGGGTCGAAATGACATGAGGGTAAGAAAAATTATAACAGAATTGCCATATTTGACTGATCTATCCTAAAGTGATGGTTCTGCCAGACAAAACAACTTGTGTTGTATCAACAAGCAACGCTTATTGCATGTTTTAAAAGTCAACACAAGAGGGCAGTAAAACATATTAAATGTCATGGTACATTTAAAAATTACATGGTACAATTAAATTTACTGACAAGATACACTCCTCCCATAACTGACTGAACTGTCAATCAATATGACAGAAAATGAAGCTGAAATACACATTAATATCTGTTACAATGATTTACAAATCCAACATAAAAAGCTACTAATACCGTGAGATGTTAGCAGCGGCTGTGAGGTGTAGATCAGCAACACACTTGTCATTGTTTCCACAGTCCACCAAAGCAATCTAAAGACAGAAAATATAATGAGACAGAAATAAAACAAACTTACACCGATGTGCCTGAATGACCAAAAAAAATCTTCATTACTTTAAGTTTGCCAAACATTCCAAACATTTCTAGAATGATTTATCTAAATCTAAATTCTAAAATGAGCTCTGACACAGAAGCTTTTAAGAAATCTTTGTTGTTTTATGTACTTTCTCAACCATGTTTAATTGCAACAAACATTACACCAAATGTTTCCCACAATTATTGGTGTCATGAATTATTTTCCAGCTTGAGTGCTTTTATTTTAGAGTAGACACACTAAACAGCAGTTGAGGGAGTAACACTGGCTGATTTTTTCAGGAAAACATGCTCTTCCTCCTGATAATCCTATCTCATCAGCACGCAAAGCTTTCTGTTTGGGTATTAGTGTGTGAGTGTGTGTGTCCATGAGTGTGACACCTCAAAAAACATTGAGTTATATAATAAAGTTGTGCAGTGATGAACTGACACTAACAAACATCTTATGTCCTGTGATCTGCTGCCCAAACACAACTCACTGTCTGCAATCCCACAATAAATGTACAGTAGCACAAAATGTAATTATATGTTATAAACGAGTGTCTGCTTGGTGGGTTCCCAAACTTGTTTTTGTCATTGCACACCCTAATGATCTAAAAACACTTACTTAAAGTGCCTGTCAAAATTTACATATTGTTACCATAAAATGACATAATGTTACCATAATATCTTTTAGCATTCACTTTCAACATTTCACAAACCCCCAGCAGTTCCTACACAGAGACCTCTAGGGGTTTGCACACCCAGATTTAATTTAAATTCTAATACATTATATCTGTTTTACAGTTTACATTACACCATAAACACATCAGCATCATGTAATGTTTTGATGACTGACAGTAAGAATATCACGTTCATCTGGGGTTCAAATCCCAGATGGTTATGCTTCACTGTTCATTAATCTGAAAAGCAGGATAATTGGATCTATTTCTTGATTTTAGTGACTGTGAATTTGACTTGTATGTGTTTTTAACATAACATCCACCCCACCAAGTTTAGCCCCTAGCAAGTAAGGAGACTTATGAGGACAGACAGCAGTCAAGCAGGAATTGTGCAGCTGGTGAGGAGGATGTACAAATCATTAATGAGAAAGCCAGGCGGAAATTTGTGAGTGTACGTCTGAAAATCCTTTGTGTATTTTTTGTATAGAAATTTGGCTGGGTGCTCTATGGCCAAAACATCCTGGGTTATTGTTATCAAAATCTCATTATAACCGCATGTAAGAGAGTTTTCTTTAACACACAGAAAATTAGAGGGACTTCATTAGGAGCCACCCAGATTATCATAATAATAATAATATTATTATTCACTCTTTTTAATGAGCATTATAACTGCAGCAGTTGGTCTAGCAGTTAGTGGCGCAGTAAATATTGCACTCTATGACTTACAGTCTATTAACTGTAAACCTTCACATCTACAATAAACACACTTCTACAGCAGAAAGTGAGAAAGGCATCTTACAGTCTTGTTAAGTGATGTTGGTAACTCCCCATCCAGGACCGGACCTTTATCCTCATCTGCTAAACCGAATTCCAGTGTGACCATAATGGGATCTCTGAAATCCAGTTTATCCTGTGGGGGATAATAAAAGCATCATAGCGTTATCCTTAGAAATGCAACTTTTGCCTCTCTTTCGCCATCTTTGTTTGAAACATAAAATTGCAAGTCATTTGCAGAGTTGTTTTCTAAGCAACTGCTGTAAACAGAAGTTACAAATGCTCCACAATCCACAGCACCCACACATGCATTATAGTGGCCAGGTCTTATTCTTTATTATAAACTTACCTTTGCAAATCAGGACAGCTGATCTGTTATGTACTTGTTTAATAAGATGTGTTACAGTCTCGCGACAGAGGCTGGAGAGAATTTTACTGCTGCAGTCAGATCATTTTCTCAGGCCTTTGATCAGAGAACTGCTGGCTTTTATTAAACTCGAGTCATGTTATTTTCAAACGCTTAGTTTTATGCTCTTATCTACTCAGTGACATTAAGCACCATGTAATCTATATCAGAGAGGCAAAAAAGATACACAAGTACCAGTTTCAAAGAAAAGGGGCTGGTTTTATAAGAGGCCCGTCAAAGTGCAACAATGTTAGCATAGTGCACTTGTTAAAACATAGCTAATGTTAAAACATAGCCACTAAAATGGAGTAAATATACAGAGAGAAGCAGAGTAGCCAGAGGTTTGTTCAGCCCTCTACTGTTCGGCTCTTGCGTATGAGAAGATTGATTTACTTGCCGACGTGTAGAAGGTGTGTTCTCGGCAAAGCTCTTCATCAATAGCCACGTTTTTTTCTAACCTCCTGTCTTCTGTGTCATTGAAGCGTCCCCTGGCGATCGCTCTCAGAGAGTCCAGTGTTAAACTGTACCTGATGACTGAAAAGAGAGAAGCCAGTTTGAAAACACAAAAATTGTACTGAAAAGTCTATGATGATTTCAAATGCTTTACTCTTATGACAGTGGGTTAAGGAGAAACATGACAACTTAGTCAATAAACAAAAAACAAACTAAATGTGAGTCACTCGTTTATGTCACTCATTTACCAGTTCCTGTGTTTGTGTCTTTCTCAGATTTGATTCGATATTTGAAGCAAACTGTTGTCTTCACACAAACTGTGGTCTTCCCATGAACCTGACATGTCTGCTGCAGATTGATCTTGCTTGGGTCAAAGGTCATCTCTGCAAGGAGTTCTGCAACATCCCGAGACCTGCAACAAACAAATAATATTTTCACAAGATGTTTATGTAAATGGAGCAGCATTTGGGGGAGAAATAGGCGTTTCCTTTTTCTTAACAACAACAGCTGGTTTATGTATCATAGACTGATTTTGGTCCAACTAAACCCTTCATATTTTTTTGATTTTGTCAATTACAGGCATATGGAGAACTCCTAAAAGGCTGGGTGGTGGAGCTTGGAGAGTAAAGATGGCAGAGGTCATTAAATTCCATGGCTATGCTCTACATTTGCTGAGTTGGGGTCATTTTGTGGATGTTCTGGAATCTGGGAGGGACTGTGATCTCGGTTGGGTGATCTAAGAACAACTATGCTGCCAAGAGTTTACTTCGTAGCTGGAGACACTCTCACACAATTTTAGAGCCAATGTTCCAAAAAGAAACAGGACTGTAGTAGAGGGACATGACCCTAACGAACAAGTGTGGGATCGAGTTAGGCTTGAGTTTACAGCAGTGACAGCTGCTGTGGGTGGGAATAAGGAAACTAGACATCTAGAGGGTAGTGGGTTCAAATTACATAGACTGCTTTTAATTTTGCATCAGCCATAAGTGGCAATTGATTAAGTTAGTATAGTGTAACTATACTACAGTATACTATACTATATTATACTATAACGTAATATAATATACTATAACATATAATAAAATAAAACATAAAATAAAATCATGCATTTTAAAAAAGTTTTAACACAAAACATAAACAGTTACCAGTAAAGTGCTGCACCCCCTATTCCTCCAATGGTGACATCTATGATGCCGTCATTATTCAAATCCATGATGCCATGAATTGATTGTCCAAAGAACTTCATTTCATCATCATCTCCTCCAGCAGCAATGCGCTAAACACACACACCCACACACACACATTTATGAATTGCTGCTTATGAATGTGGAGCTTGATGCTACACTAAGAAAAAGTATACTTTACCTGTACATATTTCTTCTTTATTGATTGTTGAGATCCATGGTAAATATACACTGCACCTTTGTGGTCATTCTCCAAGGGTGATCCAATAACTATGTCATTGAAGCCATCCAGGTTGAGGTCGGGTACAGCAGCAATCGCGGTACCGAATCTTGCGCCACACGGCTCATGCTTACTGAGGTTTTTACAGTTACTGCGTGAGTGAACAGTACAACACGTCTGTTTCACTGGTGTGAGCGTCATCTCATGTTCAAACAGACCATCCTATGAGGATAACAAGCAGATAGATGCATTGAATGCTTGGGATACAGCAGACCCCCCTGTGGGCCCTTGGCCTAGTGGTTAAAGATCTCAGTTGGAAACCAAAACAAAGTAGGTTTGAACCCTGCGCTGAACTGTCATCATTGTGTTCATGAGTAAAGCATTTCAACACTTTTTTTTTGCTGTTTTCCTGTCAAAATTTGACTGGAATTTGTATGTTAAAGGAATAGTTAGCTCAGAAATATACTCATCCTATATTAAATATGCACTATTGTATTGTATGAACTGCTTTTATGGTGCATATTTCTGGCTGTTTTTAAGTTTGAAAGGAAAACATAGTTTCAAGTTTTGTGCATCAGAACAAAAAAACAACCTAAAGGTTTGAAATGAGGGTGAGTAAATGACAGGAATTTTGTTATTAACATTTTTGGAGGAGAACTAATCCTTGGAGTGATTTATTTTTGGAAACTGCGGAGAACAACACAATGCAGTAGGAATATCAATGCCCTTTTTGTTATGCCTTTTACTGTAAAATGCATTACAAAATAACACTGACCGATGGGCAGAATATTAAAACCAAGAGAAATTGCTCCATTCAGGAAACTCTGTTTGGACGCTCTTGAAATTGCTCCATTCAGGAAACTCTGTTTGGACGCTCTTGAAAGCAGGCGTTCTGCAGAAGCTGGTATTTTGCTGGAGATATTACAGTTTCATTAAATTTTCATTCCCACAATGCCAGGCTGTTGCCCTCACTCTCATTCCAACCATTTCCCTGTTCTGGGAGCACTTATCTCAGTCAGAACACATACATGCACTTCCAGAACACACTCACTCACTCATAATTCCAGAGGACAGATTTACTGCTCCCACATGTTGATGAAGTGGAATGTCAGTACAATACTCCCCTACACATGTTTTCAGTATGTGGAATGGGGCACATCGTGCACTAGTGTGTACAGATGAAAGACACCTACACATACACACCTCACTGAGTTTGTAGATGTAGACCTGACCTTGTTCGTCCCTCTCTGGGCCCATGTACATTGGAGCTCCAACCAGAAGGATGTCTGTGTAATTGTCCCGGTCGATATCATGTGTCTGGAGAACACTGCCGAAATACGAGCCAATCTAAGAAGAACATGATACAGTCAATGTTACCACTGAGAATAAAACATAAATCACAGATGAAACAGCAGTGTGTATGCGTACATGTATGTTGTATTTTATGTAATGTAAAAGACGTCTTTATTGTGTTAAAATTCATATTGTATCAATAACACAATTGTGCAGTAGGGTCAATGTCACAAAACTTTCCAGTCATAAGAATTACATATATAAAATACATATTTTCAGAAGCCTTTTTTAGGAATATTAGAATATTTTTGCATTGTGACCTTATTTTAATGACAGTTAATGACAGTTTCACAGAAAATAAAACAATATAATAATATGTCACAATAATTTGATATTGTATAATATATATTTATATATAACCGTGATATTAATAAACTGATACTACACATATTCTTATATTGCGAATAATTCAGTACCAGTATCTGATGACACTCCAACACAGTAGATGGTGCTATTGCACTCGTTTAACATTTTGCCTTAAGAGCCACAATGCTATAAACCATTACAAACCAGGTTACTCTCTCTCTGCCTTCCTACACTTTAATTTTGAATGTGATTCATATATAATATTATAATATAATATAATAATATGATACAATATTTAATATTATTGATAGTAATTATATTGTTATATTTAATAATAATAATATAATATTTAATATTATATAATAATACAATTTTTAAAAAGTATTTATAAACCATGACAGTAGATGTTGTTCTGCTTTTTATTTATGCTAAATAAAAAATAATACTAATTGTAATGCAGTCAACAATTGTTGATTGATTATTTGTTTACTGTATTACAGTAATAAGAATTCTAATGAGACTCACCATTGAGAGTAATGGCAATTAATGAACGTAATTGTGGGATTCTCTAAAAAATTGCTTTAAACTCAGACTCAGATACCTGCTCTCCTTTTAGTGTCTGTGTAATAGTGAAATTTTCCCCATCAAAGCGATACACAGTGACACGGCCGCTGTGGTTAAACCGTGGTGCACCTGCGATGTATAGCACCCCATGCGGTGTGTTTGCTGACTGCACGTCGTAACCTGCACCCAAAACCACAATGCAACCTTTATCACCACACCAAAAACCCAACAATACCTCCACTCACTTCATTTACTCACTGTAAACTTCATTTACAGTAGTCTGCACACTTAATAAAAAACAGCTGGGACTGGAGTCATAAACTGTTTAATTAGCAGGGACACAGATATCATGGGTTCATGTGAGAATAAACTAACATGACTGACTGTTATTCTTTTATCCGCTTCTCAACAGCTTATTCTCTAAACACTTTCACCAGATAGTCATTTTGAGTTCTGTATTCATTGTTCCATTCTGAAGTGACATCCTTAAAAGGGGATTTGAGCAGAGCATGAGCATTTGCACTTGGCGTGTGAGTATTTACAAGATGGTAGCAGTCTGTGACAATGTGTTTAGACTACTGAGACACAGTCCTAATTTATTTACTGCCCCTGATCTCTCATGCAATTACTGTGAAGGGTATAAAATTCCTGATATGTTTAAACAAAATTTTGATTGTTAATCATGTGGTACCAAAGAAGTACTAAGATTTAAGACTGTGGTCTTTTAAGCTACTACCATGATTGAGCCACCTTTTTCTGCTCAACACAAAAAGATGTTTGTAAACTGAAGAGTTTTGGGGTACCATTGACTTTCATGGTAAGAAAAATACTATGGAACTCAGTGGTGCCCCAAAACTGTCTCAATATAGACATTCTTCAAAATATTTTCTTTTGTATTTAGCAATACAAAGAAATGTTTTGGAACAACGTGAGTAAATTATGACAGAATATTAATTTTTTGGTGAAAAATCCCATTAAAGGTGTCACAGCGAGGGATTGGGCATCTATACTTTGAGCTGAGGTGCTTGTTCGGTTAATGTGGGTTCGAATCTGACTTGCAACATTTTAGTTCTTACCTACATATCCAGCCATGCCTTCGTACCTCTGCACCACAGGGTCATGAAAGGTGTTTTTTTTTGGAACAACAAACTCATTGCCGGCTTGCATCACTACAGTGCCATTCCAGTCAAAAGCCCCCACAGCTCCCAGCATGATACCTGTCTGTGAGAAAGACATCCATTAAAACCAACCCATGAATTCTTCAATATAGATTATTGTACATGTGGGCATAGACTAATAAAAAGAAGGAATTTTGGTGAGTAGTCATTTAAAATGTTCAGTAGGAAAGCACATAGCAGTTATTTTGAGTTTAACCTTGATAGGATGGTTAACTCAAAAATTATAATTCTGCCTTATCACTTCAAACCAATATGACCCCTTTTTCTTCCATGAAACACAATAGGAGATGTTAGGCATAATGTTAAGGACCATTAACTAAAAAGTCACAGTTCACTTTTATTGCATGGAAAAGAGCAGCTTTGGACATCCTGCTATAAATAACTAATTGGTGTTCCATGAATGTCATGCAGGTTTGGAACAACATGAGGATAATAAAATAATAACAGGTATTTCATATTAGGGTGAACTAATTTTGCTATATGTTCAGAGATTTCCCAGAAATCCATTTGAAAATCTCTCTAAACTTTTTAAAACTTGAGAAAAGATGTAACATGCCCAAGTTTTCTGTGACTGATGTGCAACTAACCACGTTTGCTTTTTTCCTCTAAGGTTTGCATGAGGTGCCAACTGCAGAAGGTTATAATGAGCAAAGGTAAATTACAGTACAAGTGATGTCACAATCGGATGTTATCTGATTTCTATCGCAATCAAAATCTTTATAAAGACAAAAGTACAATATAAAGTTGATCATGTAAACAGACTGACACTTACTTTAGATGTGTGTGCACTGAAACCTGACTGAGACATTTCCATCTCAAAGGAGGATGTGTGGTTTCCTGATGTAGCTGTAAGAGAAAGTTTTAGAGAAAGTAGCTGTTAGAGTTTTTTTACATTTTAAATATAATTTAGACATTTGCAAATAGATGGAAAAATAAAATATTTAACCTTACTGCCATGATACTAACATGTTGTTGCTAATGTTTGGTTTTAACAAATTGCTGTGCAGTTGCTAGGGTGCTTTGAGTGATAGGGGGTTGCTAGGGTGTTGCTATGATGTTCTGGGTAGTTGTCCATTGGGTGCTCGAGTAAAAGAGCTCACCCTCAAGTCTGATATTCTGGTCTCTGGATATGGCCATCATATGGTCTCTCCCTTCTTCAATGTAAGTCTATGTTTATTACTTGGGGTAGACGTTTGTTCATAACCTTAGCATGCATGACTAGATACGTGAAATATAGGCTATTAATAACATACTTTCTTTTCAATTGTTATATATGAAGTATGTTACCTTCTAAGGCAAAGATCTTGCTCCCAAGTGCATCAACAATGGTTACTAATGCGCGTTCATCCGATACATTGAAGAAATGATCACTTTTGTGATCACTAGCAATGGATTCAATTTCATCTATGAACTTCTTCACATCTTCAATACTTTTATTTTGCCGATTATAGTCACCAAGGACCTGCAAAAATGCAGTAAACAATAAATTCTAAACAACATACTGAAAGCACTAAGTTTAAGCACTAAGTTTAAGCATAAGTATTTGTTCATTTTTAATTATACATAGAGTAAACATACAGTACTTACAGCAATGGCAAACCTCTCAATACCGTCTTCTTCACACTGATCAATGACTCCTTTTAAATTGTAGTGGTCATGTGACTCTCCATCTGTGACGATCACCATGACTTTTTTAACGCCTGGTCTCGCCCCTCGTTCCACTGTAAAGGCCTCTTTCCTTTAGAGGATGAATGACCAATCAGAGTGTTTCTTTGGGTATGTTCTGTACATAGAACATTCTGTACATAGAACATTTTGCTCTATGTCTCTCTCTCTCTCTCTATATATATATATATATATATATATATATTTATAGTATATAAACTATATATATATTTATAGTATATAAACTATATATATATTTATAGTATATAAACTATATATATATTTATAGTATTTAAACATATGTATATATATATATATATATATATATATATATATATATATATATATACAGTTTCAATAGAAGCTAAAAAATGTGCATATCCAAAATGCACATATAATGTCTTTTGACATACATTTTGGCCAATGTGGTGTTACTGATACTGATGCTGTTGTAGAAGTACTATATTATCAATCAGCCATGATTCATTTATTCTGCAAATGTCCAGTAACAGAGGGGTTACAGGGTCATCATGTGATCTCAATATGTCTGCCTCCATGTAAAATAAAACATGGAGGTCTGTTATGGAGGGCTACTGATATGAGTGGAATACTAAGATTTTTATTTCCACAAAACAATTCATTTCTTTGTGCAACATGTTTGCAATGAAGAAAAAACCTTCAAACATGATTATTGTAAGAGATGATTCTGAATTAAGGGCACACCTTGCCGTATCAATGCCAAGAGCCGTCATGGTTTTGTGGCCGGTTCTTTGTGGGATCTTCTTAGCTTCCTCAATAAGGATGTCTCTGTTGCTGAACTGGCTGAGGTTGAAGACATGGCCAACATCATCTCCATACGACACAATACCCACCTAAAGCAGCAAAAGGATGGGATTAGTGACACATCAGGTCTTGACTGTGCTACCAAACTGACTGTGGTCACTCTGGGAGGTCCTCAGGCACACATACTTGTCTCTTACTTTGCTAAAGATCTCTGTGTGTGCTGACTCAAATGTGATGTTATTCTCTCAGAGCTTGGAGAACATTTATTTAACCATGGAATTTGCGGTCTTCCCCAGCTCAGTGTTCCGGGGCTACATTTTCCAGCGCTCTGCTCAAGAAAGCTTTTATTTCCCTAACATAAAACCAACCAGTACCATCTCCATGTAAAAGCTTTGTTTATGTCTTTCTTCTAAAAATGTAGTATCAGCTGATGACAGTTCTACTAATATCTGACTAGCTGCACAGTTTTCAATCTATAATAAATCCTTCTTAAAGGTGTAGTTCACCCAAAAATGAATATTCTGTAATTATTTACTCACCCTCATGTTGTTCCCAAATCTATATGACTGTTCTTCTGCTGTGAAATATAAAAGGTCCTGGCTACTTTCCTATATAATGATTTTCCCAGCAGTTTAATTTTACAGATTCATTTTATGCTGCTTTTTATAATTTCAGATCCTAACAGACAGACTCTTACTTCTATTAAAAAGTAAACAGTGGCCATGATATTCTTCAAATAATTACCATTTTATTGCTCCAGAGAACACAAAATCAAACAGGTTTGTTATAACACGAAAGAGAAGATAGGAAAGAATTTCATTTTTGTGTGAACCATCCCCTTTAAAATCCCTTCTATATCAAACAATCTAATGGCACGGTACAGTAATTGGATAGTCATGTCATTTTCTCTAAAGTGTAAGTTATTGTATGACATAGTTTAGTTGCGTAATTAACACTAATCAATAATCTCAAAAATCTAACCCGGGCGGGTCCAAGTTCAATGTTGTTCAGAAACTTGTCCAGAAATTCAGTGATGTGTTCCCAGGGGTAGATGCTATTAGAACCATCCAGCACTATGACAATGTCCATATCCTGCTTGCACTCTGAAACATAAGATATCAAACTTAATCACCTTCATTACAATTACACTTCAATATCACATTGCATATCTGTAAATTCCCCAAAGCAAGTTGACTGCCAAAAGCTAGTTGTAGGTTTACACAAGAAACATACCGTTTATTACACAGTTCAGCAAAAATCCACATGAAAGTTCTGCATGTTTCATAAACGTTACATAAGAAACGTTGAAAATCAAATGTATTGAGCCATGAAATTGAAAGTGACATTGACCTTCCTGTGACACAGGAAAGCGATGACTAAATGTAGCTTATGCTGGTTTTCCAATAACTGCATATGGAAGAAGTTTTCAAAAACCGAAATGATTTTAATGGCTCATCAGAGATGCAAAATAGCTTGAACATCTGCTGTAAAACCTATTTATACATGACCCTCTGGAATACTTGATTCTGATTGGTCAATCATAGCATTCGCTGGTCAAATATTTATGTATGTGTACAAGAATAACATATAGAATTACAGAAATAATTGACTATTGTTTCAGGCAACCAGTTGCCTACTCAGCTGAGCTAGATTTGTCTCTGACGTCACAATCATAATAAATCAAATAATTTCATGTTCATTTATTCATTGGGTAAGTACAGTAGCCATGTACAGTATTGTAAGAAGTGGAATAATGTACAGTCATGATCGCATCACAGTTTTTCCTGTTGTGAAGATGAGATTCTGTGCTGCTATAATACCTCATACACTATGTATGTAGGTGTTTATGATGAGTCACTGGTTCTGCTGTGTGTTTAGAAATGTCAAGTCTTCTAAACATTCTCCTAACATGGTTACACAGGACAGGAAAGGCACCCCATGGTTTACACGACTGGAATGCACTAATGTACACTTGAGTCACATCAGTGTTGTGCAGTGGATTCAGGGACGTTTCATTAGCGTTAGCATTTCTTTCCGCACATGTCTTTTTTTACTCTGATTCATGCCCATTCATGTTTCAACTCCACGTGAAGTTTGAGGCCTGTGAAAAACCATTGACCATATACTCAAAAAGCCACCAGTACTTGAACATTTTTGTGTGCTTATAGTATATTATCATATATTAAAACAACATCATAAGTTAAACAATGAAATGTTTAACAATAACTACAAAAACAGAACAACAATGATTTCTTAGTAACTGTTGTCTGGCTGTTATTAATGGTCCACTTCTTTTTGGTTCATTAGTGTAATGAAGACACAAAGCTACCACTTTAAATTTTCAAATCTATATATTTACGGATTTTAATTTTGTTGACTTTGTGATTAGTCTATCAATTTACACCAGTTTGACCTATTCAGGTCACTCTGCAGACTCATTATTGCAAAATCAGTAGGCAGGGCACTATCCTAGTCACAGGCTGATCAACCAATCACAACCAATCCACCTGAAACTTTATTAACTGATGTTGCTGTTGGACACTGTTACTTTGGAAACGTTAGTGATTTACAGGCTGTTTATTTTTACAATTTATTATATTTGTTTTCTTTTTGTCTCTTCAATTATTTTCTTTGAGAAGCCATCCCTGTACCGTGTGTGTGTATGTGTGTCATACCTCGTACAGTGGGAGCGATGGAGTTGAGAACTTTGAAGGAGGAGCTCACATTAGAACAGATTCCAGTGATGTACTGCTGCTTTCCACACATGTATCCATACTGAGGACCACAGGCCTATCAAAAGGAAAGACAGCGTAATGAATAAAAAAAGAAAGAGGAACATTAGGGAAACAATACAGATTCAGATGAGCTCAGTGCTATGTATCCCATGTCATAAAATCCCAAAGGAATGCTTATGGAATTCCCATTATAATTTAAACCCAGTCCTGATGGAATCAAACAAGAATCCTCCTGTTTATTTTATTTTTTCCCCAGTATATCAGTGAATCCAGGAGGATCTCATTTGATTGTTTGGGAGTTCCTGTTTAATCCCGTTAGGACTGGTTCCAAATTATGACAGAAATTCCATTAACATTCCATTTTTCCTGCTGTTTTCCTTTTGTGCAGTGCAATCACAGATTACAGCCAGTTTATTCAGTCTTGAAATATACACCATTAAAAACATCCTCTAACAAAGACAGACATAGACCAGCATGACATTGTGGTTCTATAATTACAAACATTTACTGGAAAAATTATGTTTCCAAATATCCCTGCTTCTTTAATGAAATGATTTATAAAGTCTTTGATCATGCATTATTTGGTAAGTACACTGGCTAAAATAACAGTGTATGACAAGCACATCAGACAGCGAACACATCCGCAGATGTTCCCTACCAGAAATCCATTTCCGTCTGGGTTAACCACCAGCGTTGTTCCCATAGTCATGTTTTCCTTGACTTCATGTATGTTCGGAATTGTTGTGTTCTCTGGAAGAAAAATGGACAAATAAGCAATGCAGTGAAACTCCCCTGCATGTTCTAAATAACAGCTCTTTTTTTGCACCTAAAGAAGTTTGTTGAATTAAAACGTTTTTTCATTCACAAGCACACCATGAAAAACAAATGTAGGTCAGGCTCAATTTTGGTTCTGTTTAGACCACAACTGAAAGTGTCTTTATTTCACCCAAAGTATATTTTGTAGAGTTTAGAATAATAAATGCAGTGCGTTTTTACACTGAAGATAGACATTGAAAGACATTGTATTCAGAATGTATTTAGAATGACTCACAGCACCACAGTACAGAGAGGCTGTAGAAAATAAAAAGAGTGACGCAGAATTTCAAGCACTATCAGTTTAGAGTCTGAATTCCTGTCGGATGCCTCTTACATTAAGGTACAGCCCTACAGCAATGAAAGATGACATGCAACATTGAGTTATCTGGTGAGGGATTATATAATTATGTGTAGATTGGACATTAAAATGTTTGTTGAATCACTTCCTGGCTAGCCTTCCTCTTAGAGTCAGACATTCATGCAAAAGTTACACATACACACATACACAGAATCGATGCTACTTCTGAGACTTACAGAATCTCCCTCCCTTATTGTGCTTGATTCACTGGTGCTTGTTACTCAACAGAATAAAAATTCTTTATTCTATATAAAAAGTATAATAATCTATAATAAAATAGTCTATAATAAATCTAATCTATAGATAATTATCTAATTATCTATAATAAAAAATCTTCACAATCGTTTTAGCATAAACCTTTTATTCAGCCCCTCCCCTCAACGTGTCAAATAGAAACTCTCTTACATGGTCCAATAAAATTCCTCTTAGATTAGATCAGGTCATGCCCTATGTGTTTTTCCTGTTGAATATCCTGTTTTACTCTGAAACATGTTACATTACAGAAGTGACAATGGTTACAAATGCTGTTTGGCAGCACATGCTATTAACCATTCTTGTACGATTTTCTAGCAAAAAACAACACAAAGGGGAAAGTGTCCACAGTGGTTTCAGGTGTGAGGTTTACTCAGAGCATCTGTTATAGACACGTGGAAATAATCAAGACATTAGCACTCATACATCAGTCTGTAAAAACTTCTGAATAAAATGACTACATTACATCCTGAATTTATAAGGGTGTGAACAAACGTTATTTTTAAAACCCTTCCTGTCCTCATGGTGCCTTTAAATAGGCACAGTGCATTATTTCATTCAGTGTCTGTAAATAACCTGACTTGACTTGTTCACTGTTAAATGCTTTGAACAGGAAAAACTTGTAAATAGACTTTTAAGTCAACATTCACAAACCATTATACTTGTGAATTTTTTAAATAAACTAAATTTTAGTTTATTTTAAATTTTAAATTTTTATTTTTTACTATTGCCTAAACCTTTATTACATTAATGTTAACTATTTAATGTTGGAACAAATGTTTAACAGCATTTGTAATTTTGGTCAATATTGTTTAGTAGTCTGCATGGACTAAGTGACATCAACCAGAAAGGTTGTTTTACAGTAGGGAAGACCAAGTTATTACATTTTGATGAAAATTTGTGAAGACATGCTATTTTCCCTTGAATAACATGCTCTGGTGAATCATGCGCAAGACCAGGAACATTTTTAGAAAGTAAATAGGGTCATGTTTACTTTAAAAAGGTAATATCCTAAATATATTAAAAAAGGTGAATGTCTGTGTTCCATTTCCACTAAATGGATGTTATTTTGAAAATTAGGAAGAGAGAACGATTTGAAACATACTTCTTAGTCAAACTCTGAGAGGTCTGCACCTTCATTTTAAACATTTAGCTAGAGTGAAACCAAAGTGGTCTGCTGTTGCATGGAGCGCTTCTGAAATCCTTAAGCTAACACCCTGCAGTCATTCAGCAATGGCTGTCAAAATACTAAATCAGGAAGTATGACAGAACTCCAGGCCAATTGAGGTAATGTCTGTAACCCCTTCCTGTGTTAGTTTTTCCTGGTATTCCACATATACACAAAAACACAGACAGTCAACATTCAGTAAAAATAGTGAAAACAGACAGAGAGTTCATAGAAATTCACATAAATAGCTTACATAAATGACAGTACAGTAACCAAGCACATACACACATGGAAACTACACAGGCCACTCCTCACCTGCTAAATGGAATTTTTCACACCCAGTATTTTTGTTTTGCCCCACAGGGCACCTGTAAACATCTCCCGTCCGCTTTGCTGGCTGTCCGGTCAAAGGAGAACCAATCAGAACCCTTTAGAGAAAAACAGTAAGGAAGTAAGAAGTAGGGTCATTTATTCCTGACCACAAGAAAACCCTCGGGATTTGTGAGAAAGTGGAAGCTCACTGAGCCAAAGTGCAGCTGATTGACTCGCCAGTTTTCCAGTGGGAAAGAAAAGCATAATATAAATATGCACATGCTTATTTTTAATACTACAGTTAAATGGAACATATGTGAAATGTCACTGCAACAGGGACTAAAGAATTTCTTTTTTGTCACAAGAATAATAAAGATTTTCAAGTTTAAGTATGATATTGACATATATAATGCTTTTTACCCTTCAACCCCATTGTAATTTATGTGCTTTAGTATGAGATAACATTTGTGGTTTTTCTCTCATGGTTATGTTTAGTTACTTTCTGTAATCCATATGAGTGCACTTAGCTAAATAGAGAACATTTGCAGTGTTTAGATTCTAATGGTGTTTTTGACAACAGTGCTAAAACTAGACAGCCTTCTGTTAACATGTAAACAAGTCAAGTCATTAACATTCCTGTGGACAAATGGGCCCTGACACAGATATGGACATAACAAGGAGTGCAGGCACCATTCACCTTCAAAGAATACAAACAATATATTTTAGCTTTTCAAACTTATAAAACTCATATGAACTAATTTCTAATGATAACCTTCTCTATGGTTTAAAAATCTTCTACAATCTACTACTAGCTGACAGGGCACAAATTGCACAAACACTGATTTCTGTTGGAAGTAAATGAACTTTGTTTCAAAGGTGTTGGCCTCGCTGTCTATTTATTGTTCATTTAAACACAATGTAACACTTTGCTTACACAGTGAGTCTTAAAAAATAATCCAATGTTCTCTAAAATCTGTCCCTATCAAGTCTGTCAAATCAACTACTCTGAAGAGACTATAGTCGAGATTTACAAGTCAATCAGGCCACCTGTGAGAGGTTTATATAAAGCTGTCTCAGGATTTTCACACTGGCTAAGATGCTTCTCTGGAGGAAAGAGATTAAACCTTTACATGCAGTGAGAAAATGTGCTGGTAGGCCAGCTGAGAGACGGATCACAGATGTTTGATATAACAGCGGCTTCGCTGAGGGGAACTGTTTAATACAGCAGGGAGCCATTTCCATTTGGCTGTACACTTAATGGGGTTAACAGGCCAGAGCACATTAGCTAGATTTCTTTATTAGAATAAACGCAAACAGGCTAGAATCTGTTGGGCCCATGCGAGTTATGGCAATATTATGGGATGGTGCTGTGTACCAGTACAGAACTATACATACTCTTTGCTGACTAATACAGTTAATTATACAAAAATAAACTTTAAAATAAAAATGTAACATAAAAATGTAAAACAAATGACAATTTCCAATTTCCCAATTTAAACCTCTGAGGTTTGAGATGCAACTGGATGAGAAAAATGACTCCACTGGATTAGCCAACGTTGTTATGTTTGTCAGGACCACTCAAACAAACACATCACAAATGCATTTTATGCAGCAACTGAAGCCGAAATAACAAACTTCACCTTTAAAATGTCTGTAGTTATTATAAACAATAAAGAAACTTACCACTTTCCCTCACTGTTCTCAAATTGTTGGACAGTATATCCAAACATGTCCTCCACTGGTCCACTAAATGACATCTTGTTCTTCTCATCCACATTGAAACATGACAAGCAGGACAGCAGCACTATCAAAAAAAAACACCCATTAATGGATGGCATAACCGAGTCTAATAATATGGAACAATTTGAATCATTTTTCATGTCTGTTACACAAATGTTTTAAAATGTCCCATGTTTTTAAATAATTAAGGTTACAGGGTCTGATAAAAGAAAAAGTGATGTTTACCTTAGGAAGCACCACTAAATATTCAGTTATTGTTATTTTGATTTATTATTTTTAAATGTAATTAAATATTCAGGATAAAATTACACCTGCAAAAACATACAATATATGTTTTTATTTCTTTAGTAAACAAACAGAAAACGCTTTCTATTTCCTTGTCCATATTTAAGCTCCCAGTTTGCAGCGCATGCCCATTTGTGTGGGAAACAATTGTCTTAATTCTACAGGGAGCCATACTGTAGTGGGCAGAGGAATTTCACAGAGCAATGTGGAGCAGTGGCCCTGACCATGTGGACAGCGTTCTCTTCATGAAGTCCACCAGAGTCTGTCTTCTAGTACTGTATATAAAAGGGGAAATAAATATAGTGCTTAAATGCTTCATTGTAACAGAATAGGTGCTGCCACAGACAGAATAGGTAATGCCACAGAGAGTCTTTTCACATGTTGAGTGCAATGGAATTTCAGTCATGATTCAGTTCTTGAATTTGGAAGGCAGTTGTGAAGATTAACAAATCACTATGGTGTTGACGTTTCTGGTTATGGCTGAAAACATGAAGAGACAGTGAAACAGAAAGCTTGTTGTACTCGATGTCCATTGTTGATATTCGTATGTTTGGAGCTAATGAATTTAGAATAATATGTTGAGCCATCTAAGAAGTCAGCTTTGGCTCTGACCTTTATAGAGAGGGATTTGTGTTCTGTGGTAATGCCAGTAGTCTCTGTAGAGGAAACAGAAGGGGCTGTGTATGTCCATGGGTACGCCTTATAATAATGTCCACAAACGATCAACAGCAATTAAGATTTCCAGCTGAGCTTCCAAACCATGTTTCCATTAGGTCTTGCTTTTGAGGAGGGTGTGTGTGATGGGTGACCATCTAAAACACTGTGTAGCACTGGGAACTATTTATACACCACTATGATGGGCAAAACATAACCTAAGTGTTTAGCTGAATCAAGAGTAGGAAGAAATAGAAGAAACTGAAGAAGACAAGAATGAAGATAGATGTTCTTCAATCACCCAAAGAGTGTCTACATTATACTGCTCCTGACCTCACTCCACTGGCTACCCATAGCCGCCCGTATTAAATTTAAATCTCTGACCCTGGCCTTCAGGTCGGTCGGAACTTTACTCTCCTACCTCAGCTCACTTGTTCAGATATACATCCCCTCCCGCCAACTACGTTCTGTAAACAAGCAAAGTCTGACTGTTCAGTCATAACAAGGTACCAGATCACTCATTAAAACATTCACCTATTCTGTTCCTTCCTGGTGAACTGAGCTCCCAGCCTCCACCCGATCTGTTGAGACCATCACAACCGTTAAGAAATAACTTCTAAAGAGAATATATAACTATCTAAACAATAAAGACGTAAAAATATGTCTTCTACTGTTCATCCTGTCACTGGCTTCAGAACTATACCTTGTAAATGTAAACTAGGCTTGCTGGTTCTTAGGAAAAATGTTAGATGCACTAACAGATGCTAACAGATAAAAGCATCTGCTAAATTAATAAATGTAAATGTAAGATGAAAGTGAAAAAACAAAGAGGAACCAGTTTCATTAGAGCCTTCCTGTCAGCCTTTGTTTTGGATTTGCACTATAGATAAGAAGAATGAATTTCTTCTTTAGTCTAGACATAATCAATGTGTTTTGAAAAAAAGATGACACCGAAACTGAAAGTAAAACTTTCAAAATAACATTTTTAACATATTTGTTACTTAGCGGAAACTTTACGGAAACATTCTTACAACCTACAAACTGTTAGGTGGGTTCTCCTTCTTGGTCTGAGTCTGTTTTTCTGTTTTGGGTCAGATTTGCAAGTTAGATAAACAGAATTAATTTTCTTCACAATGTGTTTTGGAAATTTAAGATAAGGAGAGAAAAAGAGGCATATGATGAAGAACAAAAAGACCAAAATAAGCTACCAAAGAAAAAGTATAAACCTGCTTATTAGAGACTTACACTTTTACACTTATTAGAGCCACCCCATAAGCCACAACAAGGGGGCTGTTTTTTTGTTTTGAGTTGGATTTGCAAGTTAGATAAACAGAATACATTTCCTTTCCAATCTACTGATTCTGTAAAGAAAGACACATAGGGCCAAAGGCAAACAGACAACTGCCTTCCTCCTTGACCATGTCCATCATCTTACACAGACAAGCACACCCACCTATAAACCCGGATAACTGACTGCTGTCCTAATGAAGTGGGTGTTTGTAACATGGAGTTCGGAGGGAAAGACCTCCTACTGAGATTTAATGCAGCACGCACTCTGAGCACATAGCGAGCACACAGTGCTTATGCAAACACACAGACACACAGTTCTCTTATGGACGTTTGGAACTCATGGAGAAAAGGCCTTTGCCAGTTACATTCATTTCAGACTCCATTCATTTGTTTTAATACTGAATGAGAATTTTTCAAAACAATGTCAGTTCAGGTCTGGAAAATCTATACGCTTTCTGACATGATCAATTGTAACCTTCTATGTCAGAGAAAACATTTGCTCAATTAGCTAACTCAAGATGGCCACCAGCCAAAGAAGCCTTTCACATTGATCACGAAGATGCTTAGATGCATTGATGCACAGCTCTTCAAGAACGAGGCTTAGAGGATAATGTCTCGCTCATAGAAAACAGCTGAATCGTTTCTAATCATCAGGCACAGACTCAGGAATGACCTCTTTTAATGCTTAAACAATCCTGTGCTGATATCATTAGTGCTTTTTAAGGCAAGCATCACTATTATTGCTTATTCCTTTAGTGTAGTAGTAATCCTTGGTATTAAACTTAAAAGCATGTTGAGCTTATTGCAGCTGGTAAGCGATCACTCATAATGGTTGATGATAACACAGACAAAAAGGCCTACAGACTTTCAGTGAAGGAGGGGATCAAGACATAACTACAATAGAAGAAACAATAACAGGCTCTTTTGACTTGGGTGGGAAAGCAAACACCAAACCAACAACCACAAAAAACACAGCTAGCAAACTGCAACATGCTACAAGCTGCAAAATACCTTAACAAACACAACCCTTGGGGCCTCCAACCACAGTATAAAGACAGGAAATTAAAGGACAAATCTGAAGTGAATTTGAGATTATATTGGAAACAATATTGGATTACATGTAAACACCAATTATTTTCAGAGAAATTAAACAAATATAATTTATTTGTATTAACTCACACAAGCATCCGACACATGAAACTCTAGAACTTCCTGTTAGTTACATCTGAACATCTGCTAAACGACTTAAATATAAACGTACGCTTTGCATCTTTGCATGTATGAGACAGGACATCCTTTACACATGCATGCAGGGGTGAAGTGTGAAAAATTGTACAACCTACATAAAGTCAACCAAAGTCCCATTGTATACATGCTGTGTAACATTTACATTTAGGCATTTAGCAAGCGCTTTTATCCAAAGCGACTTACAAAGTGAGGAAAACAGCGAAGCGATAATAATCAAAGTCACTGCTGTTTAACCAAAGTCAAAATCTTCTTTGAAAAGTTACAGCATTTTTATACATCAAAGCATGACAGCCCATCTGAATCTTAAATTAGTCTCCAGCTGTAATTGCAATACTCACGACACTCCATAGTGACATCATCATCATAGTGACTTCATCATCATAATGCACTTGCGCACGTCTTTGGTATTCATGGAAATCCGCGGACAATAACTCTGCACAAACTAGGAACATATTTTGAATCTTTACAAGCTCATTGAAGTGGTAAATTTCTTCTCATATTGCAGCTGCATTGTCATATTGAAGGTTAAAGACTATGAAATGACTTCAGGTTTAATCGTGTCATATGACAGTGATAAAATGCGATTAATTCAGTGCAGCTCTAAATCAAAACTGTATTTATTCAGTGCCTGCAATGTGTTGGATTTATCTGTGCTACAACTTTTCCTATATCAAGTCATTTGGCAGTTAGAGATCTCTGTGATGTTGAGAAATGACGCCTGTGCAGAGACTTTGTCTGGCTTCCACATGTTCACCCATGACAAAGCAGATCTCAAGATAAGCAAGAAAATGTGTCCTCTAGCAATTTCTCTCTTCTTCTTCTTCTTGTTCCCTTACTGTACTGATTCTGTACTGATACTTTATTATAGGTCTTGGGGGGTGGGTTCTTTTGACTCGGGCCAGTAAGGAACCATCTAGAAACCATTACATACTGTCAATCACCAAGACCTGAAAAGTTCTGCAATGTCCTAAAAAATTTCCAGAATACATAGCAATACCACCCACAACACTTTTTGCATCGGCAAGCTTAGATTTTCTTTACAAAATGTAGGGTTTTCCAGAACTTTATTGATCCAAGGACCTCTTTCATCAAACATAGAATTCACTGTTACCATGGAAACAGAATCACACCCACTCTGATAAAGCACTGCAAATGACATATAACTATATAACTGAATAACTGACCCACAATGGAGATCATCCTTTAAAAGTACTGTTACCCCAAACACTGCACGGCCCCAATATCCTGTTCACAGTCTGCTGCTTTCACATGTTTTCCCTCAAGAACCAGTGTTTTCATAGGTCATGTAAAAGTCCACCCACAGAATGACATAATGCTCCCTGCTGATTACGGAAGCTTTCATTCCAAATTTCCCCACACTAAAATCAGGATGGGACCCCCAGTCATGTTCAATCGGACGCCCACTTTGTACAAACACACAAACACGCCTCGGCACTCCCTAAACCGCTGCCGTTCCCACACTGTCCCGTATGTGTCCAGCCACACGGTGCACAGATGGGCCAAGAAACCACTCTTGCTCAAACATCTCACAGACATGTTCTGAGACTAAAAATACACAGAGAGGACAAAACAGGTCACTTCCTGTTTCGCAGACAAAGAAACGATCAAATAGCCACAGAGTAAAATATCAAATGCAGTAGGGAAATTGTACATCCATGTGATTATACTGCAGTATACACAATCTGCTCAGCTGGGACATAACTATATCCGAAGGTTTTAACCCTTCTCAGTAACCTCAAGATTGAATAACCATAGAGCCAAAACTGCAATGATTATTTATAGGACAACAATTAATTATAGAACATTTTCATAAAAAGAATTTTTCTTCCTCATTTTGTGAAGTGATCCTTCAAAGGAACAGTACATGCAAAAGTGAAAAATGTGCTGCCCTTATATCTTGGCTGCCAACTTTTGTGTTTCGTTTGTAGTAAGATTTCTTGGGGGTGCATAGTTTATCTACTGTTAATGTTTCTTGTTTCCTCACAATGCTAATTATAAAATTACATTACATGATGAACCACGTAAATGGCAAATAACATATTTTCCAGTCATAACAGCATTTTGTAGTTTACATCATTGGATATTACTGTCGATCATTTAACATTTCTTTTGTAAAACAGTTGTCAGATATTACATGTTTAACCACTAACACTGTGCGTTACACTCTTTGTCCCTCTTTCACTAGACAAACTGAAGCACGTTGCTGAAATTCATGCTCATTTCATTCTGTGATTCATTCATTCTGTGATCAGAAACTCCACCTTCATTGATTTGATTAGCCATTTTCGGCCGCTATGAGCAGTAAGTTCCTCCTTCTTTCATTTGATTGACCATCTTACTCACTTACTTACTGACATTTTGACATCGCGAGCACTATTAGACCGCTGAGGCATTGTATAACATTTGCAGCACCAAACTGTTAAACTAAAAATGGTGGGTATGGCCCACCATTAAAGTAAGGTAAGTAGACCAACTGAACACTGATGTTTTATGTACTTGCTCAATAACTGATTTATTGTCATTAACTAAATAGTTAAGTTTTGCAGCTTTAATATTGCTAGTTAAAAACATACTAAATTCTGTTGATGATGTGATGTGATCTTTAGCTCTTCATACAGACATGAAATAGATATTTTAGTTATTACTGCACATTAGATCTAATAAATGCAGCTGTCCTGATTCCAAAAGAAAAATGTCTAGGCTGTCTCTCCACAGTATGTGAAAAAAACGGAACCTCCTTTGTGGCTAATCACAGAATATCATGCATTAGCAAGGCTCTGGAAACAGTTAGCTTGTTCTGCATGTCCTGCTGGAGGGGAGTTTAATTCTCCACTCCAGACATTATCCAGCTCACTTCCCGGAGCTGTGCAGAGTGCCAACATTCCCGGTTTATATAGACGAAGAAGCTGAAATTCTAACAGCACTACCTCAGGAACATGGACTGACTTGTGTTAGCAGGAGTGGCTGTTGCAGGCAAAGCTTGTTTAGTTATGCTGAATGATACAGTATATGATTTATGTCTGTCTTGGGCTTAAATCTCTGCAGAGGCCAAAGTTCAAGCTAAACATTATGTGAACTTGGAGAGAAGCTACAGTATATAATGGACTGGCTACTAATGGATTGTGCTTTAAAATATATCTTATTATATATCATTTTTACACTACAAGCATAATGTGTCAGATATTATTTCACAGATAACACATTTCATTGATGTGACAACAGAAATGGATATTTTGGTTAAATGGTACTGCATGCTGGGGCTTTCCTATAGTGTTATGAGCCATGTATTATGATTAAATTTGACTCTGTACATAAAGAGCAAAAATACTGTGTGTTTTTTAAAATGCATTTTCATTTTTACAAATAAATACATTTTAATATTGCACAGATGGGCCCTGGGAAACTAAGTTCTGAGTTAGTTCTGCGGACAAGGCTCATCATATGGTTATGGGGGTGTACAGGTTGCAGTATGTCACTGCCACAAAATGTTTCAGAAAACTTGCTCTATGGTGTGATGTAGCACGTTAACAGGATTAAAAGGTTGTGGGTGTGGATTTGGGGAGGTGGCGTTTTAAGGTTGTGAATGGTACTCATGCGCTGGTTTATGAAGTGCATGCACACTCTTTGAACATCAAACAAATAACAAACGTCAGCAATTAACATAGCTATAGTAATACAGCAGAATGGCTCCAACAGGACAAATGACCGTCATGTCAACTGGCCTCAGGGCCTCAGGCCCTCAGGCCATCCTTTGTGGTTGAGCTCTGTAAAATACTGAAATGCACAGATGTTATAGCACCTGTGAAGTATCTCTTCTCTATCCATACATCTGCACTGTGAGGTTTATGAACCGAGAGAGGGGTCACAGGACTGTGACCCTGGAGGTCATGCTTTTTAGCTGGTGTTAAATGTGCCGTTTTACCCAGTTTGGCTCGTTATGTTGAGACATTTGTCATATCCGCTTGTTTTTTGTGATAACAGGGTTTTCTCTTCATATGTTTCATGAGAATGGTGCTCATTTTGAGGAATACTGCATTAAACAGAAACAAATTCTTCCTAGACGTGTCATTTTCTTTTTTTAACATCTGTCACCACCCAAATCATACTTGCTCTCTGACATTCTCATTCAAATCAATGTTCCAAGCTTAGTACAAGTTAAAGCGACAGTTCCCCAAAAATGAAAATTCTGTCATCATTCACTCACCCTCAAGTTGTTCTAACCCTAGATGACACAAAATGAATTTAATTTAATGAATATGTGGTTGGATGCTTAATAAGCACTTACCAGTGTCAGCAACAAAAAATGAAAATAAAGACATTTGTGGGAACAAAATCGCTTTGTTGACACTTTTACGTGCTTTATTAAGCATTAAAATAAGTCACAAATTACTGCAATTGTGTTGAATTCAACCAACTGGATATTGACTAAATAATCTTTTGTGTTCCACAAAAGAAAGTCAGTCATATGGATCTCTGAAGAAATAAGGGTGAGTAAACCATGACAGAAGTTTAATTTTTGGGTGAACATTCCTTTTAAGCTCAGTCAACAGGATTTGTGACAATGTTTAATTCCCACAACAAAAATAATTTCAGCCTTTATTTCTAAATCTTAGTTGGAGTTAGGCACCAAATTTTTATATTTAAACACACACTGTTTCCAAAGTACAGCTACAAGGCATAAATATTGTGTTAATATAATTTTACTGCAAATAAAACACTAACGAACATTGTGTGTATAAAGGCATTTCCAATATTACTCATGCAGTAATATCATTTTACCCAGACAGGGTTAGTACAAGATTTTAGCAAAATAAAATCATGCTAACACTGTACATTGGTTTTTAGATAAATATCTAGACAAATAATCACATGTAATTCTGTAAAACAACACCTGTAAAATAACTTCTATTGATATTAGATACATTTCCAGTGTAGAAAAAGAGCTCATTCAATTGTCTTATTCAAAAGTACTTCTTATAGCTTTCTTGCACCTCTTACAAACAAGTGCAACAAAATATTTTGTTCTTCCTGTCCTGCAGTGCTACTTCTTGTGCATGTGTTTTCTGAAGTCAAGTCAAGAGTGTGTGTGAGCTCAAGAGTGTGGATGTTGACTGTTTTAAAAGTGAAAGAGCAAGTGTAAAATATTCCCAATAGAAAACTGAGGCCACTTTTTGATTTAAACAATATTTGTTATTTATGTCAACCAGCCCATTAGACAGAGAAACAGACAGACAGTCCATCAGACAGGCAGACAACAGATTTGTCAAAGTTATAATAATAAACAATCATCTCCTCAGATCATTTTAAGTGGACTATATTGAGATTAAAACAAAACTTCAACCAGTTATCCTGGATAACTTTAAACCTCATGCCATTTTAAGGTACAGCATATTTGTTTTTCTACACTTTGATTTTCCACACTCAAATCTACTCACAAGTGACTTAAAATGAAAGACACAATTATGCTTTCAAAGTCAATTGCAGATGAAAGTTGAATTTACTGTTGAACCTCAGGAAGTTAAGTATGTGCAGATGAAATGGAAACTTCAGTCACTCTATCTGATGTGAGGGAAAATGTGCCAGTGTAAGAGAGGGGCTCTGTTGTCAAGGTCTACAAACCGATTGCTGACTTTCATTTGATTACACAAACAACTGCCAGTACTTTGACAGCACTTGACAGCCTATTGACACAAAGATGATACGCATTTATCCCAGCTCACAAGAATAACCTGAAACAATAAAGTATTTCCTGTGATGATGTTATAATAGCAAAACAGATGTGAGCTTTATCTCAACAGTTTATGAGAATCATTCCAGATAGCATAGTAGTCATGTATCATATTTAACATGAATGTTTCCAGAGTAGCTTGTTAAGCAGTTGTCGCATTTTGGTTGGAGACTGTCCAGACAAATAATTATGCCTGTTATGGTCATAAAGACAATTCATTTAAACTGAACTGCCCATGCTGTGCCAGTTTTTAGATGAGTAATATTATTTCCCACTACCCTCTCCAACTTTTATGCCACTATGGTCAGTCTAACAGACACCAGACATCTTCCGTGACCACCCTAAAAACAAATTGTCTGCAGTGATCTTGAACTCTACACCAGGCACCTTCAACCCACAGAGCTAATTTGCCAGCCCTGGAAATGATTTCTCTCAGAGCACATAGCTGCACAAATAGAGAACATGACCCATGTCTACTGTCTGCAGCAATCTCCTACCATAATTATGAGCAGGGTGTTTCCTTTGAGAGGAATGGGGGGCCGTCTACATATAATGGAATGCCTTTTTAAAGTTTCCAAGTATGGAAGAAGACAGTTCAGAGCAAGGTCTTCTGGGAGATTTGAAACACTTGCCAGTAAGTGCTTCAGATTTATAACTGTGAAGTTCAGCAGAACCATTCATCACCTAATGAGTCTATTTTTAATGCACAATATTAAATTAGCTAAAAAGAGTTGTAATGGATCTATGGTCAGCCATATTTGATTGGTGGAATAAAATATAAATTAATTAATAATGTGATAGAAACAAGAAAGTTTAATGAGTTTATGATTATATGAAGATGCCATAAATCCAAAAAAGGGGGGATTGTAATTCACACACTGTTCTGCCCTTATAAATCCATTAAGCATTCAATGAATTCATTATTTATTTGACAGTGTATGCGCTTTGTACATAAAACACACGCGGAAGGAATCCATTGCTTTTAAGGACTGGAGGCAAACTAAGTGCATCAAGAGTTTATCCTAAAAGGAAGATCTCAGCATTGACCAGCTGACTGTTAACACATGCATGAGTCTCTGTATGTGTGTGTGTGTTCATACTAAACACACGTTCACAAAGCAAATCAACAATCAGAGTCATTTGACAGTAAGTGCCATTTGTTGATGTAATAATTAAGAATATATTTATACATACTTATCAAAGAAAACAGAATATACACTTATAGTTCTAATCATAATTTCACATCTCCAATGATTCAAAAATTATAATAATCAGCAGATTTACAGTCCCTTACAATCAGTAAAGGAGCCTGCACAAACATCTCTCTAGGTAAATGACCCAATATATTGTCTCCATATTCAACAAAGCTTCATATGCCATGTTGCAATGCCCTTATGATGTTGTGTATGTAAATATGTGTGTTGTTCTATATATCCATATACACATCCATTCTCACCTGCACACTCCATTAGCATTCATATGGTTTTAAATGCTGCCACTACAAAAATTACACCTGGATTTTTGTAGCTGTGGAGGAGATGCTCTCAAAGCCAAACATGTGTTTCTCTATGTTATAATATTAGTTACCCTATAACTAGGGTAACTAATTACCCTAGTTAGTATAATATTATAACCAGGACTATACTAGGTTATAGCTCTGCATGTTCAAACTTTTACCAGTGAACCACCATTTCTTTCCTTTTTTTGGTTGAACGGTGGTCATCTGAAAACAACAACAACAAAAAACGTAATTGCAACAAAAGAAGGACAGTACAATCCCTGGCTACACCGGTTTGGTGTGACCACGTGTGACCAGAAATGGAGCAATATATGAGCATGTAAGATGTTCTCCTAATGTGAGCCAATGTAAACCTTAACAGCTGCATCCTCAACTCAGCTTCTTAATACGGGTCACAAGCCTGTTTCACATGCATTGCTGAACCCAAGAAAACATCTACTCCGCTTCATTTGGTTCAGCTTTACCCAAAAGTCCAACGTCAAGTGCAATTTAGATATGCTCCTCATAAACTTCAGATCTACATATTGTCATACTCGCTTCATAATGAAAGTTTACACTGCGTTTGAAAAGATTGTCTAAACGCAGCCTGGTCGCTTGAATCTAGACTAGAATCAGTATGAGAATCCCACCTAATGACGTGATGTCAACTCGCTTTTATATAAGACAACCAAATGACGTGCATTCAATGTTGTAAGACTAAAAGTGCAGTGCATGACCAAACAATGTTAAAACGCTAAAACTGAGCTAAGGTCTAAAGACATGGTGCTGTGTGCAAATTTCAAAGCATAGTTTTTCGCAAACCCGTTATATTCCGTGTCATCGTGCACTTACATAATCTCCTCCACTTAATCTCCAAGTTAAATAACAATAATATATTATTATGTATCTTAATAAACCCTAAAGCGTTATATAAAAGTTGGTTACATCAGATATGAATAATAAATTCTAATGCATGCGCTGTCATCCGTACATATCCTACTGCAAAGCAACATTGCAGCGAATAAATGCAATGTGCAAGGTTGGGCGCTCAAGTGTTTGACAGGAGAAACAAGCATTTATACGAAAACAGACAAAATAGCACACAAATCAACAAAAACGTACCTAGAAAGGCTGCTAGTCTAACACAGACGCCACAACGCATCTTCCTTATTCCTGTGAGAGCCTGGATACGAGGCTTCTTCCCTTTGAAGCGCAGACGCTCAACTGTGTGTCTGAAGGCAAAGACTTGACTCAGTTACTCTGAGAGTTTACTAGAAGGCATTTCCTCTGTGAATCAAAGCGCCATAAGCCAGTGCAAGCCTGTGATGATTTTGAAGTCTCACACCTTCTGCCTGAGTTTACTTCTTCATTGGTCTTATAAGCCCATTTCAAAGCACTAGAGATGAGGGGAGGTTTGTTGGGTATTTGAGTCTTAGCTTCTTATATTGGCTTGTGGTTTTACCAGGTTGGGAAATATTGCCCACACGATATTGGTTAAACACCCATGAAACTAGAAGTAATTTCAACTTTACAATCCTACAATGAAGCACTAACAATGTTCTGGATAATTAAACCAAAGGTTAAATACCATTAAAATACATTTAAATCAAATCCTGCTATTATTGTTGTTTCTGTTCAAGTTATTGTAAGATGTGACAATAAAGATCTCAGTTAAAATCAATTCTGCTTTTACATTACTAGCACACTGTTGTCTGTGCTAGACAGTATATATGGCTTATTAGTCATTAGTTATTTTAACACTTGTCAGAGGTCTGCTGCTTATACATGAACTGCACATCAAACTAACACCAAAGGGGTTTTGGATAATTCTTCCTGAAAAAATGACTTTTTCAGATACCAAAATGAAAAGATCAAATAGTCCATCAAGTCCAAGGTCTCCTGTGCCCTACCCTGCGTATTCATAGTCTTGCTGGAGATACAGGCAGTTTACATTATTCTGGCTTCCTCTGGGATGGATCTTCCCAGAATCACATTTCAGGAAAATACTTATTAGCTGTTCTTTTGTCTGGCTTTCTTTAATCAATTTCTACACTACTCCCAGATCTGGAAGCCTTTCCTTGTTTGTATACAGTATGTATACAGAAGAAAGTATACATACTGTAAACTTTGTAGGATGTATCCAACAGACAACATATAGATATGGATATCCTATACAAAAGGGAAATGGGTGGGGTTCCTAAAATGAAATGAGGTGGGGTATGACTGACTCTTTAGCCAGATATCTGGCCAAATAGTCAACCCTCATTAAGTCATGTGTCTACATGGTCTCACCTTGTCAATGGAAGTCAATGGGGTGGTTGCTAGGATACTGTAACTGGTTGCTAGGGCATGGCTATGAAGTTTAAATATCATCATTTGTTGCTGCTTGCTAAGCCGAGTGACATGAGCCCACCTGCAAGTCTCTAAGATATTATGATGCAGAGCTGTGACGTCAATACTCAGCCCAATGTTAATTCTATGGAATTTTTCACTTTTTCTTTCTCAAGTCAACAACTTTCTCAAGATAACATAATTAGTTACATGTAAATTACTGGGTCAATAATGCAACACTCATTTTATCTGTCTGGAGAAATTAGGTTATTCAAAAATACTTTTAAAATGATTTTTAAATACATTTTTTAACTTAAAGTCAATTTTCTAGGTGGTGTAAATGTTTTCTGAAGGATGGAATTCAGTAAACTATATTTTTAGATTTGTCATCATCTTGGTATCCTTATTTGTTATTGACCTAAATAACAATAAGTCTACATGTCATTTTGGATGCATTAGTGATACTGGGTTGATTACCTACCGTAGCAACAACATGGAATCAATTTTCACCCACGAGAAGAAAAACTTCCAGAAATTATTTTGTGACCTGTTTGTTTTTCTTTTGGACACAGCTTGATCTTGATTAGTTACCTTGCCATTAAAGCCATTATTACAGAAGAAGACTGTACATAAGCCATTATTATAGAAGATGACCTGTACATAAGCCATTATTATAGAAGATGACCTGTACATAAGCCATTATTATAGAAGATGACTGTACATAAGCCATTATTATAGAAGATGACTGAAGCTATTATAGGTGATACATAAGCCATTATTATAGAAGATGACCTGTACATAAGCCATTATTATAGAAGATGACTGTGCATAAGCCATTATTATAGAAGATGACTGTGCATAAGCCATTATTATAGAAGATGACTGTACATAAGCCATTATTATAGAAGATGACCTGTACATAAGCCATTATTATAGAAGATGACCTGTACATAAGCCATTATTATAGAAGATGACTGTACATAAGCCATTATTATAGAAGATGACTGTACATAAGCCATTATTATAGAAGATGACCTGTACATAAGCCATTATTATAGAAGATGACTGTGCATAAGCCATTATTATAGAAGATGACTGTACATAAGCCATTATTATAGAAGATGACCTGTACATAAGCCATTATTATAGAAGATGACTGTGCATAAGCCATTATTATAGAAGATGACTGTACATAAGCCATTATTATAGAAGATGACTGTACATAAGCCATTATTATAGAAGATGCCAGTCTGGTTGGTTTAAAATAATAAAGTTCTCTTAACATGGAGGAGATGATGTTTGATGGAAGACAATGAGTCCCTTTACAGCACTATAATCCAATTAGTTATAGCCAGGACAGTCACATGTCTGTTTTACATTGATGATCTGTTCTTTCCTTAAGCTAACTTCCATTTCCTAGATTCCAGATCACAGTCAATGTTACATAATAACCCTCTTCTTCCCCTTTTATATAAATTCCCATCAAAATAGTCATCATTTACTCACCTTCACGTCATTTCAAGTCCATAAGACTGTCCTTTTTCTGTGGAACTTTTTTAAAGGTCATTTTTTAAAGAACATCCTGCAATTTTCCTGCTAACGGCTATTTTCCATATAACGAAAGTGAACGGGTACTAGGTCTGCCAAGCTCGAAAATGACAAAAAGCACAGACTAACAAACAGAACAGACTGAAATTGTATTACTACTTGAAAATCATTCTTCTCCACAGTAGCTCTGAAATATAAAATTCACTATTCACTTCAATGAAAAGCAACAAAATCTAATATATCCAAGACATCAGATAGCATCAAAGCGCCAAGTCTATTTAGCTTGTTTTGCAGAAGATCAGGAAATAATGATTAAAATTTCAGGCTGTTCACACAAAGCTACAGTATGGCTTATGGACGTCATTTGACGTATTTGTCATTTTGATGGTGATTAATTATTTTAAATATATAAAAAAGCTGCCAGGACGTTCATTAAAAATTCACCTTTCATGTTCCATCATCTGTGAAAAACACAAAGCCATACGAGATCTGAACAACAAAATAAGTTTTTTCACAGAATTTTCATTTTGGGCAGAACTATCCCTTTAACTTAATTACAAAAATTTGTGTTGCTCATTACTCATTATATTTAGTCACCAGGAAGATATTTGAAAGTGCAGTAAACTGTAACAGTCACGGCAGCTCCCATGGGAACAATACTGAATACTGGTAAACAAACAAACCTGAGGTTTTCTCCAGACACAGCTCTTTCATGGGGAACATCTAAGTTCAAGCCATTGACCTTCTCCTCCTTTGCATGAAACCATATACCATTGCCCATTTGCATCACTAATGATTGCATTTGAGTTGTGTTTCTCTGTGGTTTTACCCTATCCACACCCTCGTAGTTATTAACAACATCAGTAATGTTTTAAAGGTGTTTTATTTCTACGCACTCATAACGTGTTTTGGTTAACATTACGAAAAATTCACTTGAACAGAGTCAGATGTGCTGTTAGCATAGAGCAGCAGGATTTCCACTGAATTGTATGACAGTTAACTATAGAAGAGCCCTGAATTGATTGACTCTGTAATGCTTCTGAAGAATTAAGACATTTCTCAAGTAACTTGTACAAAGTGTACAGAACAATAATAGCAATCCAAAGAGTTCCACATGGTGCACCACACACTCAGTAGTTTCACATACAGTTTTTTGTGCAACTGTTTTGGCATGCCATGGATCTGTGTGAACCTTTTCAGTGGAATTCTGTGCATGCCAATATTTTTTCCTTTCTGCCCTCAGTCACACTTTTGTTTGCAACATGTGACCACAAATGCTGCAGATTTTCAGAAGTTTAGACTGATTGGAGCATATCAAATTCTTTGTACAAGGTTACTGAACTTAAGAGAAAGCATGCGCTATGACAGATCAATGTGAAGCAGTATAATGCAGAGACCAGTGAATCAGGAACATATGACAGCTATTTTTGCATACTTATGTGCAAACGTGTATGAGTGAATCTCACGAAACCTGTTAAAAAGATGTCCAGGTCAAATTTAACCCCAAAACATCAAAATAAAACAAATATTAAGACTTGCTTTGTCACATTACAATATAATTACAATGACAATTTCATCATCAATCTAGTATTTAAATTATAAAGTTTTTATTTGTTGTGGTGATATACTGCCCATTTCATTGCCTTAGTTAAACATTTGTATTTAAAAAAATCATTATATCACTTTACTTCTTATTGCATTTTTTGATGAGACAGAATCTAATGAGAATCACTACTGAGAATATGAAAAAGTAAAACACTAGTTCGCATTTTTTTGGCTGGAATGTACTTATCGGTCATGAAAATAATGTGAAAAAATGTTAATGATGCGATTAAAAGACTTCCCTATTCCCTAGAGGAAAATGTAATTGCTCAGTAGTTGCTCTTTATTGCCTGAGACCCAGTGATTACCATTTATTGACTTTGTCTTAAATATTTCACCTAAACTTTCTCAGACACGAGAAAATTGTTGTCGTATTCAGTTCAATTTTATTTTATTAGCACTTTTTACAATTTGCACTTTTTCATTGCTTTAAAGCAGATTTACATGTAATGAAAACTTAAACACAGAAAACAGAAGAGTGATCAAACATGAATACACATGAAAAAACAGAATATTATTGCAGAATTATTGCAAATTTCATTTTAAGATGTATATTAATAAAGCTAATTAGCGATACTAAGATTGTAGTTGGTTAGTATGAATAAAGAGTTAATGAGCTGATGATAACTACAACACATCTGGACCATTTGGATAAATGGACATGCCTTAGAAGTCTCTGTCATTGCATGTGAAGGCTCATACCTCTCTCAGTTGTCTATGAGAGGGCATTGTATTCAGACAGCCTACCAAAACAGTATGTACTTCTGAGACGATGCAACATTTAGTCAATTAACATGATAGATGACAGGTATCATATTAAGCAAGGCATTCTGCTTCAGCTTACATGAAGATGGTGCTTAGAAAAAATGTTATGGGCAGGGGGTATAAGGGATTTGCAATAATACAATAAAATATCTGAACATTGTCTTTGTCTTTGTCAATGTCTTTAGAACTGTAGTTAGATCATTATTCTAAAAGCAATATTAACAATTTACAAAACGCTAAGCCAAGTTAAATGTCAGCAGTCTTCCAGTAAGAAAGACAACAGGGCGACATACAGTGAAAATATTTAAAACATTAATGTGGAAAACACAGCTCAGTGAATTATGTTTTTGGAAGAATATAATAAACAATGTTTGATATCATACTGACATCCCTGACCTCTGATTAAAGACCTTTAAGAATTTTCTTTACTCTGGTCATTTTTATTCTTTATTCTCTTTATCCTTTTACTCTTTTTTTAGTTCTCTTGATTTTGGGGTGAAATGTGACTTTTATATGCTTTCATGACCTTCACTCATACAAACACTTGACAGTTTTAATACCATCAGTTCTATACTTTAATCCATATGGTCATGTTCACTGATTACCAGAAACTTGATATTCCTTTAAGTCTGCTTGTTGTTCTCAGCAGGTGCCTGAGCAATCAACACCAACTGTAGGAGTTCAGAGTTCACAAGAGCTAAAAGAGCCCCTCGATGATCATGTTTAGGACTGTGAGAGTTTTATATATCTGGTATGGTTCAAAGTGCATGAAGATAAGGTGACAAGAGCAGAAGAGAAACCAGCTACCCAGTCCACCAGAAGATTTAAGCATTAGTCTGAATTTTGAGTAGAGTTCAAAGGTTAAACACCAAGCCCTTAGAGGCAAAAGAGAAGCAGATATAGTGATCTGCTTGCTGAGACTCTAAGACTCAGGTCACCCTCTTTGGTGTAATATAATTCTCTCTTTGGACTCCACAGTGTCTATGTGGAGGGTGTATAACATGATTCCAGAGTGTCGGTTTAACACAATGAAGCACAATAAAAATCCATCACAGGGGGTTGTGTTCTTTCACCCCCGTTGACAAACCATTTAACATGCTATTACATCACATCTGGGAGAGCATGTGGCCCCACTTACTACTTGACAGAAACCATCATTGGGTCAGGTTGAGTTGGACCACCAGGCAGTGACTCCTGCTCTTTCTTCTGACCTTGGCTCTGCATCACCTGGTCTAGATTAATTGTGAGCAGACGTTTACTACCCGGCACAGTAGGTTGGTTAGCCCCCCTGCTGCACTTCTTTTCTCACAGCTGAAGCTGTGCAAGTCTTGAGCAGAGGGGGTTCTATTGTTAAGAGCTTCCTGCACGTCTTCTTTAGGGGGAAGGGGAAAGGGAGGGTCGCATGTTTTGGCAGCCACTTGCAAGAGTCTGCACTCTTAAAACATAAAATTCATATCATGCATTTTAACAGCAAAAATTTCTATCTTCAATTCTGAGATGTTTGAAAAGTTTGGGTTTTAAACCCACACTGCAATATCCATTGCAAGAGCATAAACTATAGGAATCAAAACACACAAAATGACTGTGGCCTCTCTTAGTATTCACGTGTCACACAGGAAAAATGAAATCTAATATAAATGATTATTTGTGTTATTTACTACGTGCTGACTGTGAAGATCAGAGCGTGAGAATGAGGTGGCAGGTTTTAATTTCATCAAAAGAATTGTCTCGTGCAGCTCCTGTTCTGAACGTATCAATCACTAATTCACTTCCTTAACACACCCAGTGACCGGCACAGTGTCAGACACTAGATTGCATCAGCCCTATTGTTGTTCCATCAAGCTTTGATGATTGTTCTTGTATGTTCTTTTAAAAAACAGATTGGTAACAGGATGGAGCTTCCACTAATTGTCCTGTGTGGACTGATGACATCTGAAATGGTTGTGAAAACTTGCATGCCTGTTTCCCCTGGTCTCACTTTCCACATTAATGAGAGCACATACCAAAGACCATGAGGTCTGTTTTGTTTATAAAGTGGAATTGCCTCCGTACTACATGATATTTAGTACTGATTACATACTGTAAAACATTTCATTTGTTTTACTGTATGAGCATGAATAATGAAAACATGTCCAGGTCAGAAACCAAAAACATTATATATTATAGTCTGGATAAAGAAAATTATGCCTGCACACTGTATAAATAATATTGTAAAACTTACAGTAATTTACTGGAAATCTCAAGCTACTACAGTAAAAAATATGTGATCCATGCTGTCAAAATGAGTTACAATGAGCACATTTTCACAATCTCCGCTAAAAAAACTTGAAAATAATATGATTTGTTGGAATGGGATAAAAAAAATGAATGGGCTACACCTGTTTGAAGGACCAGCTGTCAAGACGAGAGCAGAAAAAATGGCAATTTTTCATGGACTATTAAAACAAAGAACACCTATCCTGCCTTTAACTTGTAAGACAGACATGCAAAATCAAAACTGATATTACTTACATCAGCTTCTATTAGAAGGAATACTGAGCTCTCATTGCAGAATGCACAGAGCTAGAGAAATACATAAAAACATTAGGCACATTTCTATATAATTTTATAGGCTGCAAAAAATATGCTCTCATTATTACAGAACTGACAGATAAACATAGATAAACACAGGATGACACAACCCTGCGAATTAATAAATACAAGAAATATTCACCTAAAATAATTTCTGTAATAAAAAATAAATAATAGTTATTTGTTAAAAGTTATTTAAATTCATCATAGTATTCACATGAGAAACAAACACTTACTAATTAGATAAGTGTAGCCGGTCCAAAATCGAATGGCTAAATGGCCACATAATTTCTAGTGTTTCACAATAAGGAAATAGCCAGCTAACATGACGGATGATAAATCAAGATTCCCACTGTTGCAATATTACATAATAAAAATAGCATATCTTTATATTTTACTGAGACTAAATCCTCAGTTATAATCGTAATGCACATATGTGTCAGGTGCACAAGTAAAGAAATGTACTTACAACGTTGAAAAAACAGACATAATTTTCTTCAAGAACAATATGATTTTCTATTTCTTACTTTTGATTTTTGGATTAAATATGACCTGGACGTTTCATGAGATTCACCAGTAGAATCATTTCAGCTGTGCACTGATGGTACTATGGTCTGTTTCTTCATAGATCTTCTAAATGAGATTACATGGACCTCACTTATGATAAAGCGAAAGCTCTCCATCATCACTGTCTCCTTGGCTCATCATAAATAATCCACAATGGTTTTAGCATTGCAGAGTGACAACTTATGCCATTAAAGACTAATGCATGCTTCCTGCATGCTCACTGCAAGTTCCTTATGGGCTTGACGCATCCTGTGTGTGCAGTTGGAGAATGGTGCCTCAGTGGGTAGTAATGTTTGGGGTAAAAGAATCTCACAGCATGCAAGTGTTGTCTTAAAGAAGGGTGCTGGCTACAGACTCACCTGAGGAGCTCAAAGGCTAATGCATGAGCCAGGAAATGGCTCCAATATGACCAAGAGTGGAGGCCTTGAGAGCTGACCCCTTTAGAACTCCTGTCATGAAGTGAAACTTTTTCCTTTTTTAAAGCCTGTTAATTAGTTTCTTTCTTCTTATTGACACTATTTCTGTTTCTTTTTTGATAAGCAGCAGAGGCTAGAAACCAAATAACCAACTGCAAACTTTTCACTGAAAGTCATTATCATTGACTTGTTGTCCTAGCTTTGTATATTGAGTATCCATTAATGGTTATGATAGTCTCATTATTTTGCAAATGAACATATTGAATAATTTATTGACAGAACTTCTAAACACTGGAACAGGTGTTTGCTGTTAATATATTATGCAGTTTACATTATGCAGGATCTATTTATCTATCGATCTACCTATAGGTCTCTGAGTGTGACAACTCTTGGCATAGAACATATTTTAGTATTTGTCAAATAATCAAATACAGAGAAAGATCTGTGTACTTTGTCCTCTTGGATAGCACACAAATATGCTACCAAAATGGTCAGAGAGGCATTTGGATGTGACTGTTTATACAGGACTGTGTTTACATAGGACATATTTCAATACCTTTTGGGGATTGTTTCCTCAAGGGGACGGAGGAGATGCAACTTGAGGGTCTTCTGACCACCCCCCCACCCCCTTCCTTTTCATTTCTTTTTGTCTCCCACAATGATTTTGGTTAAATCAGATCACACTGTAAAGCCCTCATCAGACCAGCACAGCAATTAAGCTGTCCCATTACTTTACAACAAGCTCAACAAAATGTCCATCTTTATGCCATCTTTATACCGTTTTATACCATATCTGAAAGGACCCTCATACCGCCGACCCTCCTGATAAACAGTCACAGTAATCATGATAATTATCCTAATGAGTAATGAGTGCAGCTGTATGTCTGAGGTCTGAAAGTGGAGAAGTGTTGATACTAATGTTAAAATGTCTGGAGCTCTCACAGCTGCTGGGGGTTCAGTTACATACATTCCCCCCTATGGAAACAAACATGTCTAAGATATATGATGCTATTTATTTATCCTTTCACTCTTTCTTTTATTGTTTATCTGTCTTAAGTCTATTTTAACTATAAATCAACTGTCATTGTTTCATATGAGCACAGAACGGGCAGATCTAATCTTTTTTATGTTCTGTGTGAAAGATTATATATGGCACCTTTGACAATATATCAGCACTTTCTACTTTTAAATGTCATGATTTTTAACATCTTGTTGTTATTGTCTTGCAGACAGCGAAATTTAAAAGTTAAAACAACAGTCTTATTCCAGTTGTGGACAAGACGCCATATGTAGAAAATATTTTGTCTGCCATCTAGTGGCCGGCAGGATGTTTTACACAGAAGGCGATTATGTGTGTATTTTAGTTCTTGCGAATTCAGGTGCTTGATATTTACCAAACAGTTTACACTAATGCATTAACTGTGTATTGACACTGTATATTTGCATTGTATCTACACCATGTGTCAAAAGTTTAATGACTTGGATAGAAGGCTCATTAACCATGTCAAAACAGAAGACAAATGTTTTTCAGTAGAAGTTTCAGTTTAGGAAAAAACCTACTGATAATTCTATATAAATGTGGTATCATAAATATACAATGTACTATAGGCATTTATTCATAGGGTTTAATGTTCCTTCAACTGTAACATTTCAAATTCCTTCAACTTAAAAACAATGTGGCATTTTAAGACTATCGTCTTAACATATAGGACTAGATGATAGTTATAACAGACAATTACACAAGTTAAACAAACAGTAAATATTTCTGTTACATGTTACAACATTCACTTGCGCTCAACATGCACTTTTTAAATGACTAGATTATCAGAATTGTGTGTTAATAAAGTGTAGTTCTTGCATGGGGCCCTAAAGAGTTTCTCTTTATGTTGATTTAGAAGAAATTCACGTGTGCCATAAAGACACATTTGCTTTCGAGAAATCTTTAAAATGGTGGACTCACATGAGATAAAGACTTAGCTGCACTTTTAATATTTTGCACTCTCTTTGTATTTACACTCTGTACACTCATCTGTATTATGTTTATTTATATTTATCGAACTTTCAGTTTCTTTATTACATTTCAATTGTAACTGATCTTTAGGAAGCACAAAAACCTTGTTGTATCTATACAGTGACTATAAATACACTGTAAAAAAAACTTTGCTGCCTTAAATTTTTAAGTTTAATCAATGTGGCTGCACAAGCCATTTCAACTTACTCTTTGTAATCTTGACTGGTCTTGAGTTGCTGTAACTTTTAAGAAATGGTTGAAAAATTGCTAAACCTATTTTTTTTAATTATACCAGCCAGGATTTCAAATTTTATGTTGAAATGACTTGTATAGCCTAGTTGATTAAACTTTAAAATTTAAGGCAGTTTTTTGCAGTTTAGATACAATTAAATTAAACATTGAATCATCTAGATTGTAATTGAAATAACACCTAAATGTAGTTTCCTTTAAATAAATTAGAATGTTAAATCTTATTCTGAATATCAAAATAATGAAGATCAGGTTTTGTCAAAGGAATAGATAATTATATTGGGGCCTCATATTTCTCACTCTTTTTAGTAACCTGATCAAATTATTAATCGGGGTAAAGATAAAAGCTCTGGGAGAAAAAAACAGATATTTGATCCATTTATTTGTCTCTTCCGCAGGGATGAATTGGTCTGTTGAGGTCTGTCTGCACTTTTATTATTTGATCTAGAGCCTGTACATGCCTTTTTCGGGTTAAGGTGCCTGTACAGGGTTAAGAGCCCAGAGCAAACATATAAAGAACCATCTTCACATAAGATCTTTTCTATTCACCCGCAGAGCCCAACAGCAGAGAAATTGGGAAAATAAGTGAATGCTCTGATTTGATGAATGATGAATGATGGACCAAAACATGATGCATCCTGTTTATGAGACATCCTGCACTGATGTTTGCCCAGAGTGGAAAACAGGATATTTATAGTTATTGACCAGAACTGTAATGTAATGTTTACTTTTCTTCAATTTCTTCAGCCAGAATACTTGTTGTCTAATAATACATTTATCCAAAAAGAATAAGTGTTTTGGAGCAATGTGTTTCCTCTGGAACGTCTTGTTTTTTTGAATAGCAGTTATCAAATTAAAGGAAGTTGAAGGGACTTGTTTTTCTTGTGTGACGACATAAATTATACATGCACTGTAAAAAAAACTTTGCTGCCTTAAATTTTTAAGTTTAATTAACTTGGCTATACAAGTAATTTCAACTTAATATTTTAAATCTTGACTGGTATAACTTAAGAAAATAGGTTAAGCAAGTTTCCAACTATTTCTTATAAGTTACCTCAACTCAACACCAGTCAAGATTACAAAGAGTAAGTTAAAATGACTTGTGCAACCAAGTTGATTAAACTTAAAAATTTAAGGCAGCAAAGTTTTTTTTTACAATGTAGTAATACGTCATACATGAATGTTTAAAAGTGCTGTGTTGTAGATGAAAAGTCCATCTCAAACCCTGCAAATGAAATAAGCTGACAGTGATGAAGTGACCCTTGGAATGTCTCTCTCTTATGTGTCAGAGATTTGTAAAGTTGTAGTGTTGGTTTTATTAATCAACCCTAATGCTGAAGCTGATTGGTGTAGGTGGATACCACAACTTCGCGTTCTCTGATTTTAAAGTTTAATCTGAATTAAACTTTAGACAAAACACTTCAGATGTCTTGATAAAACCACCCAAGGACAAACATAGGACACAGTATGAAATATTATAGTAATAAATCCCATATTACAGAGAAAACTGTCATAATAAAATTATGTGAGGTTACAGGAACTCAAATATGTATTCTGTTTGAGGGGAAAAGATAATTACATCTTCTGTGCGCTCATTCTATACAAATTTGTACATGATAAAATTAGTGGTGGAAATAAATTATTTAAAAAATTCATCAAATTCCTAACTTCTTTATTTACAGACTTGTTAAGCCAGCCGCAGATGTACGTATCAACAATCTTAACAAATATAGAATAAAACGGCTGGTCAATGATTCAACATCTATCATGCTAATAGCACATTCACTAAATTAGCATTTTAATAAAACCTTCTCAAATCTTCTCTCTTTTTAGCAACATGACAAAAAAATAGGTAGCTTTGGGAGCAAAAAGCAGAGATTTGATCCATAAATTCATCTTGCCTCATTGAAGTGCAGCACCTCTTTTATTATTTCATCTAGAACACAAAAGTCTAACAGCCCAGACCAACAGTATAAAGCACCATCTCTAAACAAGATCTTTTCAATTCACCTGCAACTCAACAGCACAGAAATGAGTGAAACTAGTGAATGCATTGACTTGATTATATGGTGTTTGACAGATTATAACACAGATCCTAGAGAATCCTTAAAAGGGACAACAGTGTAGTATGCACTACAAAACTACCATCTGGTGACGCACACTAGAATTCTTCCTTTAAATATGTAATTCTGGGAAATCTTTTTGTTCATTTGACAGATCTATAATTCATATCTTATAATTGAATATTGTCCTTTAAAGTTGCCTATTACTGTCAACCCATAATTTATCTGAAAATATTATTTGCTATCATGTGCTGTCTGCTCCCTTTGTGATTTATTGGCATGTTCAGCAAATGAAATTAGGTGACATTCTGAAATTTAAAATTACTTTTCTATTAGCATTTCTATTTATCTTAATCTTATTAGTGAAGGTGAGTGAAATTATTTCATCTCTTTAACATGAACTTTTGTAATGTAATGTGACTAATGTATTAGGATGCAGTCATATATATATATATATATATATATATATATATATATATATATATATATATATATATATATATATATATATATATATATAACACATAACATTGGCATTAAGCAAAGTAACTCATAATAACTTTCATTTCAGATTTTTCTAACGTTCCTCTGTTTTCCTCTGTGAATGTGTGACCTAATTATATGTTCCTCTGCACTTTATGACTGAAAGAAAAACAAGTGGAAGCAGTGTGTGTCTCTGCAACGTCAGAAAATCTTAGCCTGTAAAAACTGATTGCATTCATTAATATTTTATACCTGGGACCTCTGAGATCCCAAACATAGCTGTTTTCTTCTTACTTTTCTGTGCATCTTCCAACTTCCAATATTATTTTAAGCATCTAAATTATAAGCAATGCCGTTTACACGTAATCAGAGTGATAAATTAGCCACTGGTTCAAACCCATCTCGCTGCATTGTACTATAAGCATGTTATTTGATGTTAGATTGTAGAAAACAATTGAGCTGAATACTTCACAGCAAATATTAGATCTCATTACCCAGAAACTCCACTCTTCGACAGCAACAGGTGAAACAGTATTGTGGAGAATTGTTACTAAACCTCAACAGGCCTATGAGAATTGATCAAATAATGTAAAGAGAGTGTAAATGTATAGGTGCTACTTCAGTCACCAATCATTTTATTCTATGATGGTATATACAATCAATGAACCGTATGATTTTTGAAGCTAAGTGCATCTAAGAAAAATAATGAGATATTAATGTAATGTTTTTCAGTGACCTCAGACCAATAATCTATAGGAACTTTTAAATAGAAACGCAACCTAAATGTTGTAACAGCTTTTCTTGTATATATATATATATATATATAAATTGTTATAAAATATATATATTTGTATAATGGTATTTATTTATTTATTTATTTATTTATTTATTTAAAAATATACATTTTCTTGTCTCCCACAGACAGGCGGGCGTAACCACGTAAATGTTTACGTTACGTTAGAGATCATGCGTAGTTGCGTCATCAACGTCCGCCATATTGAATAAGGAAATAAAGAGTGAAAGAGGAGGAACATCCCGGATGCATGTAAACATCCACGTCAACGCAAAGTATATTATTGAAACAGTTATAGAGGCCGAGGAGAGCGTGAATATAGCCATTATCGGTACTGACTGATGTATAATTAAAAGACTGTTAAACACGCAGGTGTTTTAGGCTTGTGCAAACAATGACTTCCCTAACGCAGAGAAACTCGGGCCTAGTGCAGAGACGGACCGAGGCCTCGCGTAACGCCGCCGCCGCTGATAAGGAGAGAAGCTCCGGGGATGACGAGTACGATTCCCGTCGCGAAGAAGAAGACGAAGACAAGGGAGACTCCAAAGAAACTCGACTGACTTTAATGGAAGAGGTTTTGTTGCTCGGACTGAAAGATCGAGAGGTTTGACTTTTCTCGGCTTAGTTTGTTAGGCAAATGGTAGCCTAGAAGCGGCTGGTAACATGAGGACTAGATAAGACCTGTAATACAGGAGATTACGTGTCTACAGGAATAACTTTTCACGAAGATCTTCACTGTTTACAGGCGATCAGGCCTGTTGAGGGGGCTATTAACCGTACTATTTAGCGTAATGGGAGTAAAAGGCATGGGTTTCTAAACCGATCGAAAATATAAGTTACGTAACAGTAGAAACATACAGCTAGTTGCATATTACGTCTCACATTACCTACATAATCTCAATTGATGTGAGACAAAATCGATACAGTCAATTGCAACTTTAAAGAATAAACGCTGACCACCTAAGTATAGAAGGTTATCACTTTATCCTATCCAGCAAATTGATTATTATAAGATGATTACTTACATGATGTCTACTGATGTGATTTTTGGCATAATGATTTTGCTGTATTTTTGGGTTAGGGTTATACATCGTTCTGGAATGACTGCATCTCATCTGGGCTTCGAGGCTGTATGTTGATTGAGCTGGCCTTACGGGGACGCCTGAATTTGGAAGCATCAGGAATGCGGAGGAAAAGTTTGCTGACCAGAAAGGTGTGTGGCAGTTTGTCTTGTTTCTTTTCATAACTGTCTTTACACTGCACAGTTCCTGTGAAACATGTTTCTTGCCCAGGTTTTGTGTAAATCTGATGCCCCCACTGGAGACATGCTGTTGGATGAGGCATTAAAACATATTAAAGAGACCCAGCCTCCCGAGACAGTTCAGAGTTGGATTGAGTTGCTGAGTGGTAAGTTGCAGTAACATTTTTAGCAGCTGTGTTGTAGGGGAATGTTTTATTTAAGTCATCACAAAATGCTGTTGGCAGCCCATTTTAGTAATGTAGTATGACATTTTAAAATAAATCAGGATTATTAGAAAAAATGTAAATTGTTTTTGGATTGGGTAATAAAATGGGGCGTTACGTAATAAAATGGTTGGTGGCTCTTGTATGGAAAAAGAAAATTATCATATCTTAATAAAAGATAAAAACATTTTTTTTTATAATAGCATGCAGTCATGCCTTGTACATAGTAAGAACAGAAATATGCATTAAAAAGAATTCTACGGTCAATTCTGATGTTGGTTCTAAGTGTGATACATTTTTGTTACACTTTTTACATTTGCTAAAACTGCCAAAAATGTGCTAATTTGTTAGAAGTTAGTTAAAAATGGTCTTCAGCAATTATGAGATCCCCTTTCATGTTCTCCAGGTGAAACTTGGAATCCGTTGAAGCTGCACTACCAGTTGCGAAACGTACGAGAGCGCTTGGCTAAGAACCTGGTGGAAAAGGGCGTCCTCACCACTGAGAAGCAAAACTTCCTGCTTTTTGACATGACCACCCACCCGCTCACCAACAACACTATCAAGCAGCGGCTTGTCCGCAAGGTCCAGGAGTCCGTCCTTGAGAAATGGGTAAATGAACCCCAACGGATGGATAAGCGTCTGCTAGCGCTGCTGTTTCTGGCACATTCCTCTGATGTTCTAGAGAACGCCTTTGCTCCTCTGCTGGATGACCAGTACGATCTGGCCATGAAGAGGGTGCGGTTGCTTCTGGATCTTGATCCTGAGGCAGAGGCTGCCAAATCGGGTGCCAATGAGCTGTTATGGGCAGTGGTTGCCGCTTTCACCAAGTGAACCTCCAGAGTAGAGAGAAAGAGACTTGACTTTGTGCTCATGACATTGGACTCAGACCACTGGCACCAAGCTTGGTTGATTCAGAATAATATTGGTGATGGTAATCATGGAAATACAGTTTATGAAGATGCTTTGGAAGGGACCTTTTTTTCCTCATAGTCACGGATCTGTCTTTGACCTTCACAAAGGTGTTGCCCTGTCTTTTAATGGAAAATAGTTGTTACATGATTGCAAGTCACTGTGAGGCTTCTTGTAGTTCATCCACTTGGATCATAAACAGATTTCATGTAAGAACAGAAAGAAGGGGAATTAAAGGGAGATGGTTTGTAAAGGGTCTTTAATCCTTGTACCTAACTAGGCCATGACTCCAATCTTAATCCAGATACTGGTATAATTCCACAATAATCTCAGTCTCCATGTGTCTTTGAATAAGGAGAGGAGACTCTACTTCAAGTACCTAGACATGATGATCCCTGAGGTGGTTAAGGAGTCCTGTTTCAAAAGATCCTGTTTCAACAGAAATGTTCTGCAACCTGAAATGGAGAAGATCTTGAAAGAAAATAATTTGATAATCCTGAAAAGAAAGCATCAGTTTTTCTCCAGTGCTTTAAAGATGTTTTCATGCAAGTTTTCATTTCCTTTCCACTCCCTTTCCACTCATGAATGCTCAAAGAAAGTCTAATGTGTGCTAATATTTCCATTTTTTGGTTATTAATCCATCGGTTTGTGTAGAATGACTGTAACTTTAAAACATTGATAGAAATTATATTAATCACAGCCTTTTTGTTTTGTATTCAAATGATCAGGAAATCCAGTTCATGTTTCCAGTGTGGATCATTGTGACCAAAGCTAGTTAACATCTACTTAATAGTATAATGTGAGAATATGTGACTCTGATTTTATGCTGTACTACACCAGACAGGGTGAGGAGACATTGAGCTCACATATATAATCTAAATTTCTGGACTTCAGTTGCTTCATTAACTTCCTTCAGTTCAAAATAATGGCCAGTCAAACACTAGTAGAGATTGCAGTGCCCTGACATGGAAGGCCACTAATGCCTTTCTGTTAGTGATCACTGCAATAATGTATGATGTCTTTGCATATATATGGCTTTGTTCATATCATAACCTGTAGTTTTGCTTTGTTTCCAATTTTTATACTCAGATTTTATTTGTTTTTATTTTGTTCTTCAGCTGTCCGATATTTCTCTGAATCGTCTATCTTGATTTGCCATGTCTGGTGTCTGATTGGTTGTCTTCTGTCCTGCAATAGGATGAGTAAAGAATGAGGTGGGGATATTCCCTTCCTGTCAAAGCTAGCTGGTGTTTGACATGGTTAATTTACCGTTGGTAAACCATACCTACGGAGATGTTGAAGTAGAGTTGTGTAAAATGAATGCCCTGATTTGTACATCTGCTTTTTACCATATAATAAAGGAATATCTTTAAGTGCCTGGAAGGGAAATTGAATATTAGCTTTTCTCATTTTTTTAAAGTTATGTGCATTCATACATGTAGTCTCAGAGGTATTTTATTAAAGGTTGAATAGTTAGCAATTATGGGCTTCAGATGACGGCATGGTTTTTATGCATTTAATGCAGTCAAGTAATGGACAAAGTGCTGTTTATATTGCATGTTACAGTAATGATTTGAGTGTAAATATAGTCTGTTAATATAATTGACTGATTACAAGAACAAAAGTTTTGTAATTCAATACAAGGATGTGACTGCACAGTCTTCCACCTAAAACAACCATGAATTTCAATGAATCCTGCCTCATTCAATAGACCGATTCTCTGTAGCAGAGGTTTCCAGCATGGTTCACAGACCTGCAAAGTATTGCTCAACCTTTATTACATCTTAACCATCAAATCAAGGTCTTTTAAACTGGTAGAAACTTCCAGGCAGGTGTGTTGGGGTAGGCTAGAGCAAACCTCAGCAGGTCTGTGGACCTTGGAACATGAATTGGATTTGTTTTGCTTGAGAAGTGTGATTGTGTTTGTTGCTTGGTTTGGTTTTTTGTTATATAATGTGATGCCATATTCCCAGAATGCACCAGTAAGTTGCCTTCATTCAAACAAAGCAGTCAAGCATATATGCATATATCTATATAAATTATTAGAAATATATGATATCAAATATATGACTAGTCAAACATGCACACATTTTCAAAAGAATTACATATATTTTAAGTGTCAAAAAACATACAAGTGTAACAGTAAAATAATATGAGCAAAAGCAGCCATTAGCTCTGCAGTCTTCCTTGCGCTGTTTCAGGAAGTTGAGATTACAGTATGTGGATACTATAGGCCCTATAACTTTAACACAAATTACATAGTACGAAGCTATATATATATTCGTATATTTCTTACATTATTAGGCAAAGTAAAGAAATAACTACGAACTAGATTAAAATGTATTCATTTGCTGTCCAAGCTTATACCTAGCTAGAGTTTATGCGTAATGCTCCATGCGTGAAGTTGGCTTGGAGCAGTTACAGGCCCAATGATGAGACAAAAAGTCCAGCGTAAACGAATGTCGTCTGCCCGACGATTAAACCTGGTTCACTGAATAAAAACCCTGGTGACATAAAGTCCGAAAGTCTTCTGACAGGCATATAGCCAAATGATTCAGTGGAAAGCCCTGAAGTTGCGTCCGGCGTGTCTGTGTGTCAGCAAGGGCCTCCATTTATCTTCATCTTAGAAATCCATATCTCCCTCTTTTGGTGAGGTTAGAAAGTCGCATGTTGTCGGACATCCTCTTCAGATGCGGTATACGCCATTCTCCAATTCTTTCCGTCATTTCAGCGTTTACCGTCTGTCTGTAAGTTTCTGAGAGTTACGATGATTTCCAGCAGTTTGTATTTCCAGGTGAGCAGATCTCCGACTCTGCGCAACTGAAGCGCGCACTCGACGACAGCGGTTTGCTCTGTACATTAAAGAATCGAAAGTTAAATAAATCACAAGGTTAATAAAATAATTAATAATATCAATGTAACATTTGTTTTATAAGAATAATAAATATATAAAATCTATATATTATAATCGTCCTTTTTAAAATATTATACATATACATTTTACAATACAAATGTATCCGATTATATTTTGCTTGTAAAAAAGTAAAACCGTTTACCTTTTTTCGCCATTTTCTAAGTAGCCTGTAGGGGTAGAGAGGCTGTTTACAGTGGAGTTGTGATACTGATTTGCCCAGTTTCAAATGCACATCTGCATTATTCAGTTCGCTGGATAATTATTCAGGTGTACGACTGACTTCAGTGAACTGCCTTCTCTAATTTATTGTTAGAAGCTGTGACGTGTATAGTGACACAGTAACCACGTGATCGCTCTTGTTTACAAGGCTAACCCCACTAAACTAAGAAACCGACCAACGTACTTGCACACAGTGTGAGAACTATAAGTCAAAATAACTTCGAATTAAAGTATCTGTACTTGTTTTGTGCCACTCAAATTCAATAACATTGGTGTGAAATTTATAAACATCACAATTGTACATATTGTTGTAAAGTCATATTTCAAGGCAGCAATATACCTATCACATTTAGCTTTACCACGATTGTTTAAGTTGTCCTTTTATTAAAATTTCAAAACCCTGTCATTTTTCATAGCTAAATGTTAAATGCGTGATGTATATGACGTGCGTAATACACATGGGGTTTCCAACCACATCATGGGATTAAATGCAGAAATTCCCGAGCAAGACGTCATTCCCGTTTCTTCAACATATTTTTCCAGACTTGTACACGTCAAGCAGTTCACTATTTGCAATAAGGAAGTATCTCTTCTAATTTGTGATTGGTTGAGAAGTTCATGTAATTTGCATGTAATTTGCATCTTGTTGTTTAACAAAAACCGCTTACAATCCATTGTGATCATAGCCAGTTTGTCCATTTCTGCTAGGAAACAGGATGACATTCTTTTGTTTTTGAATGATACCAGTGATTTGACTCACTATGTCACGATCACGTGTGTAGATAAAGTTTATCTGTGTTTGACAAAACCATAACGTCACTGTAAAAATGTATTTATACTAATGTACATATTTTTGCTTTGATGTTTTTACTAGAATTTAGGTTATGCATGAGGTCTGTGATATTGTCTCTAAATGTAATATAAGAACCTGTAATATTATAAATGGAAAAAAAGAAATATGTGTAACAAATAGAACTACAATTACAATATTTAATTTGTTTGTTTAAATGTTTGAAAGGATGAAAAACAATTGTTATGAAAATTGTAATTTATTCTTTAGCTTAAAATAAAGCTAAAGTTCATCGTATATATTCAGATAAATCGCATCACTCAGTCCAAAATGAAACGTGAATTCGCAGTAAATGCCATGCGCAGTGTTGCCATGTCCACTTAATATAAACGTATTTGGCTTGTTTCTGAGTGTAAAGATTGGCCCTTTCATGGAGTTAATAAAGTGGGCAGTTGCGGGTAGAGATAATTCGGTATTATTTACAATATAAAGAATTTTGATTTATTTAGGTGTGTTTTGGGCTTGTTCTTGTTTGCTGTTTTTACATCAAGATATGGCAACACTGGCAAATGTATTAAAAATGTCAAGAGCAGGAGATGGAAACAACTTGAGTCAGATGTATGGTCGTATCTACACGAGGCTGAATCTAGTTTCTTATTCGTGGCTTCTTATTGACGCTATCCGTTCCACCTTAAATGACGCAACGCTTCCGTATTGCGGCTTCTTATTCGCGCTTAACTTAGGGACCGTGTCGCTTTTTTTTTTTTTTTTTTTTTTTTAAAAAAAAAAAAAAAAATTTTAAAAAAAAAAAAAAAAAAAAATTTTTTTAAATTCCTTAAATAAAAAAAGTTTTAAATTTTTGAATTTATGAAGAACTCCCATCACACCCTCCCCTTACAATTCTTAAAATCACTGTGGCAGAACAGTTTTTATTTTTGACAGGCCATCTTCACCTTAAACAGTTAGCCCATTTACTACAGCCTGCCTGTTTTAAAATGCAATCTTTTATAGGACAATGTCCTACACTTGGGTTTCTGCATAATCATGTAAATGCATATTTATATTTGTAAAATATAGATATATAAGGTTTTAATATACAGCACTTACTGTGCATATAGCATAGCACTTACTATGCATAACCCCAATATTATGTTATCATATATTTTTTATTTCATTATCTCTGTATTTATTTTTGCTCCGTTTCCTGTGTTTATGTATATACTGTAAGTATGCTGAGCTCCTGAAACAATGACGTATTGCAATGTTGACCCAATTGGAGGCTTTATATCTCAGCTGTGCTTAAGGGTGAGTCGAAGCTTTCATTGTGGGGTCCAGCCAGTGTCCTTGTCTATCACTATGCAAATAACCAGAACTTTTTACTGTAGCATTTTGAAGTTATGAACCCATGAAGCTGACATATGTCACCCTACAGTTCAATGACATATTGCAATATTAACCCAATTGGAGGCGCTATATCTCAGCTGTGCTTAAGGGTGAGTTGAAGCTTTCACTGCAGGGTTATAGCCAGTGTTCTTGTCTATCACCATGCAAATAACCAGAACCTTTTACTGTAGCATTTTGAAGTAATAAACCAATGAAGCTGACATATGTCATCATACAGTTCAATGACATATTGCAACATTAACCCAATTGGAGGCGCTATATCTCAGCTGTGCTTAAGTTGAAGCTTTCACTGCAGGGTTACAGCCAGTGTCCTTGTCTATCACCATGCAAATAACCAGAACTTTTTACTGTAGCATTTTGAAGTTATGAACCAATGAATTTGACATGTCACCATACAGTTCAATGACATATTGCAATGTTAACCCATTTGGAGGCGCTATATCTCAGCTGTGCTTAAGGGTGAGTTGAAGCTCTCACTGTGGGGTTATAGCCAGTGTCCTTGTCTATCACCATGCAAATATCCAGACCTTTTTACTGTAGCATTTTGAAGTAATAAACCCATGAAGTTGACATATGTCACCATACAGTTCAATGCCATATTGCATTTGTGGCCCATTGGAGGCTTTATATCTCAGTTGTGCTTAAGGGTAGCTGAAGCTTTCACTGCGGGGTTATAGCCAGTGTCCTTGTCTATCACCATGCAAATAACCAGACCTTCTGGACGTGCTATGAATTTCTATATATTATTAATATTTAGTAATAATAAACATAATATATATAATATCTTAATTCATATTAACATTATAAGTAATGTTAAAGTTCATGTCTATGTTTCTCTTTTGTAAGCTTGTATTACTGATATGGGTGAAAGCTGAAAACAACTGGCCGCACACAGGCGCAATCAAAGCCCAGTCAGAACTGTGCCACACAGCTCCATTGCATCCACATAAGGTGTCTTATGGGAGGTAAGAACCTCATCATAAAAAAAAAAAAATTTTTTAAATCCTTTCCCTTCATTTCCTTTCCCTTCATTTCCTATCCCTCTTCCCTTTAAATCTCTCCCTTGTTGTAGAATATGATACTCTGAGCACTGTCTGAAACTTGTATTGTGAGCACTAATTGTGTCTAATTGCCTCTTCAGGTTGACTCGCTTGTTGTATTCCGCACTTGTAAGTTGCCTTGGATAAAAGCGTCTGCTAAATAAATAAATGTAAATGTAGGTAATGAGAGGAAATAGGAATGGGAGATAATATATACTTTTACAAGGTACGGGCGGAAGTGGGACACAAAAATATCTACCCTGAACTGGCAATTGATTTTAATCGTAAACGGCTATTAAGAGCAAACCACTTCTTTAAAACACTTATGTTATGCCAATTGAATAATTCTTCTAAATTCTTATTCCATATAAACAAATGACTGGCTGTCTATAACAAACCAGCCATACCTGTGGCATTTAGGGTTTCTTCAGTTCTCAAATTCGATCGTTATTCAGCACCTTGGACAGCAGCAGAAATGATCTTAGATGGCTTTTGTTGCTATCCAAGGTTCTGAAAAGTTTATAGTGATTGCATTTGAAGCACTGTGAAAGCATTTATGTCCAGAATTAACCAAAATAATTCATCATGACATATGTCAACTTCAGTGGTTCATAACTTCAAAATGCTACAGTAAAAAGGTCTGGTTTTTATTTGCATGGTGATAGACAAGGACACTGGCTACAACCCCACAGTGAAAGCTTCAACTCACCCTAAAGCACCTTGGAGAAATAAATCCTCAAATTGGCCAAAAATGCAATATATAATTTAACTGCATTGTCACATATGTCAACTTCATGGGTTCATTACTTCAAAATGCTACAATAAAAAGGTCTGGATATTTGCATGGTGATAGACAAGGACACTGGCTATAACCCCACAGTGAAAGCTTCAACTCACCCTTAAGCACAGCTGATATATAGCACCTCCAATTGGGTTAATATTGCAATATGTCATTGAACTGTATGGTGACATATGTCAACTTCATGGGTTCATAACTTCAAAATGCTACAGTAAAAAGGTCTGGATATTTGCATGGTGATAGACAAGGACACTGGCTATAACCCCACAGTGAAAGCTTCAACTCACCCTAAAGCACAGCTGAGATATAAAGCCTCCAATGGGCCACAAATGCAATATGTCATTGAACTGCATTGTCACATATGTCAACTTCATGGGTTCATTACTTCAAATTGCTACAGTAAAAAGGTCTGTATATTTGCATGGCGATAGACAAGGACACTGGCTATAATCCAGCAGTGAAATCTTCGACTCACCCTAAAGCACAGCTGAGAAATAAAGCCTCCAACTGGCCAAAAATGTAATATGTAATTGAACTGCATTGTCACATATGTCAATTTCATGGGTTCATAACATCAAAATGCTACAGTAAAAAGGTCTGGATATTTGCATGGTGATAGACAAGGACACTGGCTATAACCCCACAGTGAAAGCTTCAACTACAGTACAACAAATAAGACACACAGGTAAATGTAAGGTTACACATTAAGTGGAGGCATTGGGATAATAGAATAACTATAAAGGGTCCATAATCTACAAATGATATAGTTTAAATGCCATCATGTCTTTAAACGTGCATGGAATTAGCCAAGAGATTTGGGTATAAGCCATAACTAGCATAATGAATGATACACAGTGTTGTTGTTGTGTCAATTTATCTTGTATAGTATTAACAGCTATCAGTATCAGCATCAGAATGAGTCTTGTGCATAAAGAGTTTGTTGCGGTTTCAGGAGCTCAGCATACTTACAGTATATACATAAACACAAGAAACGGAACAAAAACAAATACAGAGATAATGAAATAAAAATATGTGATAAACATAATATTTGCGTGAATAAGAGAAAAGCGACACGGTCCCTAAGTTAAGCGCGAATAAGAAGCCGACAATACGGAAGCGTTGCGCCTTTGAACATAGTTGGAACGGATAGCGTCAATAAGAAGCCACGAATAAGAAACTAGATTCAGCCTCGTCGTTATCTACTGAGTTCACTTGACTTTACTACAGTTCATGTGACAGATTGAAATATGTCTGTAAAAAATCATAATTTCACGAGTTCATGGACACATGTTTATAAGATGCACGAATGTTTAAAGACATAATTAGTGCAGGTCGGTGAGATCGCATATTTTTTTTGTTTTACTAGCCAAAATAAAACATAACTACAAGATTGAAATAACATTCTCTTTATTAGTAACTTTAAAAAACCATCTGGTTAAAAAAGGTTGTTTTTGTATTGCAAAGTTATGAATGGAAAAGATATGAATGATCAAAGCAAACATATAGAAAATACCACATCTTAACCAATGTAAACATTATGTTTACATTCTGACATCTCAGTCAACTCAACATGTCAAGCGAATTCTACATTTCTGAAAGTAACAGCAGTAGTGTTAGCTGCAAATGTTTGTAAAACACAAAATAACTAACAGTGCTTTGCAGACCATTGTGGAAACATGATAAACGTAGTTTTTCCTTACAGGTTTCTTGAAAGGAAGACCAGTCTGGCGACAGTTGCGCCATCATGTTGTTGGAAAATATAGACTCTGAATTATTCTACCATTGCTGTATTGACAATGTATCTAACTGGATGTGTCCAATAATAGTGTTATTAAAAACTGCAACACCTTGATTAAAAAATAAAATTATGTTGAAACGTGAATTGGAATTAATAACTGAAACATTGTTGTGTGGATTTCCCAGTGATGTAACAGGTACTCCAGATTCTAGGTGGGTCACTTCACAATGGCTACAACTGCACGTTATACTCCATGATATGCTCTGCATATCTCCCTTGCAGACTGATACATTTTTCTTAAGATTCCTGGTCTAACTTTTCTCTTGCTATGCATTATGGAATGTTTAACCACTTTTCTATGTGACCGTTGATATCTCCTGTTTTTTTGTGGTTTGTTTGTCACCGTGTCCTTTTCATGTGATACATACCCCCTCTGGTCTCCCAACGGCAAGCCATTCCAAAGAGGAAAAATAGCAAGGTAGCTTTCAAAAGAACATTGCGGATGCCTGGACAAAAGTATGGGCTGTCCTTATTTTTCAGCCATACCTCACCTGACAAAGTCTTGCGAAAGCAAACCTAACAAAGTCTCTCACTCCCTTGCCACCTGTTTGCCTAGAGATTGCCTGTCTGACAGCTTTAAAAATGTGCAGAACAAATGTGTAGGACAGTATATGACTTGATGTCATCCCATTATTTTTTTCCATGCAGAACACACATGCTCTGTTGAGGTAGGACATGATGTGCTCTTTGTTGAAAGCAAGCATTACACTTTGTATTAAAGCCCTTGACCTAGTCACTTGTGTGTATTTTGTAAAATGCAATGGAACTTGCATGATCCCAAATGTGATTGGTGGTACTGAGTGATCACTGGATAGCATTTTTTCACAAATGAGAAAAGAAGGCACATCTTGACCCCTTCCTGGAAGAGCAAGCGCATAGTAGAACACACTCTTCAGCTGGTCTGTTTTTGACACAACTCCCCCAGTGGCATCGAGATAGACACGGGAAACAACTTGCAAATGACGCACAAGAATACTAATGCCAAGCTTTGTGTACAATGAACAGATTTGTACTTAAATGCTGTATGTGTCCTGGTATCTTGTAATATTTTGTCACATTCCTTGAGTATTGTTTGCATTAAGCAAATTTCCATCAGGATGTCAGTGTACATAGATTCATTTTTCCTTATTTCAGAGCCTGTTACATTCAACATATTTTTATTGAGACGCTCAGTCATGTTACCAGCCAAGAGTTGCTTTGGAGATGATTAAAGTGGTTTCTGCTTTAAAAATAATGACTGGGTCCATGGGATAATGCATTTGCTATTTTCTTCTTTAGGTGGGTTGCTGGCCTAAACCTTTTCTCTGAGAGTTTAGGATGTATATCTCCAGTCTGATGGTCAATATCTTTTGCATTTTAAAAGGGTATTTGGCTGTTTTCCTCACCAAACATTTAGTCTAGGCTCTCTTTCATCTCTCCTTCAGACCCCGTGTCAGCATCTGGCTCCAGATCTGTTGCATCTGGGTCAATGTCTCACTCCAAATCTGTTGCATGTCTCTTTTTCTCCAGAACCTCAAACTCACTATCATACTAGATTTTAAAAACCTGCCAGCTTCATACCAGTTTAAACAATTTCCAAACGCATTTAAATGTTACAGTCCAAATTTAGATTCTATGTACTGTTCCTATTCCTTGCAATGTATTCCTTACCAATGTATTCACCTATCAGGCATACTAAATATTAAATTTTTTTAATATTTTCAAATAAACAAAAAGTTTTGTTTATTTGAAATATTATATTTTATGGATACTGAGGGTCTGTAAAAAAAAACTCCCACTTAGTCTTTGTTACAAAAAATTCCCCAGTATTTGTTGCTGTACTTTGGGTTAGCATTTATAATGAAGAGTTATGATTTGGACAGTTGTGGTGAAAATCCATATGAAGTAGACCAAGACTACGTTTTGTGCATACACAAGACAATTATTTAATTGTGTAGAGATTGTGATTGGGGGGTCTTCAAATATTGCTGAGGACAATAAGGAGGGCCTCAAAATAAAAATACTTGAAATATCCACTTGTGTGTATATTTCAAAATGTGTTTGGAAATATTGTTGCCTAAAATGCAGTTTATTTTGTTATCCAGATTACAGAATATTATACAGAAAGGGCGACAGAAATGTAGAACTGCAACAGATAAACAACTACATAAACATTAAAAGCATGCTATTTTTCTCTGAACTCTGTATATTCCATTAACACGTCATATTAATGAATGATTACATGCATACGGTCTGATATTCGGACGAAAACTTTTCAGAACTTTTTCAGAACACAGCCTGAAAAACGCAAACCGCTTTAGTCACTTTAGTAACTGTCTATTTGGGTGAACATTTCTACTTACTTTATCTGAAGAACTCCATTTGATGATCGTTCATGTCATTGATTCAGAATGCAGAATGTGACGTAACATATTGAAAAGTTTAGCGCTACCGATTCAACGGACGGACGATTGCGTCACGAAGCGTCATAGCGCGATGAAGCCACCCGCTAACTCAACTAAACGTGTTTATCAACCGAATCGCATCTGTCAGTTACTGCATGAAACACGCCGGTTTAAAGGGCAGCTCGGACCCGCTGCTGTAGTAGCGACATGTTTGTTTACGGGGCTCACGTGACGTAACACTATGCATTTCGCGATTTCAAACGCTCCTCTTCAGCGCTCGGCCGGCGCGGCTCCGGTCTGCGTCCGTGAAAAAAAATAAAAGTAATTCAAACCGAATACGCAGCAGACACGCACACGTTTAAATACGCTGACGTCACACACGCGTTCCACGAATCCTGGAGCTCTAGCATTGTTACGTCACAAAGCCCGCCTGGACTCAGGCTATAAAAGGCCGAGGCTGCGCTGCTTTGGGTCATTTCTTGGTCAGGCAGCGTACGGTAGGGAAGGAAACGGTAGGTTACATGTTAGCTGTGGGTTTTAAATGGGGCCCTAGTTGTCAGCAGTGTTTTTAATGTGCCACAGGAGAACTGGCCATCCCGGTTGAGTCTGGGTTCTCCCAAGGTTTTTTTCTCCATTGATACGCCTTTGGAGTTTATGGTTCCTTGCCACTGTCGCCTTTGGCTTGCTCACTGGGAGACTGCTGACGCTAGGTTTTATACTTTCCTGTAATATTGTTATATAGTATCTTTAACTCTAGCTAGTTCTGAGGTAGGTGTTCACCATTAGATGTGCCTGTTTCCTAACTCGGATGCAGCGCTTTGGGCGGGGCCTGTCAGTTTCCTGCCTCCACCTTAACACATTTCTGTGTTGGGTTAAATGCCCTGTTCTTACAAATCGCTTTGAAGAAAAGCGTATACTGCATGCACAAGTGTAACTGTTGGGTGGGGGTGGGTTTGTAGATGTAGGGTGGGGGGTGGCTCGCAGGGCGGGCAGGAGCTGTGGTTCACCCCAGAGACTCATTTAGGGTTAGAAGTAGGGTCCTAACTGTAAGGTGGGTGGGTGGGAAACAGGGACGGACCCTAAAAAAATGTTCAAAGCGTCTAATGGTGAACCCCCTGGGTCTGCACGGCACCGCTTTAGCTAATGTGTAAATAATCCACGTGTTATTCAAATGACAGAGTATTGTTAATGGTGGAAATCGTAAATCCAGATCTGACCAAATAAAAGTTGAAGAAACGTATATCGTGTGTCATGATGTTTATTTGACTCTTGCAGTTTATGTTTTCATGACAGAGAGAAGCTTGTTTTTCACTTTCACTAATATGGTGATTTAATGACGTTCCTCAGATTACAGAATATTGTACAGAAAGGGCAACAGAAATGTAGAACCGCAACAGATAAACAACTACATAAACATTGAAGGCATGCTATTTTAATTGCCATAATAGGTTTTTCTCTGAACTCTGTATATTCCATAAACACGTCATATTAATGAATGATTACATGCATACGGTCTGATATTCGGATAAAAAACTTTTCAGAAGTCATTTTTTATTTTAAAAAACTGCACACTAGACAACGCCCACAAACCTTACCCAAATGGCAGCATTTTCCGGAAAAAAAAAAAAAACGTTTCGATGAAAAAGACTGAGGTGCACTGAACTAAAGGATAAGAAGTTCACCATGGAACATAAGAAAATGTTTTTTTTGTTTTTCAAAAACAATCAGCACAAAGAGATTGGCTTTTCGTTCTGCCTGGAACCCATTTTGCAAACTGATATTTTTCAGCCTGTATACTCATTCATATTTTTCCGTTCATAAATCTATTCTAACAAAACTCATTTATCAGCAGTAGTAAACAGGCATTCATATACATATCATCTCTAATGATATAGCCCTTCGATCACTGACGTTTGGGTTCAATCTCAGTCTCCGATTAGTGTACGAGAGTATCAAAATCTACCAACACTGGCGTCGGTGTTCAGCCTCGGTTTCTGATTGGCGGATGAGCGTTTCAAATCTTCGATCATTGTTGTGTGTTCAGTCTCAGTCTCTGGTGGATGAGAGTATCAGACTCTTTGATCGTTGGCGTTTGTGATCAGTATCAGTCGTTGCTGTCATGTCCCACCACCATGTGGCTGTACTTCTGCTGTTGCTCTTTAAAGGAATCTTTCACTTTTGCCTGTGGGACACACACACACAAATACATCTGAAACATTTGATTCTATTCATTACACAAAGCTCTCATCCAGGTTCGAAACATTTGAAAAAAGGCACACAGGTTGTAAGGACGATTTTACGAAACTTAGATAGTGTTTCTTGTCTATTTGGCAGCCTCAGTCTTCATTCACTTACATTCTATACAAAAAGCTGCCAAGATTCTCTAAAACCTAGGCATTTGTGTTTTGAATGACATGAGGCAAGTAAACAATAACAACAACGTCGTTTTTGAAAATGACAGCAGACGGTCAGTTACACACCAGGCCAAGTCCACTCACGCCCCCGTTGGCAAATTGTACTGCGCTCTCTCTCCTTCCTGCGCAAACAGGAAATGACACAGGGGGATCATATTCGTCGGTGTGGCGCAAATGTTGCACATTTCTGTGTTGGTTCTCACCTTCTGTGTCATGGGAGGCATGTACCACAGGTTACACACCATGGCCCAGCTGCTCATCGTCCTCAGAAGATAGCTCACCATGTTAAACTTACTGCTGCCCCAGAAAGCAACTCCAAACTGCAAACAACACGTACAGACATGAGGTCATAACAATGACATCCAACACACCCTCATACAAAAACATTTTTCTAACGTTTCCATTTCGTTATGAAAAATGTTAGAATAAAACGCTCTAAGACGGGCCGCGGCCATTTTCCTTCCCGACACTCCGTCTGTCCACAATTACAGCTGGAGCATCTGCATTTCCGCTCAGGGCGAGGACACTTGCGGTTAGAGCTGCGGCTGAATTGTTTTTGTTAATTCAATGCCGCAAAACAAGAGCTATTACAATTTACATGATGCATTACATATCAAAGAGGCGTTACCTTTGTTGACAGAAAAGATACAAAAGAATTTACATAACATTCAGTGTTTTGAAAACATTACTTGTTTTCAGGGCTTGTAAAGTGTTTGGGTTGAAATCCTAACGCGTTTACCCTACATTACTTCACCAATGTAGTTCATGTTTTGGACCGGCTGGGAGCTGCCTGTGAAGGACACACAGGCGAAGGTGGTGCATGCAGAACATCCTCCACCTGCTTTTGAGTTCTCCGTCTGCCTGCTCACTACAACAGCTGTCAGCAATTCAAAAATCACCTGGACAGTTGCATTAACGCAACAGACATTACGCAACTACACGAACCAATTAAAAGTTACATATTTATATCAAAACATAGGCATTGTAGAATAGATTATTTAGACTTTCAGATTATTTTCAAACCTTGGCATGTTTCTGTAATGTGTTCAAGTGACGACAAAGCAAAATGCAGTTGCACTTACACCAATAGTTTGCTATGCTTAATCAGTGATCGTCCTGTTCGGTCAAAGCGGGTCACGCTCGTCCAGCTTTTTGCTTATACGGGCCCTGTTCCAATGGAGACAGCGACTAAAAAGCGCCACTTGTTTGGGTGGACTGACATTGTACCTTAAGGTATTTAACAATGCATATATTGGTTAAGGGCCGGCTTACCAGGTTGGTTGGTAAAGTTATCTAAACACTTTCTAAGTGTTTTAGTGCAGGGTGTTGTTAACGTGTAGCTGGAGAGATGCCTATTTCCTCTGGTGCTACAGTGAGGGATGCGAAGGAAGACTCTATCTGAGGAGGTGATCTTCAACTCTTTTCATGCATTAACAGGAACTCAAGTTCTCCATCGGAATTAAAGTCTTTTAATTATATACTAAGATAACCAACAATTAAATGACAGTATACACAGTTTTGTGCTGTATAAACAACGCATACACTTTTGGGGTAGTAATAGTTCGTTTCAAGCTTACACGCTGCATTATCTTCTTCAGTCAGCTAGAACAAGAGCAAACCATAATCCACGAAATTAGACAGCAGTGATTATAACGCCCGTTTTAAAAATCAAAGTCATGTTCACGTTCAGCTGTCACTTTAGTAACTGTCTATTTGGGTGAACATTTCTACTTACTTTATCTGAAGAACTCCATTTGATGATCGTTCGTGTCATTGATTCAGAATGCAGAATGTGACGTAACATATTGAAAAGTTTAGCGCTACCGATTCAACGGACGGACGATTGCGTCACGAAACGTCATAGCGCGATGAAGCCACCCGCTAACTGAACTAAACGTGTTTATCAACCGAATCGCATCTGTCAGTTATTGCATGAAACACGCCGGTTTAAAGGGCAGCTCGGACCCGCTGCTGTAGTAGCGACATGTTTGTTTACGGGGCTCACGTGACGTAACACTATGCATTTCGCGATTTCAAACGCTCCTCTTCAGCGCTCGGCCGGCGCGGCTCCGGTCTGCGTCCGTGAAAAAAATAAAAGTAATTCAAACCGAATACGCAGCAGACACGCACACGTTTAAATACGCTGACGTCACACACGCGTTCCACGAATCCTGGAGCTCTAGCATTGTTACGTCACAAAGCCCGCCTGGACTCAGGCTATAAAAGGCCGAGGCTGCGCTGCTTTGGGTCATTTCTTGGTCAGGCAGCGTACGGTAGGGAAGGAAACGGTAGGTTACATGTTAGCTGTGGGTTTTAAATGGGGCCCTAGTTGTCAGCAGTGTTTTTAATGTGCCACAGGAGAACTGGCCATCCCGGTTGAGTCTGGGTTCTCCCAAGGTTTTTTTCTCCATTGATACGCCTTTGGAGTTTATGGTTCCTTGCCACTGTCGCCTTTGGCTTGCTCACTGGGAGACTGCTGACGCTAGGTTTTATACTTTCCTGTAATATTGTTATATAGTATCTTTAACTCTAGCTAGTTCTGAGGTAGGTGTTCACCATTAGATGTGCCTGTTTCCTAACTCGGATGCAGCGCTTTGGGCGGGGCCTGTCAGTTTCCTGCCTCCACCTTAACACATTTCTGTGTTGGGTTAAATGCCCTGTTCTTACAAATCGCTTTGAAGAAAAGCGTATACTGCATGCACAAGTGTAACTGTTGGGTGGGGGTGGGTTTGTAGATGTAGGGTGGGGGGTGGCTCGCAGGGCGGGCAGGAGCTGTGGTTCACCCCAGAGACTCATTTAGAGTTAGAAGTAGGGTCCTAACTGTAAGGTGGGTGGGTGGGAAACAGGGACGGACCCTAAAAAAAAATGTTCAAAGCGTCTAATGGTGAACCCCCTGGGTCTGCACGGCACCGCTTTAGCTAATGTGTAAATAATCCACGTGTTATTCAAATGACAGAGTATTGTTAATGGTGGAAATCGTAAATCCAGATCTGACCAAATAAAAGTTGAAGAAACGTATATCGTGTGTCATGATGTTTATTTGACTCTTGCAGTTTATGTTTTCATGACAGAGAGAAGCTTGTTTTTTACTTTCACTAATATGGTAATTTAATAACGTTCCTCAGATTACAGAATATTGTACAGAAAGGGCAACAGAAATGTAGAACCGCAACAGATAAACAACTACATAAACATTGAAGGCATGCTATTTTAATTGCCATAATAGGTTTTTCTCTGAACTCTGTATATTCCATAAACACGTCATATTAATGAATGATTACATGCATACGGTCTGATATTCGGATAAAAAACTTTTCAGAAGTCATTTTTTATTTAAAAAAACTGCACACTAGACAACGTCCACAAACCTTACCCAAATGGCAGCATTTTCCGGAAAAAAAAAAAACGTTTCGATGAAAAAGACTGAGGTGCACTGAACTAAAGGATAAGAAGTTCACCATGGAACATAAAATGTTTTTTTTGTTTTTCAAAAACAGTCAGCACAAAGAGATTGGCTTTTCTTTCTGCCTGGAACCCATTTTGCAAACTGATATTTTTCAGCCTGTATACTCATTCATATTTTTCCGTTCATAAATCTATTCTAACAAAACTCATTTATCAGCAGTAGTAAACAGGCATTCATATACATATCATCTCTAATGATATAGCCCTTCGATCACTGACGTTTGGGTTCAATCTCAGTCTCCGATTAGTGTACGAGAGTATCAAAATCTACCAACACTGGCGTCGGTGTTCAGCCTCGGTTTCTGATTGGCGGATGAGCGTTTCAAATCTTCTATCATTGTTGTGTGTTCGGTCTCAGTCTCTGGTGGATGAGAGTATCAGACTCTTTGATCGTTGGCGTTTGTGATCAGTCTCAGTCGTTGCTGTCATGTCCCACCACCATGTGGCTGTACTTCTGCTGTTGCTCTTTAAAGGAATCTTTCACTTTTGCCTGTGGGACACACACACACAAATACATCTGAAACATTTGATTCTATTCATTACACAAAGCTCTCGTCCAGGTTCGAAACATTTGAAAAAAGGCACACAAGTTGTATAGACCATTTCACGAAAACAAAAAATTAAGATATGTCTTATTTTCCGCCAGTTTCTTAACACATACACGTTTCTAGTTATGCTAAGCTTTAGAATATTTATTTGTGTTTACATTGTGTGTGGGTGGCCTTCAAATATTGTTGTGAACAAAGGGGGGGTGGGTAGGGGTCTTGAAACCGAAAAGTTTGAGATCTGCTGCACTTGCTATATATTACTGAAGCTGTTAAAAATATTTATCGTGAAATTAAATGCTGTTTGTTCTGTTATTCCAATTTTTATAATGATAACCGTAAAAAATAGCAAGAAATGTAATATTGGTAACTTCACAATCTAATTCTGTATTTCTGGTGATAGAAGCTGGAATTATGTCTCTGAATTGAGTCTCTGCATCTCTGCAGTCAGTGGGTGCTTCAGACAGCTTATTGACTGGTGCCTCTATGTAGAGCTTTCCGGCAGTCATCATTACATTATCCAGCAGGTCCCTGCCTCAGGGTTCACTCCTTCAGGCAGATCAAAAACCTGTCTGAAGTCTTGGATTCTGTAAGAGTAGGAGCCTTTCCCATCCTCCTGCTTCTTCTCTGTCTTTCCGCTGACATGCAGCTTACTGCCCACCTGTTTGACTGACAGTTGTTCTGGGGAAAAGTCTTTAGTGTCCAATGTCAATGCAAAGCCACTTCCCTCTTTCACCATTGTGCGGGTGATTGGGTAGATCTCCTCAGAGTGTGGCATTTGTTGGCTCTCCTCAGAGATCTTGAGCTGAAGTTTCTCCAGCTGCTCCAGGCCACTCCTCACCTCCTGCAGTACGTCTGCATGTCTGTAAAGAGGTGTGATCTCCGGCCACAGACTGTGCACTGCCAGTGAATCCCCATGAATAGGCTGATGGAAGGCTGGAATCTAAGCAGGCTCAGCATTTTCAGTGGCTACTCTGTTGTTGTTGTTTTGCCTCTCAATCTCTCTGTCTCTCTGGTAGTGCTTTCAGATTTGACTGGAGTATTGAGAGTCTCACCTTTATACTGTGTGTTCATCAGCACCAGCAAGTTCACGAACTTTGCAGGTAGTACCAGATTCCGCCACTGGGTGGCTGTAAGAGACTTTTGATTGTGTCACACCAGTTGCGTTTTAATTCTGGTTAATGACTCACCTAGCAGGCATAACAAGCGTAGTTTAAAACGTAGTTTTGTTTATTCATTTTTTAAAGATGGTGCTTTTAATTAATAATATTTTTATTGTTTTAATGGTCGGTACTTACATTGAAGGTCTGTAATCATTTTTAAATTTACAGGCCACTCAGTCCTTTGTCCTTTTTAAGCTTGTTATTTATTTAAAAGAATTGTATTGTTATCTTTATTTGAATGTCAGAAATCATAATAACAAAATGTGAAATTTTGAAATAAAATAAACGTTTATGTTAAAATTTGCTATATATATAAGCAATTCGTTTTTATTGCTTACCTCCCCATACAACTTTAGTGTAAAGATGGCAAGTATGAAAAACAAGCACAAAATGCATTAACTTTTGGTATTTTAAGTATTAAGCCTCAAGTTTATTTGACATGCATATTTGCAAGTCTGCCAACAGATGTCACTGTTTCCCAAGAAATGCTTTTCAGCTTTACAAAGTTAAATCAATTTTATAAATTTAGCTTCAGTATACACCTTTGTCTGGATGTATTATTTATGTTACATCTTTAATGAAATAAACATTTTTAAAACATTAGTGTAACTTTAACTTTAAACTATGGTTTAACTGCATTAAATTTGTATGGTTATTTCTAAGACAAACTAAGATAGAGATAGAGGTCAGATTTATAATTTTAATAATGCTAAAATCTCATGAGAAAATAATTAATCATTAAATCCAAAACGGCTGAGTTTCTGTTGGATAGAGCTAATGACTGTTATTTTGAACGTTGTCCAGCTTGATATGAATAATTCGTATATCAATAAGTTAACCTAATAATAACTAACCTCATCACTTTAGCACTTGGGAAATGTGATGGGGCATGTTGCTGTTTAGTCTTACAGACACACCTGTCTGGAAGAGGGTGTGTACATTTGTGTATGCATATTTCTCTGTGTGTGGCACTAGTTGTTTTTTTACACACCAGCAGCATCCAGCAACTGTTAAAAAGCCACAAACGGGCATTTATAGCAAGTCAGAAGCAGTGGATTCAGTGTCTGTGTGGTTTGATGTAACCAACTAAATTGTAACCCTTTTGATTTGTGTCTTTATATTACCCTTTAATTAACAAATTTGTTCCATCTGATAGTAGTTGTATTTAAATTTAATACATGCCATAGTCTCTGACTATGTTTATATGTTTATGTCTTGCATTTTTGTAATAATTGGTTCATGCCCATTACTAATAATGACTCTCGGACTTTCAGTCACAATTATGTCTCAGTATATATCAATATGTTATTGTTTTCAGACAAATAGGCATTCTAGTTTTGATAGACAGGTGATGATTATCCATTTAGTATGTGGAATTTGTCTCAGCCTCATTCAGTTTAGCTCATACCATTTAAGATCTGTCTCTCCCCATGTGTGTCTGTGGTCAGGAGAGAGCTGAATGCCTGCAGCTGAGTCTTCTGGGAGCTCAGCTGATGACAGGGAAATCATTTAGCTCCAGTGACAGGCCTGAAGAGAGAGAGAGGTTGAGAAGGCTCTAAAACCAACTCTCACAATGGCCCGCATGGAGCCGCTCATGAAGGGATGCTTTGTAACCTGAGGATGAGCTCTCCTGCTCTCACACCCATAGATCCGGTGCAGTCACATCTTCTATGCAAGTCTCTAAACCCACAATGTTCTGTTTAGTTTTGCTTCTCATACAGGAAGACACTTTGATTATTTCCTTTAGTGTTTGAAGGCCCTGCTCGTGCCAAAGGTGTTGGTGAACTTCGGCCTGTTTATGAAATTTGGAAAGTCCCTTGCTCCTGGCATACGTTCTCTGTGATCATTTGCAGAGTTGCATTTTTGAGCTGATGGTCTCTTAGGGGCCCAGAGACATGTGGAGGCCCTCAACCATGATGCGATGCTGTAGAAAGACAGGATTTCCCTGGACAGGAACCTCTCCTTCATTGTATCTCCAACCTTCTCTGGCTCCGTGACCCCTGTCCAAGCCCCCATCTCACTCTGCAAAATAAGATGATGGAGGGAGTGCAGAAGGTACAAACCAGGGCTTCCAGGAGGAAACCACAAGTCTTTCACAAGCTCCTTGGGGTTTCCCTCTAATCACCCACTGTGTATCCAACACTGGATTTCAGATTTGAGCTGTTCCTTGAGCCACCCTCTCCCCCCATTGTTATGGTCTAGCACAGCCTTCCTCAAGAGCTATTTTTACCTAATCTATTCTGTTGCCTTGATTTATAATGGGTTGTGACTTGATTAGGCCTTTCCCTTTTTCTGTTTGGGAGGGTTTTTTTATGCATTTCACTCACCAAGTAGATCATTACATTATCCACTTTTATAAAATGGACATTTTCCTGAATGCTGATTGACCAATAGCTGCTGATATGTTCATTAGTTATCTAGGTGGTGAAAAAAAGACAATTAAAACAAAGCCTTATTCACCCAGCACTTCCGACAGCTACTGCAGTCAGTCTTTATCATAAATAGCCTATCATGATATGCTATGTATACTTAAGCATAGTCCAAATCTTGTCATTCGTATTCAAGCAATCATAGGGGTTTGGCAGTTTATGTAGGTGTGGTGGCAGTCTGTGGACACTAGGATCATTTACACTCAAGTTTATCCATAAGCATTTACAATGGAGAAACACAAGCAATTCATCCTTAAAGTGACAGTCACAAACTAGTACAAATTACTAAAAGTAATACTAAAAGTATTACTAAAAAAAAGAAAATACTAAAAGTATATGTACACACTTAAAAAAAGTATGAATTTTGATATAACACTTATCAATGAATGGCAAATAAATAATGCTAGACCTCAGACTTTTACTAGGGTCATCAGACTGTAGTGACAGGTAAAGCTGTGTGTCATTGCTGTAGGTGTAAATAAAAGCCATGCCTGAATAATTAAATAATGGAAAGCAAGGATGGATAAAATCTAGTTTATTTGCATGACTTGCATTGTTTTTGTAGCTCAATTAGTGGAGCGTGGGTTTTATTCCCATGGAACACATATGGAGATGATGGGGTGGTGATGGGGAATTGCTGCATTAATAAACCTATTTAATGGGTAACTGCCCACATATTTTCTGGATATAATACATTGCCCTCTTCAGGACAACGGGGGCTGGAGCCCACCTCATCATCTCCGGTCATAGGCAGGGTATACCTTGAATAGATGGCCAGTTTATTGCAGGGCAAACACTCCCACACATGCACACACACAGGGCAATTTTTTAAAACAACTTTAAACATCACACTTAGTTAAGCAAGGTAAGTATTTAGGATCTGGCTGTTGGTAGTTCATTGTTTGTTGGCAATAGTGGCATAGTAAGGACATGAAATATAGATAATTGAGTTAAACAGTGCAGTGCTTGAGGGTCTGAGGTCATGATAAGGAAAGACAAATATACATCAGCAATGATAGATCTGTCACTAGAGTCACAGGGGAGAGTGGATGAGGAGTTATCACACAGTCTGCTGCCTTTGATTGCTCTTGATTTGAATAGCAGGAAGTGAAAACTGCTCAGAGCCCTCTGCAGGATGTGACATCAGAGAACTGCAATGATCATAAATGTAAATAAATCAAATTCTAAAATTGTTTTGAAAATTTTGATTTTTTTTTTAAACTGGGGAAAAGGTGCCTTGCTCAAGGGCATCTCAGTCATTTCCTGCCGGCTGAACCTTTGGATTACAAGTCCAACTCTCGAACCATTGGGCCACAACATCCAATCACCATGTCACTGTATTTAAATTTAGAACTTTATGTTTATTTAGAACAATATGTTTGTGTACAAATATAATAATGAACCACTTTTCAATGATCACTTCAAAACATGTATAAACAAAGAATAAACTAAACCTCACTCACTTGTTCCTTTGGACTAGAATGTTTTAAATCAGATTCATTTTACTCATTTATTTTATATTCATATTTATTTATGGTACATCAGTATCACATGAGTAAAGGATGTGTTATGACCATATATCAACATGAGTGTGATTCAGTTGTATGCACAAGGCTTCAGTTGATCACAGCTGTGCTCAAACAGCATGACTGTGAGTGTTGTGCATACAGAATACTGCTGTTGTACCAAAAGACAATGAAAAACATGTAAGGAAAAAGTTTATATGCCACAAATTCAAGATTTGTTGTTGCTAATTCAACAGATGTGTATGTGTAAGGGGGCTGAGGCAGAAGCTGAAGCAGGATCCAGTTGCGGATGTTTATTGGGGTTATCCATAATCAAAGTCAAAAGTACAGGCAAAGGGTCGTAATAAACAGACAGTCCAACCATGCAACACAACAAAAGGGAGAGACGTAAATCAGAGGTCGTAAATCCAGGCAGAGAATCAATATCTAAACAAACAGTCCAATCCAAGTGTCAAACAAAGGGGCAAGGCAAAAATCAGAAAACGAGAACCAAACAATAGGTAAAACACAGGAAAGCAGGCAGTAAAAGAGAATGCTCAGTAGTCAGGTGTAAAGCTGGCAATACTTCGCAACGTGGCCATGTGGCAGCAAGGTTTATATAGATGCCAAACAGGAAGTAAGTTCAGAGTTCAGCAGAGGGAGCATGAGCAGTCAGTATTCCAGTGAGGGCTCCCTCTGCTGGCGTGATGTTACAGAACCCCCCCCCTCTAGGAGCACCTCCAGGTGCTCTACGTGGGCGTCCCCGTGGACGTGGTGCTGGACGGTCAGGTCTGGCTCGATGAAACTCCTCCGTGAGCGAGGGATCCAGAATGTCCACTGCCGCTACCCACGATCTCTCCTCTGGGCCGTATCCCTCCCAATCCACCAGGTATTGTAACTGACCCCCTCTTCACCATGAGTCAAGCAGGACGTTCACCTTGTAGGCCGGCGTTCCGCCAATGTCCAGCGGTGGCGGTGGCTCCTGTAATATGGCCTCCGGGTCAGCGTCCCGGTGGAAAGGTTTGAGGAGTGACACATGGAAAGAAGGAGAGATGCGGTAGTCAGCAGGAAGCTCTAATTGGTAAGTGACCTCATTAATCTGTCTTATGATTTTAAATGGGCCAACATACCTGGGAGAGAGCTTTCTGCTCGGCAGATGTAGCTTGAGGTCCCTCGTGGAGAGCCAGACCCTTTGTCCAGGTTGGTATGGAGGGTGTGGGCGACGGTGACGGTTAGCGTTAATTTCCTGCCTCCTCACAGCGCGTTGAAGCCGCACATGGGCACTGTCCCACACCCTCTCACTGTTACGAATCCAGTTGTTAACAGCAGGCACAGACGATGGTTCTCCTGACCACGGGAACAGGGGAGGCTGGTAACCTAGCACACATTGAAATGGTGTGAGTCCTGTAGAGGAGTGCGTGAGTGAGTTCTGGGCATACTCAGTCCAAGGGAGAAATTCAGCCCAGCGATGTTGTTCTCGGCTGCAGTAAGTCCGCAGGTACCTGCCGATCTCTTGGTTCAGCCTCTCCACCTGACCGTTTGACTGCGGATGATAGCCAGAGGTTAAACTCACATTGATATCTAAAAGGTTACAAAAGGATTTCCAAACCTGAGAGGTGAACTGAGTTCCTCGATCTGATACAATGTCTTCAGGTAGACCATAGTTTCGAAAGACATGGTGGAACATGGCTTGAGCAGTCTCCATGGCAGTAGGTAATCCTTTTAATGGAACCAGACGACAGGCTTTGGAGAAGCGGTCGACGATGACCAGGATTGTGGTGTAACCATCAGACAGGGGTAAGTCAGTGACGAAGTCGATGGAGAGGTGAGACCAAGGTCGTTGGGGAATCGGGAGAGGCTGTAGAAGTCCCGTCGGCAGGTCCCTGGGAGTCTTGGACTGGGCACAGATGGAGCAAGACTTGACATAATTGGCCACATCTTTGGTCATTGAAGGCCACCAGAAGGAATTCTGCACAAGTTTAAGGGTTCGTGAAATGCCGGGATGTCCCGTGCTGAGTGATGTGTGGACCCACTGGATGACCCGGTGACGTAGTGTCTGGGGAACATATTGTTTGGAAGGGGGGCAGTTCGGTGGTGATGGTTCTGTGAGGACGGCCTGGTGAATTTCCTCCATTATGTCCCAGTTGACCGGAGCAACAAACAAGGCTGGACTTAGGATAGGTTCAGGATTGTAGTTCTGTCGTGGGGGATCATGGCGCCTGGATAGTGCATCTGCCTTGCTATTCTTGGAGCCTGGACGATAAGTGACTGTAAAATGGAATCGTGAAAAGAACAGGGACCATCTTGCCTGGCGTGAATTCAGACGTCGAGCAGACTTGACATACTCAAGGTTCTTATGGTCCGTGATAACTTGAAAAGGATGAACTGCCCCCTCGAGCCAATGTCTCCATTCTTCCATGGCAGCCTTCATTGACAGAAGCTCTTTGTTTCCCACATCATAAACTCAGCGGGGGTTAGCTTCCGAGAGAAGAAGGCACATGGGAAAAGCTTGGGAGGTTGTCTGTGACGTTGAGAGAGCACGGCTCCAATCCCGCAGTCAGAAGCATCGACCTCCACAATGAAGGGGAGTTCTGGATCTGGATGTTTTAGGATGGGGGCCGTCGTGAAGCTGGTCTTGAGCTTTTGGAAGGCTGCATTGGCGGAAACGTTCCATGACAACTTCTTGGGTTTTCCCTTGAGTAATGAGGTGAGAGGTGCAGCAATGGAGCTGTAGTTCCTAATGAAGCGTCGATAGAAGTTAGCAAAGCCCAGGAACCTCTGCAATTCTTTCAACGTGGAGGGCTGCGGCCACTCAGTGACGGCGGTTACCTTAGAAGCATCCATTTCAACGCCCTGGTGGCTGATGTTGTACCCCAGGAATGTTGTCTGCTTCACATGAAACTCACATTTTTCAGTCTTGACAGAGTTGGTGATTGAGAAGCTTGGAAAGAACACTCTTGACGTGAGTGACATGATCCTCTTCATTCAGGGAATAGATTAGGATGTCGTCAAGATATGCGATGACATACTTGTGGAGGACATCTTTGAAGACTTCATTTATGAAGGATTGGAAGACGGCTGGGGCATTGGCAAGACCAAAGGGCATAACCAGGTATTCATAGTGCCCCCTGGTGGTGAGAAAAGCTGTCTTCCACTCATCTCCGTCCCTGATGCGTATCAGGTTATAAGCGTTTCTCAAGTCGAGTTTGGTAAAAATTTTGGCCTTCCTGAGTTGTTCTAGGGCAGAAGGGACTAGAGGCAGTGGATACCTGAATTTAAGAGTGACATTATTGAGGCCTCTGTAGTCGATGCACGGACGCAGACCCCCATCCTTCTCCACGAAGAAGAAGCCGGCTGCAGTGGGAGAAGTAGAAGGACGGATAAAGCCAGCTTCCAGAGCCTCCTTGATGTAGTCCTCCATAGCCTGTGCTTCTTGGCGTGACAGCGGGTAGACTTTGCTTTTGGGAGGACACATGTTGGGAAGAAGGTCTATAGCACAGTCCCAGTGCCGATGTGGTGGTAACTGTGTGGCTTTAACCTTGCTGAAGACCTCCAAAAGCTCGTTATAAACCTTGGGGATCTTTGGTTGGGTCAGGCTCGGAGGGCTCTCCATGCTTGTGGACAGACATGGACTGGACTGCTTAAGGGTTAGACAGTGACTAAAACAGAATGGAGACCAGTGGGTCAGCTCACCCGTGCGCCAGGAGATGTGGGGATCGTGGCAACTTAGCCATGGAATTCCTAAAATTATTTCATATTTGGGTGAGTCGATCAGATATAGAGAGATGTTCTCTTCATGAAAAACCCCAATTTGCATTTTCAGTGATCGGGTCTGTTCCAGAACTCCTCCTTTAATGGGTTGGTTATTGACAGCCGTAATACTGATAGGTGGAAAGCATGGAATGGTGGGTAGCTGATGTTTCCGGGCGATGTCCGAGTTGATGAGGTTGAGAGCGGCGCCGGAATCTACTAATGCTGTCAACATAAGAGAACCACTTTCAGTAGAAATTTGTACGGGTAATGTGAAGACTTTAAATGGATTTTGCGAAAAGGTGTCCACATTCACCCGGTCTTGTGCTGTGAGGGACCTCCGGGTCTTTTGAGGACACTGTGAGTTATGATGACCTGGTTCACCACAATAAAAGCAGAGGTTGTTGATGAACCTTCGTCTACGCTCGTCCTCAGACAGCCTGGTAGATCCTACTTGCATGGGCTCGGTAACACATGGTGCCTCAGGACTCCGAAGTGCAGGTCGTGACATAAGGTGGGATGCATGCCCTTGCTTGGGTTTAGGCGAGTTCCTGAGCAAATTATCAAACAGTCATGTTAACAAAGTCATTGAAAGAAGATTCCTCACCTCGACATGCCATCTCCAACTGCAATTGGGGACATAGGCTTTCCCGAAACACCCCTTTAAGTGCAGCATCATTCCATCCACTCTGAGCTGCAAGAGTCCTGAATTCGACTGCGTGCTCTGCTGCACTATGTGAGCCTTGAGAAAGGTGTAAAAGACGAGACGAAACATCCCGACCCCCAGCAGGATATTCAAATACTTCTCGGAGTTGTTGCAAAAAATACTCAGGTGAAGATCTAAACTGTTCGTCCGTCTCCCAAACCGCAGCAGCCCAATCAATAGCCTTGCCAGATAATAGTGACATGATAAAAGAGCATTGATAAGAACTAGCATGAGACTGATCCCCCAACAATTCCAAATGAGTACGTACTTGTCGAATGAACCCTTTACACCGTTCTGCAGAACCATCAAACTTATCGGGAAGAGCAAGTCTTACCGTGCTCGACGTGGTGGAAGGAGGAGAGCAAAGTCGCTGGAGCAGTAGTTTATTCGATGCCTGTAAGTTAGCTAGCTGTTCGTGGTAGCTGCGTAATAGTTCACCCTGGTAGAGAAATGCAGCTTGCAGCTGTGAAACATCCGCTGGATTGGGGGTAGGCGAAGTATTCTGTAAGGGGGCTGAGGCAGAAGCTGAAGCAGGATCCAGTTGCGGATGTTTATTGATGTTTATATAATCAAAGTCAAAAGTACAGGCAAAGGGTCGTAATAAACAGACAGTCCAACCATGCAACACAACAAAAGGGAGAGACGTAAATCAGAGGTCGTAAATCCAGGCAGAGAATCAATATCTAAACAAACAGTCCAATCCAAGTGTCAAACAAAGGGGCAAGGCAAAAATCAGAAAACGAGAACCAAACAATAGGTAAAACACAGGAAAGCAGGCAGTAAAAGAGAATGCTCAGTAGTCAGGTGTAAAGCTGGCAATACTTCGCAACGTGGCCATGTGGCAGCAAGGTTTATATAGATGCCAAACAGGAAGTAAGTTCAGAGTTCAAAGTTCAGAGTTCAGCAGAGGGAGCATGAGCAGTCAGTATTCCAGTGAGGGCTCCCTCTGCTGGCGTGATGTTACAGTATGATGAAAAAATTGATGATTGAAAAAGAAATTTTATATAAATCTATAATGTAATACAAACTTGACAAGACGGCAGTCATTTATTACATAACATTAAACAAAATTAACGAAAAAACTATTGAACAATAGATAGTCCTGATGTTTGAAGACCTGAAGAGTTTATTTCATTGTGTGTACATATATGACGAGTGATTATAAAATTCTTTTCTCACAGATGCATCTATATTTGCTATAACATGAATTATCAAACCACCCTGATTCACCTGTTAGAACACAGTAATCATTATAAGCTCTGGGGTATCCATTCATCCAGTACCTGAAACACCAGTATTAAGAAATACTGCTGGGTTATTCATAAACAGAAAATAAACAGCAGTTAATCATCAACAAATGGTTCAGAGAAAATGTGATGGTAAACATCAACGATGTTAAAAGGAAGAGATCGACGGAGAATAATCCGGGTATGTAATCACTGTAGGGGATGCCCAGATAAATCCATATAGCAAGCTACTAGACCGGATGAGGAAGACATAAATGCCTGAGGTTTATATAGTATGGTGATTAGTGGAAACAGGTGGGAATGATTAGAAGTCAGGTGACTGGGAATAGGTAAACGTGGCTGTTTGAGAGGTAGGCTGTGAGATGTCCCTGACAGAAACATTTAAGTCTAGTGACCCTAAATGTCCACTGATGTGTCCACTGATCACATTGCTGTAAATAACCTCAGTTATCTCTTGGCTTTCACAGTTCAACATTATAACTGTGTTAATGCTGTATGTTACTCTACTGTTTGTTTAGACTGCTCTGCTCTTCTGTTCTAAACTACAGCATATCAAACAGGAACTTACACTTTAGGTCATGGTGTGAAGCTTGTTCTAATTTTGATTTTGTAGAGCTGCAGTGCAGCATTGTAATTTTGTAAAAAAAAACAAAAAAAACACTTAAAATATAAATTGTAATTGAGTTGAAGTGTAAGATCATGTGACATTTAAGTTGTTTGTACATTTATTCATCATTTTAAGTTCAGATTTTAGAACAGTTAAAACAAGAGAAAAAAACAGTTCAAAAAAAGAAAACAGGAAATTATTGAAATACATAAATACATGATACTTTTGCTAATTTTACATGGTATTATTGCTAGTTTTTCAAAATGGATTGTCTCAAAAGCTGTTGTGTGTGGATCTGCTTATGTCACAGATTGATAATCTAATGTTGCTAGTTCAAAAGATCTGTTGAAGTCTCCAGTAATAATTAGAAAATGCACATTAAAGCTTGTTACGGCTAGTCTACTTTCATAGCATAAAAATGTACACCTTACACTGTATATCGTTAAAGCTCACAATTACAATTTTATATTTCACTATCAGCCACAATGTCAGACAAAAATGTACTGATATACAGAGAGAGATTTGAAAAGAACTCTTCTATAAAATCTTTTATATTTTATATATTTATACGTAAATACAAACTTGACTAGTAAATATACAGTCATTTATTGCATAACAACAAACTAAAATAACAAACAAAATCAAGTCTGAAGACCTGATGAGATCTTATAAAGGTATTTTTAAAATTCTCTTCTCACAGATGCATCTATATAAGCTATCACATGGATCATTAGCCCACCCTGATGCATCTGTTAGAACACAGTAATCATTATAAGCTCTGGGGTATCCATTACTCCAGTACCTGAAACACCAATGAAATATAAGAGTTTAAGAACTTATAAAACTTCTGACTAATGATCAGTTTAGGTCAATGATTTCTCACCCATATGATAATGTGGTGTCATCAACCCATTTCCATTCTCCTTTCTTCTTACTCAGACCAATCCAAAAATAATGACCAGCTGTAACCTTTTGCAAAACCTTCTGTTATATTGGAACAGTAATATATAACATAACATCAGACACAAACACATAAATACACATATAAATGAATGAATACACACACAAATACACTAAATCTATTTCTTCCTCACTCACTTGTTCCTCTGGGCTGTTTATAATCACCAGATCTGCTCCTCTCTGTTGACAGTCTTGTCTGCTGTCACTCCAGCTCTTATAATCAGATGAAATGTAATAAAAACTGAAGTTGTAGTAAATCCATTTAAATTGATCAGAGCGCTGATCTGTTAATACAACAGGTTAGATATTAGCTTTAGATGCTAATGTATATAAAACAATAAAAAGTACTTTCATTTAAAACTGTCTCTCTTTCTAACTTTAATTCTTAAAGAAAACGAAACACATGATGTTTACCTTGTTCATAAAGGCCACGCTGAAGTTCATCACTCTTGTTTTTGTATCGGTCTCTTTCTTCAGTCAGTATTCTGTTCTGATTTAGTATCTCACTATATTTTTTTAGTAACTTCTCTCTTTCTTCAGTCAGGTTATAGTTGTGGGGTAGTGAGCGGTTACTCTCAGTGGTGAAACACACACAGAGCACTATTACAGCAGTCAGCAGAAGTACACAAACACACAAACACACTTGAACTGCTCTGTGTCTTCTGTTCTTCACTGACACACTTCCTGAGAATGACAGACATCAGGTTACATTTGTCTTTTGTTCTTTATCACTTCAATAAATCAACCGATAAATGAATGTGGATACCTGTATGTTGTGGCTGATGTCTCTCTGTACTGCTGTTCTCTGTGTTGATCATGAGTTCATGATTTCTTACAGAATCCACCATCATCTTCACTCTCTGTCCACTGATCACATTGCTGTAAATAACCTCAGTTATCTCTTGGCTTTCACAGTTCAACATTATAACTGTGTTAATGCTGTATGTTACTCTACTGTTTGTTTAGACTGCTCTGCTCTTCTGTTCTAAACTACAGCATATGGAACAGGAACTTACACTTTAGGTCATGGTGTGAAGCTTGTTCTAATTTTGATTCTGTAGAGCTGCAGTGCGGCATTGTAATTTTGTAAAAAAAAAAAAGATCATGTAAGATAATGTGACATTTAAGTTGTTTGTACATTTATTCACCATTTGAAGTTCAGTCATGAAACTACATGGTACAAGCTAACTGGTCCTAGACATGTCATCAGTCAATCAACCACAGCACCACCTGCTAGATCTGTTATTTCATGTATTTATGGATGTATATTTGTCTCATTATAGCATGTCTGTGTATATCTTGGCAGAAGAAAAACTTTGTACTTGCAGATCTACACTATTAACACGTCATATTTATTATGTCTTTTAGATGACAGGATGTTGTTATACACCCAGCACACTGAATAACCACAGACATCAGCTGACCATCTTAACCTGCTGCCTCAATAGTTTAAAGACAAATACACTACTGGTCAAAAGTTTAGCCTCACTTACTCATCCTTTATAAATGTTTCTTTTAAACTTTTAAATTAATAGTATTAATACTATGGGTATTACTACTACTAACGAATGGAACTATGGAAATCATGCTGTTTTTCTTCATTATTAGTGGTGCTTGTGAAGCATCATCATTACTCTCCTGCATACTTCTTCTGCTTCCGGCTTCTTTTCTGGACAAAATTTCTACACGCTACTCGCCCTGCACGGTTTGTCGTAGACCCATTAATGGGGTGTCAAATCGACCGGTTTATTATGGAGGGGTGTGCTTTGACTTTTATAAACGATCGGGTGTACAATGTTTTTAGGGCATATGAAAAAGTGGGCGAAAATTACATAGACTTAACATTGGGCTGATTTTGTGACGTTTTAGCTCCGCATCAGAAAGTCGTAGAGACTTGGGGGTGGGCTCATATCGCTTGGCTTAGTAAGCAGCAACAAATGGAAACATTTCAACTTCATAGCCACGCCCTAGCAACCAGTTACAGTACCCTAGCAACCACCCCATTGACTTCCATTGAAAAAGGTGAGAGGCATCATAGACACAAGTGGGTGGCCTCTTGTGACTCAGACTGGCAAGTAATCTTAAATTATTACCATGGAAACTGTCCATCCATGCCCTAGCAACCGTTTAGAGCACCCTAGCAACCAACATGAATTAGCTATATCTTAGCACCAGAACATCACAGAGACATGGGAGTTGACTCTTTTGATTTACACACATATCCGTCTATTGGTGTTACCCTGTTAACTGTCTAGCTATACCCTAGCAACCATTTCCTGTACCCTAACAACCATATAATAAATCTCAGCATTAGAACTGTAGAGACATGTGGGTGGGCTTATTTGACTCGGGCTGTCACTGGGCTTTAGGTATTGCCCTGGCAAGGTCCTGACCACACCCTAGCAACCATTTATATCACCCTAGAAACCTCCTAACATCATGAATAAGCCATATTTTAGTATATATATCATGCTAAGTCATGCTAGCATGCATGATGATGTTAGCATCGTGTTAAAATGTTAACATTATTCAAATATTCCTGAGTCCTGCCACGGCAAGCACCACTCACATTGTTTTCAGAAATATACATATCTAGAAGAAAAAACGTAAATGAATGACATACATCGAATACATGATACTTTTGCTAATTTTACATGGTACGACTAGTAGACGACAAGTCTACTTTTATAGAATAAAAATGTACACCTTCCTGTATATCGTTAATACGGAGCTTCTAAAGCGACATTTTAAAAATTAAGACTTTCATGTACGCACGAGAAACTTTCTGCGTGCTCACGTGTTACAGTTTCCGGTTGCGTCACTCTCTGCTGTCTTACAACGAAGAAAACAAAAGCACGGATGCGCACGAATTCATTGAGATCTCTTTTAAACCTGGCCTTCAATACAAAGACATTGTTTCTGTTCTTGCATTTCGACACAGATATGTAATCACCGAGCGACATTTAAAACGCATTTTGAGGTCTAGACGCCTGTTACGACAGAAAGAATACTCAAGTATCGAAGCTATTGCATTTGTTGCATTTATTGCATTTATTGCATTGCTGATGCAAAATACCTAAACCGGAAACTGCGACCTCGTGTGCAGGCGAATTGTTTTTAATTTTTTTATTTTTGTAGATGTCCTATTAGGGGCACCGTACGTTAAAGCCCACAATCACAATTTTATATTTCACTATCAGCCACAATGTCAGACAAAAATGTACTGATATATAGAGAGATATTGAAAAGAAATCTCTTATAAATGTGTAAATACAAACTTGACTAGTAAATATACAGTCATTTATTGCATAACAACAAACTAGAATAACAAACAAAATCAAGTCTGAAGACCTGATGAGATCTTATGAAGGTATTTTTAAAATTCTTTTCTCACAGATCCATCTATATTGCTATAACATGAATTATCAAACCACCCTGATGCATCTGTTAGAACACAGTAATGATTATAAGCTCTGGGGTATCCATTCCTCCAGTACCTGAAACACCAATGAAATATAAGAGTTTAAGAACTTATAAAACTTCTGACTAATGATCAGTTTAATTCAATCATTTCTCACCCGTATGATATTGTGGTGTCATCAACCCATTTCCATTCTCCTTTCGTCTTACTCAGACCAATCCAAAAATAATGACCAGCTGTAGCCTTTTGCAAAACCTTCTGTTATATTGGAACAGTAATATATAGCATATAACATCAGACACAAACACATAAATACACATATAAATGAATGAATACACACACAACTACACTAAATCTATTTCTTCCTCACTCACTTGTTCCTCTGGGCTGTTTATAATCACCAGATCTGCTCCTCTGTTTACAGTCTTGTCCGCTGATCTGTTAATACAACAGGTTAGATATTAGCTTTAGATGTTCATGTATATAAAACAATAAAAAGTATTCATTTAAAACTGTCTCTCTTTCTCTCTTTCTCTCTCTTGTTTTTGTATCGGTCTCTTTCTTCAGTCACTATTCTGTTCTGATTTCGTATCTCACTGTATTTTGTTAGTATTTGGTTTCTCTCAGTGGTGAAACACACACAGAGCACTATTACAGCAGTCAGCAGAAGTACACAAACACACTTGAACTGCTCTGTGTCTTCTGTTCTTCACTGACACACTTCCTGAGAATAACAGACATCAGGTTACATTTGTCTTTTGTTCTTTATCACTTCAATGAATCACCCGATAAATGAATGTGAGTACCATGTGAGTATGTTGTGAGTACAATGTGAGTATGTTGTGGCTGGTGTCTCTCTGTACTGCTGTTCTCTGTGTTGATCATGAGTTCATGATTTCTCACAAAATCTGAACTTTCATAGATGTCCACTATCATCTCCACTCTCTCTTCTCTGTCCATTTCCAGAGTCTCAGCCCTGACCAGTAAAAATTTAAAATGCAGTGCAAATGCTGTAGGTTGTTCTATTGAGCAGTTGTAGTTGCTCAGAACTGATCACCAAAATGAAACTTTCAAGTGGCAATGTGAAGATGACGTGATGTGGCCAACACAGGAAAAGTGTTATTTATAGAAAACTTGTCACAGGGCCTGCAAAATATTTATTATATAATGTTCTAGGGTATAATACTATAATGTATTTTGTTTGCTTGTTTTCTGATTTACCATGCAGTCAAAAATAGCAGAATGTCCAGTTAAACCTGTCTGAATGACATTTAGTCACTGACAAAAACAAATTTCTCATGGAGATGCAATGTGAATTGATTACTTATGACTTTTGATTAAAACTAATGCAGCACAAATGCAGCTTTACAAATATACAGTCAAAATATAAGGCTAAACAATGACTTCATCAGATTTCTTCTTTTCACCATATAAATGTTACACTTGAAAGTGGTTTATTTAACACATGTGAGCAACACCATGAACATCACATGCATCAGGGAGATTAAATCACTTTACAACATCTTTGAAAATGTGTGTAGAAATATTGCCCGGATTTTGAAACCCTAAGGTATTATTTGACAGCTGTGGACAATATAGAGCCGAGCATCTGATCTGTGCCCACATACAGCAGCTGTTAGTACACAAAGACACACCAACAAAATGTAGCTCTATTACATGACCACATTATACTGATGTTCCATTTCTTTAGTGTGCCCTTCATCAGTCTGGAAGTATTCATTTCCGTGTGGTTGATTGTTAATTAAAGATCACATTCTAGAGCTGTGGGTAGTATTTAGGCTTCAGACATGTTGAGGTTTAGTGGCTCTGTGAGAGATGCAGGTTCACGCGGCTTGTGTCATATCCTCATCCTGTTTTGCTTGTTGTCTTGGTCTCCCATCTCCTAAGCAAACTTGTGGCACAAGCCTCAGTCATGAATCAACATCATTAACAAATTGTTAATGTAACATTTTCAGCTAATCTGCTAACATCAAATGTGTAAACACTAATAAAATATTTAAATAAATCTGTAAGTCTATTACTGTTTCTTGTGTAAATCTCCCTTTGCACATTTTAACACACATGCTAGCAAAAGTACACACACTTGTACTGTCTCTACAGGCCATTTATATAATAGAAACACCCTCTATTCTTACACTTTTCCCCTCTTATCTTAATGCTCCTCCCGCTTTGCTTCTACTATACTGTTTTTTTCTAACAGACATGTGTTTTGCTAACCTCATAATCTCTCATAATCTGTATTGATATAGATTCAGTCTGGCCCCTAATTCCACAAATTATGCAGTAATTTTCAGATTAGATTCACTCATATCAACTGCCTATTAGTGTTTAGTTATGTTTTCATATAGTATATGCTTTTATTAAATGTGGAATGCTACACAAATAAAAATGCATACGTTTACCCATATTTGATATCTTTAAGTACGCAAATCAGAAAGCATGAGGAAGTGTATGCACAAGAAAATGCTATTTTGAATTTGTTAAAAAATGTTAAAATATATCTTATTGTAAAAATTATACACATAGTTTTCTATGGTGTAATCATAAATAATGGCCTAATGTATTTATATACAGAACAAAAATATATATTCTTTTGGGTGTACGTACTCCTAATAAACAGCTCGTGTTGTGTCTGTGTAAGCAACACAGACAGTTTAAGGCAGCCAAGAAACAAAAGGAAATCAGCCATAAACATGCATTTCCTGGCAGTCATTTGCTTTGATTTCTGAATTGACAGAGGACAATAAGAGCTGAAGCAGCGTCCCTCAGCCCAGGGTTAACAGGAAAACAGTGTACATGATGGAATGTTGCAAAAATTCCAGTGGAATGCAAGAGGTCTAAGATATGATATAGAAAGCACAAATGAGAGAATTTCTTCATACACATTTTATTCATAGAGTAATCATACAGTTTTTCTCAAAGGTTATATGTCAACATAGTAAAAAAATTCATCAGAGTTTACCTACATACATTTTATTAGCTCACTCATACACAAACATTAGCATCAGTATCTCATCAGCTGCCACCTATGAATTGGCTGTCCAGCTTCCCCGACAACATTTGTTAGCTGCCATCTGTCTGTCTGAGCCCCCCGAATGTCTTTAATCAAGCTACAACACTTCTTCTTCCTCCCCTAACTTGACGACTTAGATAAGACCGACTGACCAACAGGGCTCTTATCTCTGCCCCTTATGAACAAGTGCTTACTTGACAAAATACAAACAACCAACCTAAAAAACAAGATGGTAAGGAGCATAGTCTAAATACATTTTGCAGTGTCAGAAGAGTGCATAAATTGCTCTCAAAACTTCTTCAGACCACCCACAATCCTCTACTGTGGCTCCAGCTAACAGAAAGTCTGTGTGCCTCAATATCAAGAGGCAGCCATGTGCCCACATGAGGTGCAGAGTGCAGCGATAAATCCCCCACCCTTACATTCAGCTCTGGTCTGCACGTCTGGCGTGCAGCTGTCAGATGGGTTCTTCTCTCTGGGGGGAGCAGCTAGTCTCAGCTAGTGGTCTCAGAGATACCAGGACAAACCGACTGCACCGGTTCTTCAGAACTAGAATGTTCTTCTTTACATTTACTCTCAGTTAGAGTACCAATGTGTATTCATGGAACAGGGGAAGCTGGTTCCTCGAGTTCCCACAGTCAGATAAAAAGAAAAGTCTCTTTGTCCCCAACAGCAATTGATTCACCTTAGTTAGGATGTAACAGTTTGAGGGTAGTTGTTGACATCTTCCAATCAATTCTGTGTCACCCCTCCACCTCCTCACACCTTTGTAGCCAGAGACTGGGCCTCGGTCTTCTGTGATGAAAGGGAGCTGGCCGGGCTGGTGTGAAGGGCTTTTTTCAGGTTCAGGAGACAAAGGCACTGGGAACGGAAGCGTAGATCAAAAAAGGCATAGAGGAACGGGTTGAGGCAGCTGTTGACGTAGGCCAGGCAGGTTGCGTAGGGATGGGCCAACAGCAGAAGGTTGAGGAAGGTGCAGGAGTCAGGAGCTAGGTTCAAATAAGACAGGGCGTCCATGGTCTTCACAACGTGGAAGGGCATCCAACAGGCGGCGAACACAACCACCAGCGTGGTTATGATCTTCAGAAGGCGCCGTTTGCGCTGGTCCTCCTTGCGTAGAGTGTTAAAGTGGCGTGTAATGGTGCAGCCGATGAAACCATAGCACACCATCATGGCCAGAAGAGGTATCAGAAAGCCTAGAGCTGTGGAGGAGATGCTGAGGCCTGCGATCCACAGGGTCTCCTGGCCCGGTTTGGTCACCACCAAGCTGAAATCCATGGCACAGGAAGTGCGGTTGGTCTCAGCATCATACACTGTGGTGCGGAACAGCAGCGTGGGTGAAGCCAGCACACCAGATAGAAGCCAAATTGCAGCCAGCGATGCCCGCATGTGTCCTCTGGTACGCAGCTGTGTGCTGGTGAGGGAGTGCACGATGGCCATGTAGCGATCCAGGCTCAAACAGGTGAGGCAAAAGACACTAGCGTACATGTTAAGCAAAACTATGTAGCTGCTGATCTTGCAGAGGGCAATGCCAAAGGGCCAGTGATATCCCAGGGCAGTGTACACAGCCCACAGGGGCAGGGTCACCACGAAGGTCAGGTCAGCCAGAGCCAGGTTTCCTATGTAGACATCTGCAGCTCTCCGTTTGTTCTGGGCCCGCCACACAGTGAAGATGACCACACCATTACCAGTGAGGCCCAATATGAAGATGAGCATGTAGAGTACAGGAATCAAGGAATATGACGGCTCCCATTCATCAAAGTCACACATTGTGTTATTGGCTGCATCCTCGTAGTAATCTTGGCTGTAGTCGCTGCTCATGTTATCCATAACGTCCTTTCCTTTTTTCTTATGTTAAATAAGATAATCAAACCTTAGGTTGTTGTCTTTTATTTTGTTTGCCAAAACAGCAAAAAATAACAAAAACCTAAAGTAATCTAAACGTTACAATCAGCTGCTCAGGTCAGAATGTTCTTTCAGGTTGACAAACTCTGGCTTTTAAACCCTCACATCTTCCTCTCCCCTCCCACCGTCAGCCCTGACCCCTCCCACCGTCAGCCCTGACCCCGCCCTTCATCCGCAGACTGTGCACACCAAAGCCCCGCTCATCTACACACGAAAGCCTACGGGATGACAAAATATAAAAATGAGAAGTTAACAAAATGTTTAGGCTTATATATACGTAAAGAATGAAAAGCGAAAGTATTGCAACGTAGTGTATGCAATGTAGTAAAATTACGACGTAATTGAATTAAAGAAATAGTTTTGCGCTCACCGTAATATGTATATAGCCTGTTAGAAAATATAATGTATAAAGCCTTTACTTTCATGATCTAGTTTACAAGAATCGTTTCATTTTAAATAATTATATTGCGAACTATGTATCACTTTTTTGTCCTAAACATGTCAGAGGTTTCGGGAGTTTAACTAATTAAAAATGATGAAGGAAACATGAAAACTGTTCTAAATGACTATCGAGACAAGCCGGGACGTGTAGTTTTTGCCCAATACTGATAAATTGATATTTTAATTGACGGATTAAAAGTGTGAACAACTCTATTAATTCAAGCGCTCTCATTTCCATGCCAATGCGTTAGAGATGCTGCGCGCGGACCTGCCCGAGCAAGACCACCATGCAGCGCCATCAAAACTGCATGAAACTTGTTGCATGAAACATTTTTCTTCAGCTTTTAACAGTTTCCTGTTTTAAAACGTATTTCATTGTTTAACTTAACCTTGCAAACGTAATCCTTTACTTACAATCAGTACAAATACAAATGATTTTCATCAGATAATGATCATTTAAATTAAACAACAAATTCGTTGTTTAATTTAGACTCGTGCGCAAAAATAAAATAATAAATGAAACTATATAAACAAACAGTAAATCAATACATTCAAAAACATTGGAAAAAATTACATGGACAGAGTCTGCAAAGGTTACCACCAAATATATTGTTTATTATACTTTTATTGCACGGTTCGTGTTGTACTGTTTATTCAGGTGGCTCTGTTTAAGTTAGAATGAATGTCTGTATATTATAGTACTTATTAAAAATGTAATGATACTTTCATTGGTTTATCACACCCAGAAATGTTTCTTATTTTGCCTTACCCAAAACCAGTTATGCTCCTGAACAGTCTGATCATTTATATCATTTATAACTATAGATTTTGACAACAACATCCCACCCACTAGTATAGATGGCAGTATGGATTTTCTTTATAGCTGGATAATGTCTAATTGTGAGTCCAAATGTGACATTATATAATGTTAGACATAATGTTAGGCCTCATATAAAATTAAAATGTTAGACCTCATATAACACGGGATCTGAAAGAGCACAGGTTTTGGAAAGGAAATAAAGGGGTTTTAAAAAAAATGCTAAAAGATGTAGTATGAATTTTAGTAAATAGCCACTATATGAAATTAGAATACATCATTGTATTTTAATTCCACAGGAAATTGTACAGTAGGCTCTTACTGTAAATAGCAAGTTATTAGCCAGAGCATTTGGTGAGGTATGAGCAGGACTGTATCAGAGTGAAGCAGACGAGAGATTTCACTCGGCACCCGACTCCGTCTCTCAGCAATTAGTCGTCAGTGGCGCCGGGGACCTGACCCACTCAGACACAACTATCCCTTCCTGACCCAGTCCTACACACACACAACACGTGTGCTGGCCAGCCCCGGGATGGGAGGCTCAGCTTTTTGGAAGTTTAAGTGTGACATTATTAACATGGCTTTAACGTGCTAGAGCTACTTGATAATTAAAATATTGATTAGTTAGATGATTTAATAAAAGTAACATTATTAAACATCATTAAAATGACTTTAACATGCTAAAGTTAAACTTCCTCTAAATCTTCTTCAGAGTAGATCTCATCAGCAAGTAATTTTTACATTTTTTATATTTTAAATTCTTGAATTCTTAAATTATTCAATTCTTTTTTGAATGACTCAAGCTTAATCATCCCTCACATACACAAATACACACCTCACATGTGGGACTAAACTTATCTCACTTTTCTTTTAACAGGATAGATATGATAACAGAACAAATGGCTAAGATAAATATGCAAATGGAAGAAGCATTGGGGGTCCAACAACTGCCAAGCTGTATTTCTCAGCAATTAAATTAAATTCTCAAGTGACCCCTATCCAAAATAAAGTATCTTACAACCATCTATAAATGACATGGTGTTGTTTAAATGTTAATTGATGGAACTGAAATTGCTGCTAAGGTCTCTGGGCTTCACTGTTGACACATGACAGAGTTTGATGTGGTATTTGCATGCATGAACCATACATGGAATGAATGGCAACCGTAGTGTTAGACCACACACACACATACAAACATGCACAGACACACACACATAGGAAAGGAGAGAGAGAGAGTGTAAGGTTGACAGACCCCTCAGAGCAGCTGGAATCAGCACAGACTCTTTGAGCCGTTGCTACCCGACCTTGGATAAGTGTTTCTGTTTTTTAGAACTGATTCAAATGATTCAGTTGAATAAAACTATCTAAAGCATCAGTGTGAGAGATTTAGATGCACAGAACGCGTGCTGAACACCTGAGAAAACACACATCACCTGACAGAGCAGAACAATTGTGCTTATTTACATTTTAACCAAATTAAAGAGCAGTTGCCAACCGATTGTATAATTATTTACATTTTCTTACTAAGTCACAAACTACTTTGCTCTTCTTTTAGTATAAAAACTGAGGCAATAGTAGTACCAATACTGTACTTTTATTCACAAAGACTAGACCACAGATCTTTAAATATAAGAAATGTAACACAAGAATTGTATTAGGGGGATTGTAACAGCTTAACAGACAATTGTTAACCCAAAATATAGTCAAAATATAGTTGCTTTAATAACATATTACTGAATAGCTTTTGTCTTTATTTTACTAAATCTCATCGAGATTCGATATTCTCAACTCGAGAGTTGATATTCTCTGACCAGCATCACTGCCACAACCTAAAGTGAAAACCCATGAAGAACAGTAAGGAACCTGAGAGAGTTTAATTGATTCAGCTTTTGGTTTTGAATTTTAAAAGTTGACTGGTATCACATAGAGGCTGTTTGCTTCATTGACTGATTCTAACAAGAGTTTCTGACTCATTGACACCAGGCCGTTGAGTATGAGGGTCGGGCAATGAACGAGTTCACACCTTTGAGCTGTCTCCAGGCTTTCTTATCACCTCTTGAGCACACGGTCCTTATGCCTGGCAGCGTATTGAATGTGTGGATGTTTAAGTACGTTTCAGCTACAGTGAGAGCAGTATCTAGTCAAAACCTGAATTACATATAGATGTTATTAGCATGGGCTCAGACCATTTGAAAACAGGATTGCAGGATCCACAGAGTGGGCAATATCCGTATGGTCTTCCTGACGACAAACAAACTAATTACATAAGCATCCCAGGTTACTCTAAGCTCTTTTCTGTTTCCTGGTTCTTGTCCTTCCATGACCCAAAATATTGATCATCAGGAACTAGTAACTCCGCAAGCTACAAGCTATTCATAATTTGAAGTAGGTAAAGTATAACTACAGTCAAGCTGTCCATTTAAAAATGTAGCTACACAAAAAGTGATATCTTAGGCATGTTCATAAACTGTCCAATTCACTTAAATTTATTAGACTCAACATATGAGTGGGACAGAACATTCTAGAAGAGGGCATGTGACTTCTGCATTAAAAGATCTGACCTACGAAAATATATACTTTGATCAAGTTTATAGTGTAAATAATTTCAGTTAGTAACTCCCCCATACTGCTTTCCTGCTGAAATATCAGCACTTTCCAGCTGGTTAAGCTGAAATATCAGCTGGCCAACTAGCCTAAACTAGCAATGTAGTTAACGTCCTGTTTTTAACATCCTGCATTTAACCAGCTTAGCATGGTTTTTCAGCAGGACGTTAACTACATTTCAGGGAGTTCCCTGATGTCTCCAGGGACCTTGGAGGGTTTATCATTTCTCTTGTTAGGAACTCCATTTGTGGGCCTTCTATCTGCACCTGGCAAGAGTTTCCCCACTAAGCTAGAGGTTGAATATCTAGACAAACATTTGCTCTGCACGTTTGTATTTAATGACCTGTTGAAAACGTTGGATGCTAATCAAGCAGGCGCAATGGCAACACGTCTTAGCTTCCGCTAAATGGTTTCAAACGGCCAGTGCTCCTTTCCATATTTCACCTACTAGTGATGATTTACAAACCAGACCGAACAGACTACAGTCTGGCCCAATTAAAAGAGCTGAAAGATGATATCCGTATGGGTGCTGCTATTGTTGCTAGCAAATAGCGGTTAGCAGTTGGCTCTGTTTACTTAACTATCTCTTATCTCCTGTCCCCAGAGAACACTACAGTCATGGAACTCTCAAGAAACCTGAGTGTGCCCTTTGTCTCTGTAGTGTATCTCCATGGCATGGTTTCCTCTCTGTTATAATGTTCTATGAGCAAAAGTGATGAACCCATGAAAATGCAAACAGGATGCCAGCACTCAGTCAGTACCCTAGAGCTTTGATTGAATCATAGCCTTTCTTAATTTATACATATGGATTGAAGTGTGTCCAAATGTGTGACTCATGTCCACTTAAAAGTCTGCAGAATCTGGATTCTTTTTTTATTTTACAGATGGGCTGAACACACTTTGACAGGAAAGGCTATCTTAAGTACTACATGTGGCGCCCTTGCTGATGTAAATATGTTCGGCTTGTGTCTGTGGGTGACTCCTAATTGGGTCATTTGACCTGAGAATTCACTCTTTTGTGCTGGCTATTGTTTAGAAAAGGAGCGGTTGCTTCTGATGTAAATATTTGGCACATATCTAATAGTATCAGGATGGATGTTTTCATCTTTTGTTGCTATGGTGAGTTTGAGGGTTCAAAAATATGTTGTTACAATAAGCATAAAAATACATAGCACACACAAACATTGGGTAACCTAATTCTATCAATATTTTTTGGAACATCATTCTCAGGTGACAAAATACAGTCCAGTTTTTACCTGAAAATTGTAACTGTTATTATTGTTACTGCTAAGCTTTCTAATTTTTATTTTGTTTCTAATCCTGTTTTACACCTTAACCCCAAAATATCAGGTCATAATTATCATACTGGGGGGTCACCCCCCGCCCCCCTATTCAAATTAGTGGTTATGTATGGGTTTCAATGGGCAGTATGGGTTTCAATGGGCAGAATATTTAGTGACATATATTAACATATAGTAAAAACATATAAAAAGCAAATATGGGTAAAATGTATCTATAGTAAGTCACTGGGACACACTGCACACACTGTTTCCTGAGAATGACCCTTGAAATGGCTTGTGCAAACACCAGCACAACAATGATGCCCAGACATGCATTGGCTAGTACAAACAAACAAACAGGGGCAAAAGTTTTCCACCCCTGTTAACTTCATTTAGACATTGCACATTGCACATCACAATGGCTCCCAAGACACTAACAGAATAAATCTGACCAGTACTGGTTATGCTGGCAATCAGGGAGGTACAAAGTCACAGTGACTTATGGGTTATCACAGGAAAGGGTCTGCCTGGCAGGATGCAGCTTCCATTTGTGTTGGTCCACTGAGACTTGAAGACGGTCATGTTTGGTAAACCAGAGCTGCAAGTCTTTGGGTAATTGATAAGCTCTTCCTGAACCAGTAAATACGGAAGGGGAAAATTAGCTGGTGTGACTCAACTGGGAAAAGGTAAAAAATAAAGCAAGCAACAGAAAAGAGGACACATGCACCGACTCTGTTCCAAACCACAGTGAGCTGCATTGCCGTCTACTCTTTGGCCTACTGAAAAATGCTAGTTTGCTAGTCTCCCAGCCTGCATGATAAGACCAGCCTGTTTGCTGGTTTTAGAGGGGTCTTGGAAAATCTTCAGCTTGGCCAAGCTGGGAGACTAGCTTTTAACCAGCTAACACCAGCTTGGTCAGGCTGGGAGACTAGCTTTTAACCAGCTAACACCAGCTTTGTCAGGCTGGGAGACTAGCTTTTAACCAGCTAACACCAGCTTGGTCAGGCTGAAAAAAGCAGCTTTAACCAACCAACACAGGCTTAGCCAGGCTGGGAGACTTGCATGATACATAGTACAAGTACATCTATCACAATGCCCATGGAAGACATCCCTAACATCCAAAAATATAGCATGCAAATGAAAAAACTCTAAATTAATTAGATATTAGAAGTGGTTGTTATTTTTACTTCATAGTTAGATTTACAGTACTGAAATATGTAGAAGAAATAAAAAGTATATGTTCTTGTTCCTGGGCAGTTTTCAAGCCTTTTTTGTAACCATTTAGATCATCTTTACTAAGAAAAATACAAATCATAGCACACAGCACACGTCCTTATTCACATATGCCATATATAGTATACATAATGAAGGTAGAGCTCACAGCAGCTGGAACACAATAAACCATTGTGCAGGAAAATAAGAGCTCTTTCTTGCCATATGCTTTTGTAATCAAACTATACCAAAATGTGAACTTAAGTGGCTGCCCATTGTGCACAACATCAGAGTCTTCTCATCCATCCTATTTACTGTCAGAACACACACACACAGACAACCTCTGAATCTCTGAGGCACAGATGTATGACACCATTGACACGCTGGAGGTGCATGCAGAGTACAGGGTCTTGCTTACAAGACCATTTACCAAACAATAACAAAAGAAGGTGTTCATAGGAACAAATTAAAGAATATTTTCAACCAATTAACCAGCTAATAGGGAACACACAGCTTCCATGAGAACACATATGCTGATCAATATGTATAGCTTGAATGCACTGTTGCTTTGGATATAAGCATCTGCCAAATGCATAAATGTAAATGCAAATAACTTTACTCTGTCATTCCAAACCTGAATGCTGTTCTTTTCTGAGGAAGAGAAAAGGAGAAATTTAAAGGATCTTTAAAAAGATCAAAGATGTGAAAGTGCAACACCTTAGTCATTAAATTTGGAATGTGGTTGTGTAAATAATGACAGAATGTTAATAATTGTGAGAACTGATTCAACCTACACACTAGTTAAGACAAGAACAGTCAGGACTCAAGAATGAGGGCAGAGAGATCCAGATGTATCTCATGAGAGCTGCTTGCAGGAAATTGTTATTATAGACTCTCCCATGTCCTCCTCTTGTATCATCTTCAGTGTGTGCATGCTTGTGAATGGCTTTCTTAACTTTCTCATGTCTGTCATTACATCTATACCCAGTATACACCATGCCTTACCACAGGCACCCCACTTACCCCCACTGATGAGTGTGTGTGTATCCTGTATCTGCAGCCATAGCTTCCTCACCAAGGAGAAGGTTTCAGGGACGGGAAGATAGGAGACAGTGGAGACATGGAGCAACAATGGCAGGAAGACAGTACAGATCAAACAGTGATTAAGGAAAAAAACATTCCTCAAATTAATCCAAAACACACTCTTTTAAGATTCTCAAAGGCACACAGCACTTTATGAGGAAGAATCAAAACATAAGCCTAAATGTTTGAGATGGGTTGTAAATCAAAAAGCTCCTTTAACAGAATTAAAGAGAATATAAAGTAAGAGAATATAAAAATCTCAAAGCTAAAACAGAAAAATCACACAAAGAACGTATAGTTAGTGAATTTGGGAATTGATGATAATTTATTGAGCTAAGTTCTACTTCTTTTTAAAACTACAATCATTTATTTGTTTTGACCATATGACCTCTCAGGTTAAAACACAGAATGGAATAGCAAAAGGTATGGCTGTTTTCAAACAGGTTTAACAATCTCCTGTCTTCTTTTGGTCAGATACTCATAAGATACTCATGTCCCCTAATTTACGCCATTGGTAGAGCCAATGTTGCTGTGTTCAACAAGTTCAAACAAACAGAATATTTTTTTATAGTGGCACAGAGCCACAGGGGAACTGAAACCTGTAAAGAACATTACCCAATGTTCTGAGAACAGTTCCTATTAGCTGGGTGTATATATATATATATATACACCCAGCTAATAGGAACACGTCACCTTATGAACACGTCACCTTTAAACAAGGCCAAAAGCAGACACAGTTTAAATAGATAAAATTTGCCACATGAGAAAAAGCTATTACATTATTTTGAAAAACAAAATTGCAACGTCTACAGTCACACACCCAAAGATGTACGTGTAAAGCCGTAAACAATAAACACTGTGAACACTGAGGTCAACTGAGAAAGGCTGTTGATCACTAAGTCATCCTGCACTAGGAGTAAACAGCCGAATTCCTCTTCCTGTCTTCTGTGCACAGTAAAAGCATCTGTTTGACATCTGACCCTGACCCAACAGAACCCACTTCCTGACCCACACGCGCTCAGAGACACTACTGGAGTTTTCCATGCCAGTGACCACTGTGTGTATCTGAACCAACAAACACACTGCCACACAAACCCTGTCTGATACACAGAGAGAAGACAAATACATTCTGTGGCATAAGCACAGTATATAGAGGAAGAAATATCAGTGATACAAGAATGAATTTACACCCACAGATTAACTTCATTTATTTCCCTTGTTTATTGGACATCAGGGCATCATAAGCATGTGAAACAAATATATTGGAATGAAAAATAGGCAACATTAGGATTTTATGTTAGAATTCAGGGGGTACTGAGGATAGTTTGTAAAGATTTATCATGGTACAAAACAGAAATTGAACATCCACTGTTATTGCCCAGGATGAAATACAGTTTATTAAACACACCCAGTAATGGGGTAAATTGTCACAGAATATATTAAAGGGTATTATGTGGTTTTGCAGCAAAGTGTAAACGGTTTTGTTTTCATATTTTGGATGTTATAGCTGATTACTTCAGTTAAGTATTTGAAGTTTACCCAAATAGTGAGAAATATATTTTTCATGTTGTCTTTCAATTACATGAGATGATTTAAACTATATTCATAAATGAAAGGAATGAGTGCTAATGAATGAGAATAATGCTGTTTAAAATAGTTTGTTGATTGTTTGTTGTTTTGGATGATGTATGCAGGGTCAAACTGCAGGACAGTCCTGTTAAATATTCTGTGAAATATTCCTGCTGTGAAATATTCCGTAAATCTGCCATTTGGAGTTTATCACATACTATAATTTTAAATACATCATACATATATTGCATACATGTATCTTAAAGGTTATGTGCATGGGAGCTGTCTCATGACTGAAGGGTTGAGAAACAAAGATTCACATTATGAAAAATGTCTCTGGGTGAACTTTATAAAAATGACATGAATAGCTTCAAGTGACCATGAGATTGAAGATGCAGTCAGGCATTTCTCCTTATCGTTTGTGGGAGGAGGGGAGGGCTTTTTAGGTTAATAACCCTGGTCACTAAAGCGGTTTTGACAAGCTCATTATTGCGGGTTTAATCCATTAGATGCTTTTCCATGTGCCTTCAATGGGATTATGTGGAAGCGCACACAAAACAATATACATAAACATAAATAAATAAACAGCACACAACGTATATGAACACTGTACACTGTACACTGTACAGTACATACTCTGTGACATCCATACAAATCACAGACATTACAGTTATTTCACTGTTTCTCATGTGGTGTATGGCTGCCCCTTGTCTGGGCATTTCAGGTTTGAGGGGCCGATGTCTGGGTCATCAGTCTCAGATTTAATGCTGAAGAATTACACTATAATGGCAGAGAAAAGTACCCTCATGCTGTGCCAAAATCATGCTATTTATAGCACACTTGGAATAAGTGTTTCAGGTTTAATATGGCCTTAGGGTGAAAAAATCTTCCCTTAAGATGACAAGACGGTTTCTTGTAAAATGACAATGAGTATGACAGGAAACAAGTGTCACTAAATTGAAGATGAGGAGAAACAAAAATATACAAAAGGAGGAAGAAATGAGCAAGCCACACAGTTGTGCCGTACAATGTCTTCCTCTACACCTCATGCAGGATAGAGCATTTTTGTCTTGGGCTGCAAATAAATAATGGCTGTTTCCTACTCTATGGTTTATGAGCTTTCCCCACTTCCCTCAACAAAGTCAAACCCCAGATTGATTTCCAAAGGAACGTCCTGTTGGTGGTAGCCCTCGTGTTATGCCACATGGCAGGAGTGTGTGTGTGTGTGATACTGGGGGAATAGATTTAATGTATTAGTGGAAGCCACACATGGTTCTGGAATATATAGATGGGTGACTGTGTCAACAGCTATACTACAGGACAACAAGTATTTATGGTGACAATATACTGTAGTTTGTATTGTTGAATCAGACTTATTTGTTAAAGCTTATCTTCACTAGACAACTGTGTTTTCACAGGCAAGCATCATTTTTACAAGGCACTGCTCACCGTACTAATGCAATATTCATCTTGTTAATCAGAGGTGTCCTGTTGGTGAGCAAATCCCACAGATGTACACTGAAATAGAGACTTTCAATAAAAGACATACTGCGACATATCTAGAATATCATAGGGACTTGGAGGTGGACCCTTTAGACTTGGGCCAACAGAGCAACCACAGAGCCAATAATAACCAATTACATAGCAATTACATAGCAACAAGGTAGCTAAGCAAATTTTGCATGGACAAAAGCCACACACATTTTCTAAAGACAAAAGTAAGATTTTTAAGACAAAATGCATGTAAGTTTGAAACAAATTTAGTTTACTAATGTCGTATGCCATAATGAATGTCTTAATATGTTTAAACAAATGTTCAAGCATAATTGACAAAACAAAACAATCATAACTGACAAATCATTAAAACAAAAAAAATTGTTTTAATGATTTATTACTCATACAGTGCATGTTTACGGTGGAACAAAAAATGCTGTTATTTAGTCATATTTTGACTAAATTTAGATGAATTTACTGAATTTAGATTCAATTTACTGATTAATTTTGTAAAAACAGTTTCCTGTTCTTAATAGTAGGACAATACTTTAAGCTACAGAAATGTGTCAAATCCCTACTTTTTTTTATAAAGTAATGGACTTAAATTTGTGGTTTGACTAACACAATTGTCAGTATTGAAGGTTGGATCATTCAGTACATCCGCTGGCAGGAGGAAGGAGGTGGGGGGGGGGGGTCGGTGAGTCGGGGGGTCTGGGAAATGATGGGTAGTGATGACCAGAGAGGAGCCTGCCAGCCCGCCAGCACCTTTGACATGCAAATCTCTGCCCTAAGCAGCGAGGGTAACCAGGTGTCCAGTCCAAACAGGGAGGATGACAGTGCTCTCATTCACCTCTCCTCATCCTACATTCAACCTATCTCTTCCCTTTCTTTTCTCCGTACCCGACCTGACTTGGTAATTACAGTGGCAAAGAATCATTCATAAGAACATTGAAACACAAATTCAGAGAGTATCAAATTTAATCTTTTTTGCTCAAAAATGTAATACAGGGGATAATGGTATACAGAAGTTATTTACAGTTTGAGCATTAAAAAGATAGAAGAAATAATTTCATTCTTATGAAAGTAACATTCATGTTTTGGCACAAAGACCATATTAAAAGAAATCTACTGAAAGACAAGAGTTTGGAAAACTTTGTTTCAAACTTTGTGACTTAAACAAGTAAATCGTTGAGCCACTAGATCAATGAAAACCCAGAATGCAAAAGGTGAAATTGTTTAACTTGTCCCTATAAAGGCAATAACAGCTTTATTACAGCACTGCTTCAGCACTGCATATACCTTAAAATACATGCAATATTTCAGAAGAGGCTTTATCTAAATAATGCTTTCTTTTATAGGGCCTGTAAAAAAGGATGGCATATATACATATTATCAGAGCACAAAGATGTGCATCAATTAAATAAATGCATTTAAAAACAGGCAAGCATATTGAGTTCACTGATTTCTGTGGCTCTTCATAGTGAAGTACCAGGCAAATAAAAGATGATGTCAGTTGTTAATTGGGTTAACATCTGAGCTGGAAAACATTGGGAAGACAGTGTTGCTAGCTTACAAAATTATCACTTCCTCACAAAATCCCCTAAAACAGAGGAAACGCTAAGCAAAAGACCTATGATAATTATGTATACACCTCACCCAATTGCATACACAACTAACCCTCCCATAAATGTGTAAATAAATATATACTTATCTTCATAATATCGGTACTTAAAAGTTAAAATGTATAGTGTTAAAATCATTTTGCGTATGCTATTTACATTAAAGTCCACAGACATTTAAAAATATCATTTTTCTTCACCCTGTGAAAGAATGGAGGATATTACCCAACAGCATCTCTTCGGTTTTTGCAAAATGGAAATTTCAAATAAATGTGCAAAATAATCTTATGGCCAGAAATGTAAGGTTAAAATCATCCAACATACATACACATATCCCACAAAAGATCAAATTGGACCTCAACAAAAATACAAAACACAGACATACACATGGAATTTACCCAGTATTTATAGAGGGTGTGAATTTGGCCTAAGCAGACAGTTGCTTTATTTGGCTTTTTAAATATTTCTCCCAAAAGTTTGTTGAATAGTGACATAGAGTGAAAAGAGATTAATTCTGTGCGATTCATAGGCCTACCCTCATTTATTACAATTTTGGCATAGAATATAAATAGAATTATGCATTTTTATGTGGGAAAACTAATTTATACTAGCCTTTCATTTACTAGTAACCAGCACTTTGTATTTTCATTGTCGTGTTTCTCTGAGTTTTACTGTGGCGTTATTCTGAAGCAAGAAAATTGTTTGCAATAATATCAGACATCACAAATCTGTGAAATATGACAGAACAGCAATTACTGGTCATGTGATATAACACTGACCTCTGTTTCAGCTCCCAAATCCTGTGTACAGCAGCTCTATAGAGCCCTCTATTGGTCAAGAAAATGAATTGCAAGTTAATAGAGGATAAAGTCACGAACGTGCAACAGGCTACAGATTCGCTGGCAGGCATAAATGCAATATTTTTCACTCATCTTAAAGTAAATATCCGGAAGGTCATTTAAACACTGGGGAACTGTTTCACAAACAATTAACATTTGTTATTATTCACTCAACCCCATGCTGCTTTATATTACACCAAATAGCATTTGGTGTTTACTTGGTGTCTAATCTAGCACGTCCAGAAGTGGCATTTTTAAATTTAACAAGCGCAAAAAAGATTTGTGAGCTTCATGAAAGATTTTGGCTGCAATTTCAGCCCTTCGGTTTTCTTTATTCTTTAACGTTTGCTCACATTTATATTTGGCTGGCTTCAGAAGACTTGTGAACATACTAAAGCCCACCTTTCTGACACTTGTGGGCAGGAGCAGCTCAGACATTTTCTTCTGTTTAACAGAGCTGGATCCGACTGACATTCACTTTTAGGTGAACTATTCCTGTGAAGTACAAGATGAGACAATGTCCTGATGTAATCTCCCGAGGAAGATGGAGGTAATGTTCTTGCATCTCACTAAAGGAATTATTGAAGGAATCATTAGTCCATCTTAAACAGCATGAGAACCATTTGGATTGTTAGTTCAGGTGTTACAAACATACCTAAATGTTTGCTAAAACATGTTAAAACAAACTCTTCCTAAATATCACAGTGATGTTTAACGTTCTAAACTTGGACCCATGATCTGCCTCCTATACAGCTTACATACACTTCATACATACAAGATCTGAGTGTCAGTCTTGTCTCTTCTTCCTTCATTTAATTTCTAAACACATTCACACATAAACACATAAATCACACATTGTGTGATTGCTCCCACAAGTATTTTTGGAATATGTGAACTCCCCTACAATGCAAATTCCTGAGACTGGGGAGGTGAGACAATACTAATCCAAGACCCTTTTCAACAGGTCGCAGTTAGTAAACATTCAACAGTCCACACAAGCGCAGTCAGTCATGGTTCCAGATCTTGGAAACCCCTGATCTCCATCCTGCATCTCCCTTCTGAAAGTTCACAGGTAGGTGTCGTACTCTGCACTACTGAGACTCTGAGTGGAGCCCTGCAGGGGCATGTCTTTCTGCAGCTGATGTGATTCGCTGGGCATGAGGTTGCCGCTCTGTAACAGCGGGTTGCTAGGCAACGGGTATGGATTAAGGGGTGGCGAGGTGGTTTTCTTATCTTTTTTCTTCTTCTCTAGCTTGCTCTTTTTTGTCTTCTCCTTCTCCACCTGGCTATCTGTTGCCTGTGGCAGCTGAACGATGATTGTGGGGTTTTGTCTGAGGTCCTGGCGGCTGGGTGGCTCGGCGGCCATGATGGCTTTGGCGCCATGTAATCTGGCTGGGGATTTACAGCGCAGCTCTCCATGGGTCTCCTTCCAGCGGCGCAGCTGAAAGAGATGCTCCTTTTCTATATCTCGCTCAGAGACACCCAATTCAATGACCTAAGAGAGAGTTTTAAATGTGAAAATTCATTTAAAATTTAACGCTTTAAATGAGCCGTGCACACGTATAGTAAAACAATGCATATCTATAGAATTTAATGGCAATAAATGAGACATCCACTAGAAGTATATGAACACTTATTTCTTGCCATACTTTTCACCAAAATTCTCTTAAACGTTATTGAAAAAATATGCATCCAAAGACTTTTAGAAGATTTTCAAACTGACACAAGGGGGAACTAACACATCTCTGAAACATTAAAGTCAAAAGAGGTATAACGTTAAAATTTCTCACAGATTTCATACAGTAAATACATAGCATGTTCCTGTAGCTCAGTTGGTGGAGCATTACATTAGCAGCGCAAAGGTTGTGGGTTCAAATTCCCAGGGAACACAGATACTGTGTTCATTTTTATGGGGAGAAATTGTTCATTTTTATGGGACCCTTTTCACCAAAAATGTGTGCATCTTTGACAAATTTTATACTAATTAATATATTTTTGGACAGTAAAGTCACGGATGTGCCTATTGCCTATTTTCTAACCAGCAGGGGGAGACATACTACTGTTTCTCTAAAGTAAACCATTAGTCCTACAAAGGCTGGTGTACATTTCGACAGTAATGTCAGCCTCATGTTTAACAGTGTGCATGTTTTTTTTACTTCTTGTAAAATGTCCTTACATAGAAAACAAGAGTAAGGTAATCCTTATGAATGTAATAGCAGCAGAAATCTGCAGGGGAAGTTTGTGTGTGTGATACCTCTCGCACTAGGAAAGCCTCCAGCATATATCGCGGCTCAATGGATCTCAGCAGCTCCATGGTTTCATACTGGCCCTGACATGCCTTAAGTTTCTCCTGAGATCCCAGCATGCATTTCAGCAGCACAAGTCCTACACGGAAGATGATCTTCACTCCTGCATTACACACAGACATGCATCTCTTTTAGAACTATTGGGCTACATCACAACGAACATTTATTAAGTTTGCTGCATTGTTATTACGACAACCACTATTATTACTATTATTAACCACTATTATTACAATAAGCTACTTCTGCACCACTGGTGCCTTTAACAAAACTTTTAGTTATGTCTATTTTCAAAGGTTTCCTAAACGCTCCCCTATGTGCAGTTGCTCAGCCACACAGGTAGTTCTGCCACAAACTCACACTGTTGGCAGAGAGCCTGATTGGCTAACACATGGGCCATGGTGAAATGTTTGGGGCTATTTAAAGAATCTAGGTGTGTTACAGGTGTGATTATTTAAGGACTTTAAATGATTTAATGAGTATTTAAGCTTTAAATGAAAATTGTTTTGTTGCAGATTTTGATGGATACAAATAAAAAATTTTTGTTAATAATACTAATAATGGGCTGCACTCTGCAAGTAGCTTTCACAAGTGAAGAGGAGCAAACTGCGAATCCTCCAGCAAAGTGTGAAACTTGCTAATCTGCAAAGGGGTGGGCTAGACGTCAACAAATGAATTACACCTGGTTTTATAAGATACGTTTTGGGCGATCAGATCACAAGTGGAGGAGAGACACATTCCCGTTTACACATGGTGCTTTATCTGTCTCTTTGTTCCTCTTTCAGCCACTTCTGCCCTGATTACTTCCAGGGGAGTGTCTATTGGCAGGTGCCTCTGCTTTTGTCAAAACACGAGCAGGAGGGTTAAAGCTGATGCAAATACATATTACATCAGAGTACTGCTGCTTGTGTTGTTAGCAACATGCAGCTCAGTTTTGTTCATATAATATATATGTACTGGCTTTTTTGATATTTTAAAGCAATGGACAAAATAAGCTCACACAACTTTTACTAGGTCGCAAAATGAGACAAAAGACAAAGAGGAAAGCAGCTGCTTTCGTTTCATCAATGACAGCCTAAAGACCACGCTCAACGCTGTAGGTTCACACTAGAAGTTTGGACCGGTGGAAAAACATGTTTTAAAATAAGCTTCAGCTCATCAAAGTGTAAAGACAAGTGCGTTTCCCAACTTGGTCGCAATAATTACGCATTAGGTTGAAAGGCAAAAAGTAGGCGGTCTTTTGTGGCTGTTTGAACACATGTACTACATGGGCTTCTACACCACAAAAGCAATTAGGTCAAATGTGTTTTTGACTACCTTTATATGGGATCAAAAGTCGAAACATTTTAGATCTTGTTTACGCCTGTATTTATTGTAATCAGGTCCTGAGTCTTACCCTCACAGAAGAACATGTCCCACATGCGCAGAACAGAGGCCCAGGGCAACGTTCTAGAGAAGGCACACATAAACCATTCTGTCATGTACAGGATGGGGTCGATTTTATGCTTCTTCAGGTGCCTGTGGGCCACAGGAGACACCCGCTTGAGAAGAGCAAACAGGATCTCACCATCTAACTGGATGGCCTCCTGTAAAGAGAGATGGAAGAATGCTTTAGTGAACGTGGAATTCATTTTATCATCACTTTAATTTTAGAGTGTAAAATGCAAAGTAAATAGTTCAAGAAGCCTGATTCCTACAGCTAAATTTATAGTGGATGGGATTCATTATCACGAAACACCCATTCTAATGTAGTGTGTACAATGAATGCATGCCTGGTAGACATGGACAAAACTTTCTCTTGGACTCACATTAAAGGAGGGACCCAAGATATACATTTACCATCATATCGTTGAGCTTTGGGGTGGGCTCTGCCTCTGTGCTACCCAAACCACCAACCACAACACACAATCGTCAAAGCAACGGATTAAAAGGCTACAGATATTAATATACCGCAGTAGTATTACTAGGAATATGAGAAATGTTCATAGTAATGACGCAGTAGCAAAGAAAGTCATGCCTTCTAATAAAAACAACCAACTGTTAATCGGTAAGACCTTTGAGGGAGAGGCTCTGTTCAGAGTGTTGTAAAATACTTTGTGCATGTACAGTAGCTGAAGGTTCGATACTACACACTCCTGTTCCAGCTTCTGTGCTATATTTCCTTATCATTTATCATTTTAAAGACACGTAACATGTAAATGTCTGTAGTGAATGAACGTTTCTGATGATACGTCTCACAAAATCTGACACTGTTGTGAATTCAAAGTGATTCAAATTTTGCGATCAAAAGAGTCACACACAGAACATGGTGAGAGAAAACACCACAGGCACCACAAGTGCGTGAGAAAAAGAGCGGGAGATAGTGTAATGTTCTTTTGTTGGTTTAATCTAATTCTCTCTTTATCTGATGTGGGTGGCCTTACCACCCACTCTAGGGCACTGGCCTGTTTTCTCCTGAAGGTCAGAAACAAAAGACCTTACATAATACTGGCCATAACTGTTTCAAAACATGAAGACAAAAATGGCTTTAGTAATTCTGAAGGTTTTTGTGAATTGATTTGAGCACCTTATTGACTTTAACGAGATACTGTAGCCTTGTAATAGACAGTCCCCCAATAGACAATAAACGAAATCTTATTAGCCCAAAATCACCTTCTGCTTAACTGTAAATAAACAGTAAATAAACAAAAAAAACGTCATGCTACATAGCGTTTTTGCTTGCAGTTTGTACAGATTTTTGTACAGCAAGCTTTCTCATGCTTTTCATCACTTGTTTCTCATTCTATCTCAAAGCAAATAAAATGTTATGCTCTTCACAGCAGCTACGCTAATTATTATTCTCAGATTTTGTTAATTTTATCATGGTGATATTAGCTTAGAACATGGTGATATAAGCTTAGAACATGTGTTTTGTACACTGTGTTATTATCATTGTTTAATAATTTTATCAATTTTTAATTTTCTCTCCTTCTTTCTCTTTCATTTCCAATTTCAGTTTTCAGTAACAGTGTGCCACTGTGAAAAGTGCTATAGAAATAAATTGAACTTGAACTAGTTTCTGGAATCATATACCTAGTTAGTAACAGCGAAACATATTCAAATTTTCGAGAGTGACAAATGCATGATTTGCATGTAATCCTTTATCAGTCTGTTATCATTTCATGTGCACGGAATAAAGAAGTTAATGCTCTCATGCGATGGTTGACATAGTGATAAGCACAGCAACATTTTGGGGACCACTTAGTAGATGGCAACAGTTGGCAACCTTTTTGGTCTTCGGGCTATTTTGACCAAACTAACATTAGCAACTGGAGACACTGTCATGCAGCAACTGTTGTAAAATTTTTTTCCAGCTGATGAACAATGAAACAACAAATAAAATCCCTTCAAATTTAAATGGCTTGAAACAGCAAGATGACACCGCAGAGAAGCTCGTCGCCAAAGTTTAGAAAAACCCATCTCTCAAGAGTGTGACGGCTTCTCCCGACTCCTCTTGTCTTTGAAAGATTTTATGTACTCGAAGTGTCTGTTTTTACTTTGGTTCTTTGTAAAACCTAAAAGCAACAGCAGGTTATATACATCAATCTTTGTGACAGTGAAACTGCAGCCTGCGAGCTTAGAACATATGCAACGGCATGCTATTGTCTGTTTGTGTGGTGCTAATATAGTTGTTATAGTTACCTTTAGTTAATATTCTTAGTATAAACTGCCCTTAAATCTTATTGTGCTACCCGAGACTTGTTGAGACAGCGTTTAGACACAATTTAACAAGTTGGACCTGGTTAATCAACAGGTCTGCTGAGTTAGACAGGCTGTAAAGTGTACAAGAGAAGCAACCCTTGAACCCTGATCACTGAAGTTTCAGAACATCAGCAAATTCTTCAGCAGAAAAAATGTCTGTGAGCATGATAACACCTCAGACATAACACAACAACATGCGAGTATAGCTGTGTTGTAAACAATTATGAGTGCACTTGGACTGACTGATTGATAGTCCAAATGTGAATCTGGGGTTGTTGATAACACACAGAGCTGAATGGAGGAGAACAGTGTGCTGTTTGCTCTTACCAGGCCTGCACTGTAATATCCTGGCAGATACTTCTCACAGATCTGGACCAGACCCCAGAAGGCATCCTAACAGAGAATGACCATAAAAGAACACAAGACACAGTTCAGCGTGAGGCCCAACATGCAAGCTAGGAGTTTTTCTCAGTCTTGAATCATTTAAGTTGAAAATTAAACGAAATTTATTACATAGCTTTCTGGAATACTACCTTCCAAATGGCCAATCTGACATTCAGTGGTCAAATATTTTACATAATGACTACCAACCTGTATTGACCATTGCCCCAGGTAACTAATTTTATACATAGATGTGCTAGTTTCATTGCAGTCTCTAGTTTGTATCTTTCATCATGACATCAATAATTCTCAAATCAATAATGCTTGTCCAATTATTGAAACTGATGTATATAATATATATGCAGGCACTAATACGTATGAATGAGGTAACCTGTTTTATCCTTACATGCAAAAAAGTATAGTAATAGATTATAAGGATCAATAAGCATATTAATATCAATAGGCAACATAATTTGTATTGTTAACAATGACACTGAATTGTTTACTTAGCTGCATAAATTTACACTAAATGATAACAGATGAGCCTGTAAATGAAGAGCAGAGGCATGAGGGTGGAGGACTGACCTCAGCAGGCATGTGCATGAGCAGCACAGCAGCTATAGGAGCTTGAGCCTGACAATAACCCTCATCTGGCCTGTGCAGTGTGTATGCTTTCAGCACCCGGAACAGATCCTGCTGCCTACAAACACAACACAGATAAATGTAGAGGCCTGTCAGGTGGGATGAGGCCTGTCAGGTGAGGTGCGGGGAAGACTCACCCGTGGCCTCCTCGAGCTACAAACATCTCATGAAATGGAAACTGTCTGTGGAGGTCTTTCTCTATTACATCCAACCACTTAGGATCTCCAGGTTGACTGTCCAACTCCTGACAAAATAATAAAAATAGCATCAGACAAAAAAAACCCACTAAATTTACAATATTTTAATATTGTGCGAACTAGATATGTTTCAGGTCAAATAAAAAATCATATTTTTTCAAAATTAATGCATTTTTGAATAAAATTTATAATCAATATTTCTCAAGCTTTGTCCACCATCTTGAACATTTTTCACTGAGTTTGTCACAATGCATTATGGAATTTGCTTCATCATGAAGGATACAAGCAATGCTGCCTTAGAATTTGAGTTGAAAGCATACCTATGATGCATTAAAATGTTACTATCTAGTCTGCTAACTAGATTTTGTAACAGAGCCACTGTGTTAGTAGAGAAGTCAAACCTTGGAGATGTCCTCACCTGAAATCGTCCCTGATTCTGCTCCTTCTTCACTTTCCCACCAGAGAGATAAAGCCACGCACGACCTCTGAGTGATGGAGGGATGCCTTTCTGACATCGTAAATTTACCTTCAGGGAGATGAAGAAAGAGGGAGGAAAACTAACAATAAAACAGAAGAATCATGTATCTGAGTGTGTGAGATGGCCCTTTAAAAAAGTTCAAAATTTATGGGCAGACTAACAAGAATAACACTGTGCGTGACGCAGTAAATGGGAGGAACGGGCCAAGCAAAATTACAGTAATTATGTGTAAGCTATTGATGATGTGTCCGGCTACTGCTAACTGTGTATGTCTGGAAGGATAGTCAACAGAGTTGAATTCAGTACAAAAAAACAAGTTAAAGACGCAAAGCAAATGTTTATGGTCAAATTGATGAAGATGACATTTGTGACTACTGACTAGTTTTAATTATAATAAAGGGATAGTTTACCCCAAAACGATATTTTTTCTATAATTTATTCACCCTAATTTTTCTCCTCCATGGAACCCAAAAGTAGGTATTTTGAGAAATGTCTCAGTGATTTTGTGTCCATACAGTGGAAGTCAATGGGTGCCAGTGTTGTTTGGTTACCAACATACTTCAAAATAGGGAAAAATGATGGAAGAATTGTAATATCTGGGTGAACTAGTTCACTTTGATGTTTATTTTACACAACATTTACTTAATTCTTGTATAAAAGGAGAATTTTCCATATAGAAGACTATTGGTAGAGGGAACTGACATTTTGTTTATTCTTGACATGCAGAAATCTTTGCATGAGCATCAAAGAAACGGACCACCAGTGTTTTTTGAAGTATCTTTTTAGTTGTCAATTGACAAAAAACTGACTTGCAAAGTCTTTCTCCATTGTGTCTATAGAGAGCTGCATAACAAATATCTTTATCTGATTCTTTCAAACTGTTTGTAGCTTTGGAAGCATGCAGCGATGAGATCCATAGTCAAATTCCTAGGATAACATCATCTGGACATGATTGCTTTTGTTGAGTGTTTTATGAACGTTGTGATGTTCTATGAAGAATCTGAGCTATTCAAAAGCATACAACGAATGTGGAGAAACACAGGTTTTCTCTAACAGGTGTCAGAGACGCACCTTCTTGTGTTTTTTGGCCATCCACTTGTCCCAGCTGTTGAGCATGTCCAGCCACTTAGCTTCTCTGTGCCGGAGCACCTCTGGAGGAATGTCATCACTGCATTGAGAGAACACAGAGATTAGAGCTGAAATTCATTTGATAACCTGCATGCAATCACGGCCACAGGTGTGATAGCATGTTTTCCTTAGGAATCAAGAATTGCTTCAAAAATATTTTTAAAATACTAGTACTAAAATAAAAAAAGAATGTTTCCTGCAAAGCTAAAAAAGCAAACGGTGGTAAAATACGGTTACGGCAAAACAAAAAGTATGATTTAGACAAGCTAACGAATAAACTACTGATTCCTATGTATGTGCTTTTTATGACTTGAACAAAAAACTTTTTTAAAAGTGATAAATCACTCTCCATCATCGCATGAGTTATTGGTTTGAATCTGACTAATTTAACACATTTCATATTGTACATAGACCACTTGACCATCAGCATTATAGCTGCTACTGCCACACGAACTACAAGAATAATTACAGTGATTAAGGATAATTGTAGTGATTGAGGATAATTGTAGATTGCAATTGTTAAGGAACCAGAATTGTGAAGAGAACTCAGAATCAGAACCAGAATCGTGACATTCTGCATGAATCTATTTCCTATGTCAAGAGGCTTTGTAAAATAAAGTACCCAAAAGCTAAAAGCTGTCAATGGCTTGATTGCTCCTGGCCTACCATATTAACTCCAATTGCAGGACGGTCAGTCTATAAAGAATAACATGGGTGACAATGTAGCGCAGTACTGTAGGCATCATACGTCCACACAAAGTTCTCCTGCAGGAAAACCACAAAACAATCGGCTACCCAACAGCTTGAAACTGCAGCATGTTAAATTCTACATTTTTAGAAACGTATTATTTGGTTATACAACCGCTATGTGATCTTAATGGGATGGGTGTTTATAAGAACATTCTTATTGTATGAATGCGGACACTGGACAGTCAGAGCAGGGGGAGATCCACAAATCAGGAGAGAACAGAGGTCTGGTTCTGATCTCTCTCATTTCACTGGAGGAAAGACTTGTTTCTGGAAATCATTCTGAAGTTTGTTTTCTGTCTGTGCGTGTGACCCTTGAGCATCTGCTTGAAAGCGTTTTATTACATCCAGCTGAGAAACACACCCTTAGTATAAAACTGAGGGCATTTATACCTAAATGATGTAGACAAAAAAGTTACAAAACAGAGATTTACCACAAAGGAAGAAACATTTTGTACATTTCCTGAGAAAATGTTAGTGTTTGTACGTATGGTTTGGGTCCCTCTTTCAATGTTAAGCAATAGGATTTTAATGGGATAAATTTCAATGGGATGAGTAGTTCAGGTTTTTGCTTTAAATTAAAGTTTGAAATGTTCATTTGGCTCATGGCTTAGATTTCTTGGAAAATCCTTTTGGAGAAACAAAGAGGGAAAAATGGGGACCAGGAGCACTAATAATGGCTGCATTAGACACACTTGCCCTGCCGCTGTGTGTCATAACTGCTGTGTCTGAAGCTCTTGACTGACTCCTGTCAAAGGAGTGCTAGCATATAAAGCATTGACAAAACTATCAAAAGCTTTTATTTAGTGAATGGGAACAGATGAACTGCATGTACCCCTGTAAAGAGTTTGAAGATAGATTATGTGGTTATATTACTGCTATAACTGCGGTTATTATGTGGCAAGTATATACAAATGATTTGTAGTTAGTTGCAAAATCTGAATAAAAAGAATATGCCAGTTCCAGAGGGTCAATTAATACTTTGACAAGGGGTTAGCGACTTTACAGGCTGTGTAAACCCGGATTACACAAGCATGGATAGTCTTTAAAAGGAAAGCAAACACACATGATGTGTGTACATTATGCAGCCCGAATTGGATTATCACCTGCGATCAGATTACAAGATGGTTGTGCAGATCCATGGAACAGGAACTACAGAAACAGACACAGTCATTTGTCTGTTTACCTTTGCTTTGTACAGTGGACAGCTAATTGCGTTACGTTAAACAACAAAAAGAGTGAACTGAATAGAGTGAGATGGGCTTGCCAAGTACAAGTGGAGTTGAATTAAAGAGGGCAGGGTAAACGCTCTCTCTTTCTACAAGAACCATGTAAGTACCATAAAAGTAGTTAATTTCACCCTGCGAAAAAGTGTCTTTGCACCCCTGCGGATATCTTGTGGTTGGTAAAGGTGCAAACAGAACGTTCACACTGTTGGGGGGGTCTCATTGCTGCCCTTCCCCATCCGTTACCTTCCTAGTGTCTGCTTCAACATAAAACTAATACAATAGGCCAGAAAAGCCTTCCAACCTGACTGGAGAAAAACAGGTCTGATAGGCTAATTTAGAACCTAAAGTTCTAAATGTTGATTTGTTGAACAGAAAGTACCAAATCAGACTCTAAATTCTGATTGGATTATTTGATGGTTTTTAAAATGCCTATATTTTGGCTATATATATATATATATATATATATATATATATATATATATATATATATATATATATATATATATATATATATATATATATATATATATATATATATATATACACACACTATGTGTCTTGTGTCACTATGCAAGACACTATCGAACTATATTACTCTGTGAAAGAATTGTTTGTTCTGATGATTTGTTATAACGTTTTTTTCAATTAGCATCAAGTGTCTACCTGTCAAGATCTTGCTCTCATTGACCAGTGAGAAGTGATGTTTGTTACTCTTTCTCTGATAAACCTCCCAGAATCTGAGAGCATCAATACCTATAAAGATCACTGAAGCTCTATTAAGAGTTTGCCAAACATGTGCTGGTGCCCCGCAAGTCTCCCCAGAGGCTTTAAAGCTCATGTTCATCTCCATGGCAGTCGTAAACAATTGGAGGGAAACAAAAGCATAACAGTAAAATCTCATAACTGAGTCAATGACTGGCTTCTGTCATCTCCATAGAGAAGCACAACTGTCATTCACCCTGCAGTCACATTGTCCCTATAACAAGAGTAAAGCCTTCTTTCTCCACAGATTTTAATATCATTAAGTATGATATTTCTGTGCCATGATGGACCACAGTACTTCCAGAATCCTCAAAGACCTCCTTTATACACCAATGGACTGGAAGGGAAAAAAAAATCTATTTTCCATTCTGAAAAACAATCACATCCACTAGCAACAGCTAAAAAGCATATAAGGGCTAAAGCTGAATATTTTTCCAAGAGGCAAAGCCAAAACTACCACACTCCATTATTTACAGACACACCCTGATGGAAGCTGTAGATTTTTGGTGGGTTTTACCATATAAACAAACGGTTGTTGGGCAACAAGTCAAACCATTGTGCTCTAAAATAATCAAATCAGCCAAAATATGTAAGTTCCTGCAGCTTAACCTGTAGGGCATGACACCAGCAGCAACACCAAAGTCATGGGTTTGATTCCCACAGAACAAACAATTAATAACCTACATACCTTGTATAGTCACTTTCAATCATCTTACAAGCACCCTACAAGCATCTGTGAGATGCATAAATGTAAAATATGCTTTTATGTGCCTTCATACATTCATCACTGACCACAGAGTATAAAATTACTTGTTTAGACAATAATTAGCTTTTACTTTATGAGCACTTTGAAATGTTTCTTTTTCACACTGCTGCCTGTAAGATGAACAGAATGAGTCACTGAGCAGTTCATGTTAAAAGTGAAAACACTGCCAAAATAAATTTATGAGCAACTCCAAGTGCTAAGGGAGTTTATCATGAGAGGGGAGAAGTCCTCCATGGGTCTACATGAGAGATCAGAAAGAAACATTCTGTTATAAAGGGACTAAGGGAAATTCTCTACGAACTTTGGAGGACAGATACGCCTTTCTGTGATTAATTTGATTTGGTTGCTTTAAACAGAACTACATTGTCCCATGCCATTAGGGACGCTCATACAAGTCAATGTGAAACAGACAAGTGTTTGTAATAGCTGCAGGCATTGCATTGGATCATCCAGAGAAAAAACCTTATGTGGTGGGGCCATTGGTTTGTACAATACATTTAGTCCCTAAGACATCATTGCATTCATACAAATTTCAAACAGCTGGAAACAAATAATAAACATAGATACTCAGAAGCTAACATTATCCTTTAGATCTTGGATAGATGGTGAACAAGAGCTGACCAAGCACTTCTTAAAGCTAGTCGGTTTACATACACAGTCACTGGGGACTCAAGTCATGTGTTTTAGACCTGTCAGCTCTCCTGTGCTCACATGGACCGGGAAAGACTTTTAACATGTGGCCCCCAAAGACAATTCAAAGCCCAGTTAAAGAAAGGACAAGATGATATTTACAAAGAAAAATGTAACATCAACACCATATAAACACCTAATAACATCTTTCAAAAATAAGCCATTAACAAACATCCTATAATGCCTAACAATCAGTAGGTAACTAAACTGTGTATATTAAAGTTTATTCATGACACTTCCACTGTATGAATGTGCATTAACTAATGACGCTAAGCATTCATGTGACAATACCAATAGCGTTATTAGAGAAAGTTACACAAAATGTTAGTTATACATTTACTGGTTTAGAGGTAACGTTTTAATAAATGCAAACACGTACTTTTCTCCAACATTCTGCTGAGCTCCTCCTATGAATCCATATTTATCAGTCTGGATCTCAGTGTGGGCGAAACCGTTCTGCTCAGAATACGAGCCCGGGGAAGAGCTCTCCTGCTCGGCTAGACTCTCCACCGTGCCCCGCGTACTCCTGCTGTCTTTCCATTGTACTCCATTATCCGATTGAAGCTTAGCCATCCTGAATACGATGTCTGAGGCCAAAAACTCGCTTGCTTGCGGCTCAAGAAAAAATGAACTCTGTGTTGAGACACAGATCATGTATTTCCTCCTGTCAACCGCCTCCAACTATCAACAGACTGAGATTGGAGGCACAGCCTCACACTAACGATTCGCCATATCTGATGATGAGACACGTTAAACTAAACTAGTCCTGACGTTTACCTGACGCCGATGAGCCATGACTAGTCACTATTACTAGTCACTAGTTACATTTATAAACGATAACTTCACAGAACATATGTTAAGACATGTTATTATTAAGACTGAATGCATTAAATTAGCTTAGCCAAGTACTAATATGACTGTCAGAGGTGATATGTAAGGTTTACTGCATGTTTTGGTCATTTGTTGAGGCTGAAACGAAATTAAACCGAATCTGAATTTAAGTGAACGTTGATGATTCCAAATTATTAATAAATCATAATATCGGGAGTTTTAAGCTAACAGGCTAACTCGACATCAAAAGCATAGTCAAACAACGTAAACTCTGAGTAAACAAAAAAATTCACACTCACTGTGTTTAAAGACACGGTGTATTTTTTTCTAACACGTCTATGTTTTCTTTATCATTTAATAGCTGTTAATAAGCGTTTCTATGACGCGCTTGTGCTAGTCCCAGCCTCTAGCTTTAAGGGGGCGTGGCTGATTATGCGCAGTAATTACTGTATAATTTACGACCTTTAAAAATAGATAACAGCCCAAACCCCATTAACTGTAGAAGCTATTTACCTGGCTAATAAGTAATTATCATAAGACTTTATTAGATGCTCAGGAGCCAACTAAAATACGAGACAATTACATAAAATCAACAACATCCTAAAACATTCAAATGTATATAGCGTAAACCACACTGAAAGTAGTAGTATATGTTTTCTTGCTGATGTGTGATAAATGATAAATCGTAAACTACACTGAAAATATCTGCTGTTTAACTGACTAATAAACGGACTAAATAACTGTTGTCTGAACGGTGTTTTAAGTGTTAGCACGTTTATCAAATGTTAAGATGTATACATGTTTTTTTAAAAAAAAAATACTCAATATTTGTTGGCCGTCAAAGGTAAACGATTATGTATACTGATCACTGTTGCTTCTTGTGATGGCAAAGCCCTACAGTTAATAATCCCTCACATGCTGTTTTTATGATTGTAATAAAAGTCTTGAGGAAGTCATGATGTGTCCAGTTATGTTTGCACATTCAGTTCACACACACACACACACACACACACACATTTTAGATATGTTTTCTAACAAACAACTTAAATGAAGCTGTTCCTTAGTACGCAGAGATCTTTTTAATTTTCGTTAAGCTTACGGCTGCCCTCTTGTGGATGACACAAATATGACAAATTTGCGAGACGTGGGTAAAACTTTCAGGGCATTTGCAGATTTACTGTTGAATGCAAATAATGAAATGAAAATGTGTAAAATCAATAGATAGATGAAGAGAAGATAAAAGCTGGAGGAATTTAGGTAATAAGCCAAAAACATGGTTATGCACCATATACAGTGGCTAGAAAACAAGTCACAATGAAAATTACAGAAGCAAAAATCAACCAAATCAAAGTGGCATTTGCAAATGATTTCTTTAATTTCAGATTTAAAGATTTTTAATGGCTGTATGAAATGTTCTTTCAGGGGAAACATAACTACATATTTTGCAAAATTAAATATTATTAGGCTACTTCACATAGTCGAAATATAGTATGTCTTATAACAGACAGGGTTTGGCTCAACTACACATAAATTTAGAAGTAACATGAACTTTCAGCTTACACTAACTTAACATGTTCTTCTGCACCTGTCAACCAAAAAGTGTCCAAACACGTCTTGTATAAGTATTGTTTCAAATTTTAACACCTGCTTGAAAAATGTGCCTGTGCTATTGTTTAAAATAAATGTTTACATGTGTGAATAAGGCAGCACACTTCACATTTTAACTCAGCGAGGGTGAGTGCTACATCTGGGTACATGAGAGAGCTACAACTCCCTCTTCCTGGTGGAGGTCTCCCTCTGCTACCAGTGTCTGTGTGTGCACGTCATGGGAGAAAAGAATTCATCTAAACACAAATTGATGCAGTGTGCGCTGGTCAGACTCACTCTTCTCACTGTTCTACATAAGTGTGTGTTCACCAACCATTTTCCTTCAGGCACGTGCCACAGCTCTCCATGGATAAAGGATTAGAGATAATGTGCTGACAGCAAACTGCTGATGTTTCTGCAAGTACTTATGATATCCCAGAACAATTTGTTTAAGCTCCATATTCATTAAATGTTTAAGTCTTCACTTATGGCTATCTGAAAAGTTCTTTTTGCAAATGGATTTTTAAACATGGTTTAATCCATGTAAAATAAACATCACAATGAAATCCTTGAAAAGATTTTTAATATTTAATCCACTAAATCAGATTTTTTTTAATCTTCTAAATTTTAAATTAATATATTTTTAATATTACATGTGGTAATGATATGTTGGATATGATTTGGAGTTGATAGGATTTGCAGTAAGAGCATGTTACATTTGTATAAAAAATAACAATTAGTTTCTGTATGGCCTGGCATTTCTTTTAAAGCATGTCTTATATGCTTATCTGAAACCATTGACAGCTATACAGAGCGTGCTGTATTTTTACGCTTTTGATAGACACTAATCTTGGAGCAAATAATTGCCTTCCACCAACACAACACTCCATGTGAGTTCAAATGTAGGTCACCGCACTGTGCTCTTGCTTTAGCTCAGATGGTAGAGCATTGCATTAGCAGCGCAAAGGTTGTGGGTTACCTTGAATGTACTGTAAGTTGCTTTGGATAAAAGCCTCTGCCAAATGCATAAATGTAAATATAGTGTGTATGCAAATTTTTGGTATGCATGGCAAAAAGTATGTACATTATACTACTGTATCCCACAGTGAAATGCATTTGATGGTTAATTATGCACTAAACAACACAATGGCACAATAATCCACACCAGTCCACATCATATTTTAGTATAAATACTATATTTTTTATTTAAATATTTTACAACTTGGAAAAGTTATTTACAGGAACTGTTCTTGCATTGTTACACTGTACACACAAAAAGTGCAGTTCTCATTTAAACATTGTCTGCTTTAGAGACGGTCTTTAGAGACTCATATTGACTGCAGAAGCACCATAGAAACGATCAAATAACAGGAACAGACAGTACATCCAGAGAGAGAATGTAAATTGAATTGAGGACACTGCTGTAAGCGACACCCAGATGAGACACGCAAGCTTTGCCACACAAAGGCCTCTGAATAGGACAGTATGAGATTTTAAGGCGTTTATGGTGTGTTTGTGTGCATGATGGAGAAGATTTGATTATTCATATTCATTCAGTCATTATCAGCCCAACTATGGGAGGCAGAGGGAAATGTGCTCTGTGTGAGATAGTGGCAAAAGCCAGGATACAAAACCAGTTCAATCACAACATCTCATGCAATGAAGATGAAGTGGATCATTTCTGCACCACCAAACAGAATTGCAGTTCTGAACTTTTGTTTTTGAATAAGTGTCAAGCACTTCCCACCATGGCAGAATTCACAGTGTAGCTCCGCCCCAAACTCACACTATTGGCTAAGCCAATATTGGTATGTCTGGCCCAGTCTGACTGCAATTTCATTTAATACTGCTAGTACCACAGAAATGAAGCATTTCATCTTTCACTAAAATAACAAGACAGCAAAAAAAAATCTTTGATTTAGCTACAGAAATGATCTTAATAGCCATTAAACATTACTGAATGTTGATTTGATTTAGTTTCATATATCTAGAAAAAAGCAGACACCACACAACAGTAACTCCATCAGAAACTCTCAACATTGAATTATTTGATTGCAGTCTTTGCAAGAGACCGTGAAGGTGTGACTGTGAGAATAACTTGGTCATGCTGATCTTATGGCTTTCCTGCTTTGGTTTTCCTTACTTAATGTGGATCAAGACAATGACGTCAATATGACCACAATCCACAAGACATTACATGTGACAAGACCTCAAGTCTGGTCTAATTGCATTGCAGGCACACTCTTTAAAGGCTAGGTCAAAGTTCTCTCGGTTCATATATGGATGGAGAACTAGACCCAGGCCTCTGTGGATAGCAAACCTTTAAATATCTAAACACTGAGTTCCATGTGACTAGTTCAGGGATGAAAAATTACACATTTCCAAAATCCTCAAATTGATGGGCTGTCTGGATGACAGTAGGCTTTGTGCTAGAACAAAGCAAACAAAAACCTTTTTACATCTCTTAAATGATTCCTTTAAAGCACAGCCACAAACAAGTAAGCCTCATAAATCGACTAGCTGGTTGTTAAATGACCAAGTCAATTATCTTGATTCTTGCCCATCACCAGTTTAGTTACACAATTTACTGAATATGCAAATTTGAAAACGGTTGACAAATAAATGATATTTGATTTTCCAAACTAAATGCAGACTTGAGGTTTGCCATCCTGAGCATGCACAATTTATAACAGCTATGATCTAAGACAAAGTAAAAGCTAAAGCTACAATGACTGTAAAACCAAAACATATTTTGTATTACTATATTGCTTCATTGTTTTCAAAAACCCAAAGAAATGGACAGTAATATTTTGAAATATACAGAAAAAAAGTGTCCTATTTAAAAAGATAGCGAGCCAATCACACTCAGTGATCTGCTTGAATCAGCTCACCCACTTTTATTGTACAGGTAAAAACATTTGTATAAATAATGGAATCACTCATACATTTATAATTTACAAAATTAAAGCAGCACATGAATGTGAAAGTGTTCTCTAGAACCTAGCTAGAGCAACACGGAAAATTAAAGCATTACATACCTTTCAAACAATTAGAAAAACAACAACAAAAAAAAAACCAAGCCCCCCTTAGGGAGTGCAGAAAATGGCATACAGTTAATCTGAAAAGACCAACGTTCCCTAACTTCTGCTTTCTTTTATAATATTTATAAAAATAAAACATTTATTTATATACCTGACCTTTCTATTTCATGAAAAGCATTGCCAGATGCTAGCCATTTGTGCGTGCAGTCTTCCGAACTCAAGGTTCAAGAGGTGAAGTCATGGAAATATACATCCAACACGCAGTTAGTCAACATCCACCGCCCCCATGAGCAGGTGTGTGTATCAGCGGATTGAGACATTCCTGGGTGTGACGCCTGTGCAGTATACAGTCTTTGCCTTATATAATTAAACACATTCTAGCCCATCTGTATTTCTATACCAAGACCTTACTGCAAGTGACAGTATAGGATAAGGCAGAATGATTCCTGAATCAGATTTTCTGGTTCAGTCGAACCAATCAGCCCCTCCTGAATCACCTGCATTTCCCAACAAGTTCAAACCAACAAATCAAACCAACCTTTCCTCCGAACAGTAACCCGCCTTTCTGTTACGACTAACAAATGCTGACTGACAACCAAACAGGACAGCTACTACACACATACACATAGACCACAGGCTCATACAAGCTTGTTGTGTGCATTTCTGTTGCGCTGCATAACTAATTGCAAACTGAATGCATCATTTATGAGATCAGACTCCTCGCTACAACCCATCTGAGTTGTTCACTGCCGCTCTCTCACTAGTTTGGACAGCGTGCACACTTGCCGACTGGTCGGTTAGGTTTCAAACTAGTTTAAAATGCATCTTACAGCATAGCTTTGGGTGATTCTCTCAAGCTTGCACACTGTAAGAGATTCGACAATGGGCAGGCAATGCAGACTTAAAACACAACCGAGTGATCAGCATCAGCCTCGTAACGTACGCTTGGCTTACGAAGGGCCCTTTAAAATTTAGAGAGACAGGTTTAAGATGGATAAATGATTCCCACAATCCTTTTGGGCACAAATGAGGTCATACATTGGACTGTTTGTAGACATCTTAGTACCGCTTGAATCACCACCCGCACTCTCTGCGCTGACTGGAGATCTACTCAAGAAATGGAAGAATGGAAGAGGTGATGGATCATGGGACATGTGAGAAAGGGAGCAGTGCAATATAAGAGGGGTGGAAGACACAGGTGTAAAGGAGCGAGCTCCACCGAGCATGCTCAGTCTGTGTATTCTGCCACTATGGACAGCAGCACTGTGATGTCATCCGGCTTCCCCCCTAGAGAGAAAAAAAACAATCGTAGGGTCAGTCCTGACAATTATAAATATTTAATGACATCACAAAGTCAGAAGGAATGTGGAAATGCTTTCAGCTGTTTTTGAAGACTCACCTCTTACATTCAGCCCATTGTCACAGGCAAACTGGGCGAAAGGGGACATGTAGTTGGGGTCGTAGGCCAATTCGTGAGCCTGTTCAGCGATGCTGCGAGCAGTCTTCTGGATGCTATCATAGTTGGTGTTCTGAAAATAAATGAAGGTGGAGAACGTATAAATAACCAAGTGCAGTGACCAACTGCACAGAAATGATGGATAATATTGGTTATTTCGAGATTGTGTAATGGTGAAATATATTTTACACTCACAGTTCACTTTAACTGCTTTATAGTGCAAATATGCATTAGCTAATTTGCTGGCTAAGCTAATTTGCTTTGACTAGCAAGCATTTTCAAAATGAGTTTTAAAAATCAGCCAATCATGTGGCAGAAACCCAATGCATTTAGGCATGAGGTGATTTTGGAATGGCATGGTTGGTAGTGTCAGGTGTGCTGGTTTGAGTATTTCAGAAATTGCTGATCTACTGGACTCACACAATCCTCTCTAGCGGTCAAACCTGGTTCTAGCTGTAATAAAGATGTAATAAAGTTGTCAGTGAGTCTATATTAAATTGTGTTCCCTAGATCTCACTGTTACATTAAATGCAGAATGTTGTCTGTACCTTAAGTTTCTTGAGTTCCTGCAGGATCATGTAATCAGGCATGTTGTCGAAGAGGCCATCCGTAGCGGTTAGAATAATGTCCCCTAACTGGACATCAAAAGAGGAGCTATCTGCTGCCTCGGGGCTGAGAGAGAAACACAGAAACTCAGCACTTGAAAATGCACAGTTAAACCAGCTATTAAACTTACATAGTATGAAATCCATCAGGAGTCAACAGCCTGATTTTACACTCCACACTAACATTCTACAGTACCAGTTTATTCAAAGTCTGTGCCGCTAACATGAGCACAGCAAAGCTTATGTATTGAGTGTGTACTTTTTTGCATTTTTTTAATTCAGTTGAATATTGACTATTGTGAGCAATAATTTAACCCACAATGCCAATGCTATATTATTATTCTAACAACAAGATTCTGCATTTTTGGTTATATTTTCACATTTTTACTCTGATGCTCTGCACAAAAAGTCCATTACCTAAGAATGCATTATAAGTAACAATAAGTATAAAGAATCACAATACTACTGTATCGTAACCCGGATATTAATATAATATCATGTTGCCAGGTTCCTCCTGCTTCCAATTCCCACAGTCCAGGCAATGATCCAGTCATTTTGTAGAAATGTTAATTGGGAGAAGGAAAAAGATCTAATCCACTGAATTAGTATGGGACACGTGATCAGGGCTGAAATTCAAGGAGCAGCGTTGACAGGCGGCCAGGCAGAGTTCAGCTGAACCTAACTGAGGGGTAACAGACACCCAGTGTTAAGAGAACTTGTCCAGACCCAACACAACCTCTGGACCAAATCCAAGCAATCAGGTTAACTTCCTGGAAACCAGACCAGGCTCTTTAGCTTCAAATCCCTTGAGACCGAATTCTAGTTTAATCTTTGGTTTAATCAGTCTTAGTGAATTGGGTAAGTATTGAGGATAAAGAGAAGGTAAAGGGAAGACAATTTGAAGGTCAAAAACAAACTTTGGTGAAAATGTGGAATGAGGATAGAGATGTTTACCAATGCAGAGAAATATTTGGCCACTGTTTTAGGAAACAGCATAACTGTAACTAGATTTCTATGCTGTCTAAAGAAAGTGTCAGTGGTGCTTGTCCATGTAAAACTGCTGTGGGTTGTTGCCAAGATGGTATACTGGACTAAGTCACAAGAGCAACACCTTAGGTGATATTCTGATCCCCAAATAAGACCTAGGTGCCTCCTTCAATGTAAGTGTTTAGCATTTTTTTATCAGGGTAAATTTTACAATTGTGTAGAAAAATAGGAGCACATCTCTCCTCAACAAGCAACACAATTTGAGGTTTTATTTATGTACAAGGTACAGACAAGCTAGATTTTAATATTTAAGGTTTAGGGTTTGTTTAAATCCCTAAACTAATGTATAAGCAAAAGTTATAAAGATTCATTTCTCAGCAAAAAAAAAACATTAAGGATCAGTATTTTTCTTTTTTGCTCTGTAGCACCTATACTGTGTCGTAACAGCATAAACACAACACTTGTCTATAATATACTGATTTACCATTTTGCATGAAAGGAAAGACTGAACAGGGAAACTTCATTTAAATGTTTCATTGCAAGAGAGGCGTCCTTAGAACCCAACACTCAGGTCAAGATCAGGTCAGTTTCCCTGACGCACAGGACAAAATAAGATCAATGTTTTCCGTAGAGCCTTGCCATAACAGACCCCGGACGGCATAAAAATCTAAAGGTCCAGCATAAATTTAGCAGCGCACGAGGACCTGAAAATAATCACGCCCTCTAAACGGAATTGGAAAAAAATGTAAACAAGTGTTCAGCACAGTGCTGATTGGCTGGGGGGCATGTGTCTTCTCTGCCACCCTCTATCTGTAATTGGAGGCTCTGGGGTATTTCTGTGTGTATGTTGGCTGAATGCCTCTGGCAGGACTGTGGCAGTGAGCAACTAGGATCACATGGCCTTCACATAAAACACACACACACTCAAAGTGCAAAAGGGACTGTTTTGGTGGAACTGTTTGGCTGGTCTCACTTTCAAGGGGTTCAGAAAAAAAAATGAACAATAATAAACAAGAATAAACTTTTAATATCACTAAACTGTTCAACAAACACACTAATCACTTGAGTACATTTTGGTACAAGTAACTCTTCCTGTGGTGTGTGAGAGACATGAATAATACTTCAAATTGTGTGACTTAGTAAGGAGAGATACGCTATTACTTTTCTAAATGCCTGGGCTGCCAATTTTTCTTTCCCTGGGGGGCAAACTTGGGGGTGGGCCAGAATGTAACTACCTACCAATACATTAGCAACAATGGTAGAGTATTGTGAGGATTTGCTAATTAGGAAACGACACGAGTCAAACTAAAACACACACTGTCCATAGGCACACCTCAGATCAATGTGTTATCTGCTAAATACTAGACTATGGCTTTGACCCAATTCCACTACTGTAAAAAATATCCAGACTTTCCCACAGGAGCAATTAAGTGAGTAGAAACTAGCCCCGAGAGCAGACATCTGCGACACCGATCTGTGACGTGCAGACATCTGTGATACTGGACTAAATGTATCTAATGTCAGCAAGCGTGACTGACCCACCTGTCACTCAACACAACGCCCTCTGCCCCTGGTGGGGCAATGGACAGCTGAAAGGGTGTGTTGAAGTAGTGCTGCTGCTCATCTGATCGATGGATCACTTCTCCACCCCGAACCACCAAGAATCCAGAATCTCCCAGGTTACAGGTGTGTAATCTGTGACTCCGACGGTCCAGTACGACTATACAAGCTGTGCTACTCCCTAAAGGGAACAAAATGTAATCTATTATCATTAGTGTTGGATAACACATCACAATCAGATTAAGGCCGAAATTTTAGTAACCTATATTACAATGGCTCCTAGGGGACCCTTATCACATGGCTAGAAACAAAGTTCCTGGTTCCCAATAAGTAATAACTGTAGTAAGTCATATAGACTATTTTATTATTCCTTTATGTTGTTTTGTGGTCCTTGTAGGAGCTTGATCGATCACTATGTTTCTGTATGGAAAAGGGCTGTGAGAGGATTTTCTCTTTTTGTGTCCCGTGACAAACAAGGACAACATGAGGGTGAGTAAATAATCACAAAACCTTTAATTCTGAGGTTCACTGTTCCTTTAATGGTAGCATTCCTTAGCACTGATTTACATAATTTTATTGAATTATTAATAATGCAGGCATGTTTACTCAGAGTATAGAGTAGTGATAAATACGTCACACAGACTTTCCTTCTGAGCTACCTGGACATGGCCTTGTGGTTCAAACGACCTTGTCTTAGAACGGTCACCCACAGACCTTTATCGCACTGCATGCCATCCCAAAATAAGTGTCACTTTTAAGAGGCAAACAACTCAAGCAAGATGAAGGACACAGAATGACATTTCTGACAGACCTTGATGTCAGGTTTCAGTAAAAATATCAGCAACTACGTGCTTGGTAATCCAAAGCCTTGTTCAGGAAACTAACTTAATCTCTGCATTAATATAGGTTTAAACTGCATCCGGGCCATAGTTGACATGAAATTTCCTTAACAAACAACAACAAGGAATCTGCTGACTGTTTAGGCTTTAAATAGATAACATCTAGAAAAAACAAAAATGACCCTTGCAATGAGCATATTAAACCTTAATAGTGTTTTGTCAGCTTTCTTTTCTGTTTTGGTAACTCATTGACATATCACCTGCTCAATACAGAGTCTAGTTCAAAAATCTGTAGCAGCATTTAAATCATAATAGGTGCAACACAAATGCTTTTGTCCACATGTAAGGCAGCAAACCTCATGGGCCCTTTGTGAAGACAGCAATTTCATTATACAACTGTGACAACTGGAAAAATCATTCAAGATGCCGGACAAATGGAGAGAACTGTCAGTGACAACATAATTCATTCAATACCAGAAAGGAATTAACACTAAAGTTCAAATGGACCCTTTAACCAAATTTTTGTGTGCGCAATGGAATGCATTAATGCATTTAATGCTGTTGTATAGCATCAAGCAAACCATTCAAATCAATTCTGAGTCTTGTGCACTTTGTGTAAGATGCAATATTTGTCGCTGCCTATGTAGAGCGTTCCAAATTGGTCAGTTATGAGGTTCCATTTCTGTAAGACTCTTCCATGTTGAAAGTGGACAACAAGGCAGTTCACCGGGTTTTGGAATGGAGTCCATGTTTACGTAACAACAGGTAATACATCTATAAGACATGCAATAGGATTTTCTGCCTTTTTAACAACAGTATGCTGCTCTGCCACAGTTTCTTAACATAACTGTTGGCAAAAACTCAACTAAATGTCCTGTGCACAAGATGTGAGTCATCCTGCAGACTTTTAATTTATTTATAATACATTGCCAGCAGTGAGCGTGACTCACCGTATGGGTCACCGTGTGCGTGTATAATATCTTACCCAACAGTGGCACTTTGTTCTGCAAGAGTTCAAAGTAGCCAGTCGTGAGGATTCCCACAGGGTTGCTGGGAGTGAAGCGGCCCTCCTTTACGAGCCGTTCACACGTCCTCATTAGAGTGGCTGAGAACTGGGACGGGTCCACCCCGTAATCCCTCCAGCCCCCCACACCATCCGCAACACCTGACAGAACAAGATAAGGGGAAGGATATCATCAAGTGTGAAACCAGATGCATGTGAATTTCCTCAGCGCTCACAGTTTTAACACCTAATGCCTGACAATAACATGAAAAGGAAGACTGCGATTTTTGACGCCACAGAGTCTGACAGCAGCTGCCGCAAACTCCCTTCCTGACCCGCTGACTGACTGAGTATTGTGATGGTAATATACAACTGCCTTCTGTTATATTACGCCTGCCATTTTTGTTAAACAAAGCACCTGTCACATATCATGGTATTAACCCTAATTAATCACTGCTAGTTATTCTTCACAAAAAAAATAGATAATTAAATCACTCTAGTCTCCTCATTTGAAAATTATTTGATCTAATAAGAAGAATTGCAATGATTTATGGACACAAATCAAGTCACCAATTTTTGTATTTTGTATACACTGTTGGCTTGCATCGCTCTGGGAGTAACAAATTCCAGTACTCAAGGGGGCGCCAGAGTTCAAATCTCAGTGCTATTAAGTGCGTAATGTGTTGTTATAGCTAGCTATAAGTGCATAGATTTAACTGTAAATAATAATCTGCAATAATTGTAGTTAAAACGGAAAGAACAACCATCCACTATAGAGCAGCTTGCGTTGTGCTATGAACTGCTGTCTGGCACATTTCGGAATGATACGCTAAATCATCCTTATGTAGTTAGAAGCCCTTTTGGAGTTTACATACCTGTTTAAGAGTACATCTCTGTCATAAATCACTACACAGGGTAACCACACATTTAGAATTAAGAGACTGAATGGATTCAAAAGGCAAGTCAACCCACCTTATACCCAACTAATAACATTAACTGTTATACATATGGCTACAAACATACTGGCCAGAGAGAGAAAACTGTACAATACCTAATAAATCTCATTACAAAGTGAGTCACTACACAGAACTGTAACAATGAGAGTTGGCGTGTAATTTACCATAATATTTTGCAGAGAGAAATGATGCCACCAGCTACAGCAGACCAAACAGCAATATCAAACATTCAGATCCAGTTCAGAGAGATTTACCCGATACATACTTACTGTAAGCCATACTTACAGCTAACCAATGATTTAAAAGAAGAGAACCACTCACAGAGAAAAACTCTTAATATTCTGCAGAAACCCTACCCCAGCATTTTAACTTAACTAAGAGCAGAAACAACATTTCACTGCCTGCAACTAATTCTGCATGCTGCATTTCATAACTCAACTATGAAAAGAGTTTTTCAAAAAGTTTTCCATGGAAGCATAATTGTCTCACAACATACACAGTCACTTTAAAATATATACAGGCATGCCTCTCACATACTTTTCAACAAAACAGTGAATCAACTCCACACAATCCAAACCAATCCACCAATGACACAGCAAGCATGATTTAAATAAACACGGTAACTTTCCAGCTGGCACAACAGAGGTATAGCAAAAGCCTACAAATGATAACAAATGAACTCTCTGCAACCTTTTAAGGCTTTTAATAAGACAGAAGACTCCATCAGTCTAATCCTCAGTTTAAAGATGAACTCTAAACAAAACAAAAGAATGGTAGGTGGGTTTGCAACGTTTCCCTGTAATCACTGCTGGATTACGGTCTGGCTGCGATTGAGCACATCTCTGAGAGCTCCTTGAAATGCGTTTCACTAAACAACTCTCATCCAACCGCTAATGTTATTTCAAATGTTCACACTTTCCTGTCAATTACACATAAACCTCTGATATTCTGGCCTCCTGCAGTAATGAGGCCCTTGATCTCAGTGCTGCATAAATCCCTGCCATTTTATCCTGTTTCCTAAGACTAGCTCATTAAGGTAATTGGACTGGAAGGTGGAAATCATCTTCTGACCTTAGGTTAAGGTTTTGCTGTAGGCTGATAGCAAACACACATAGTAGTCCAACAGGCTCCAGACACACATTTCTCAATGCTCATTACCTTAATCTGCCAAATACTTGGTACAATACTATGTAAGGAACTATCTACAATCAGCAAGTCTTTATCACAAAATAAACCTTTTTTGGGCAATACAAAACCAGGATCACTGGTTTATTTTGTGATAATGACCAGCTGATTGACTGTACATTATCTCTTACATACACAACTGATACCATGACCAGCTGACTTTACATTATCGTATGTATTACATATGGAACACCAAAAATAAAATTGTATCAATTATTATTTCAGTTATGGACTTATTATTAGTAGTAGTACTAGTGGTATTATAAAATAAACTTATATACCTTTAATACATTTGCTTTATACACTTATACACATTTGCAATATGTTACAAATGTAGTTAACAACAATAACATTATAAATTGGATTTTTGTTTAATTCAATACAGCATTTTGCAATATTAGCTTCAACAACAGAGAAAATTCCCACTGGACAGCTGGAGCAAACAATTCACTTTTGACAAATTATTTAACGGTTCATTTTTATTAAATATTTAATGGATTAAATCTTTACAATTTTCGATTCACAGCTTATGACAAAGCAACCATGCAAAACATCCCAGCCCTTATCTGGAACACCTTAACAATCACATAAAACTCCAGCCCGGTTCGATTTATGCAACACCACTTACATTTTCTTCAAAAATGTACTTTATTATAGTATTACAGTGGCCGCAATAACTGTAGTAATAGTAAGTACAGTATTTCGCCAGAGATTAAGCAAAAGAAAAGCAGCTGAATTTGTTTGTTGAACAGCGGGTCCGTCTAACACGTATCAGCGCAGGTCTTTAACAAAAGCCGGGGAACATTTAGAGACTGAAGCACATGAACGTAACGGGAAAGATCACTTATAAGTCCGTCTAATGAGAATTATACAGGGGACAGTAATACTCTTTAGTGTTTTAGCACTTGTCAGAGGATGTTATTGAAAGCGAAGGCGACACATATTTCTTCTGTGGGTCATAGAGAGGACAACGATAACGCCTGTGTGCGTCGCTGAAACGTGGTTGTGAATAAACAACATGGCGGCCTCCATGCTCAACCATTCTGACCTTTAAAAAAGATTTACTTGTGTGTAAATTTCTGCATATTATGATCTTGTAAAACTAGATATATTATATGTACCGAGAGTCGGCTGATACTGTTCTGTCAACAGATCGATCTACTTTTAAAAGCAAGGACAATTGCCTGCGTAAATCTAATAAAGACAAGGTACGGTGTTTAGAGAGAGATCTATTAATGATGAGCGAAATTTATTTGAACATGTCATTTATATCTATGTTTCTATAATGTTATGCTTTACATTGAAATTATTCTCCATTTTCCGCCGCTAGTCGCGCTTCGGGGATTCAGGCTGCCATCTTTCTGGGTGAAAGGTCAACCCGGATACCCAAGCTACTTTCTGCAATACATTTACATTTTAGGCACATCGTATGATAAATAGTATTTATTGCTGTTTGCGTAGACTGCTGTTTATTATTTTGTTCGAGGAATTAAATTAAATGCACCCGCATGATATGGGGAATTCTTAAAAAATCGCAATGGGGGAGGTTATTTCAGGTTAGGGCTGGACTAATCATACCTCACACCCCCATCATAAAATATGTGCTGACATTAGTGAAGGTCATTTACATGGTTAAAATCTATAACAAGTACGTAATGCATGTTTTGGGGTAAATCAGCGTATGTAATACTATAGTGCATAAGTACAAAGCAATCTGGCTGATAATGTAGTGCGTCGTTATATGTGACATAGTATATTAAAGGGCACAGTGAATTTGGTGTCAGGTACGTGATCACTCACCCAACACATCAGCAGACTTGTGCCGGGCAATAAAGCAGGCATCATCGCCGTAGCACATGCCTTTCTTCAGGATCCCCTTCCGAAAGTCCTTCCCGAAGCCGCAGCTGGCTGTGATCAGGCTATAGTCTCTGCCGTCTGTTTGCGAAAGTCCGCCCAGGACAGCCCTGGCAACGATCCTGCCATAGGAGAGTACCGATAACATCCCCTAAGGTATACGGTAACCGTCTACCTGCCGAGCCCGTCTCCCGTTAATCTACGACCCGAGCCTGTGTGTACAGCCTGCGTTTCTCTCCACCAACATTCGGGTCCGCTCGCCAGAGATAACAAACACAAGACAAACCAAACCGATTTATAAATAACAAAAGAGTCTTTTCTCCTTTACTGTTTGGCGATCAAGTAGAATATGTGGTTATTTTATGTTTTGGCGGCTTTAATAGACAAAGTTCCTCCAGTAAGCTCCATCCTATCCAACATCCTTCCTTCAACTCACGTTCTCGGTCACCAGCGCCGACGTTCCGGAGACAAGCACATACGGGACACGAGGTCACGTGACACTGCGGTGACGTCAGAGCGTAGTAGAAACCGAAGGGCAATTGATCAGAGACGTTTGCGTCAGAGCCACTGATATATAATCAAGTAAATGAATACTATGTTTAAATGAGTAAAGTTATTACAAAGCAAAAATAAGTCTCTGAAATTGCAGGTTAGACGTGGATCTATCTAAATGCGTTTAGACTTTTTACAAGAATAATATCCGTATTTGATATAATTAAGGATGTATTTCCTGAAATAAATTGACGTGTTTATTATATTATGTGCATTTTGTTCAGTGAATAATAATAATGTAGTTTCGTTTATTTTTTTCCTTCCACTTGTACTTCATTAACAAATGTCTGAAGTCATAAGGCAAGAAAAAAATGTTATGCTGACCGAAAGCATCACATTATAGTAACGTGAGTAACTAAGTAACGTGATCTAAATATATTTATAAATGTCTTCGGTGGAATTGGCAGGATTATAAAATGTTTGTCTAATCATTGCATTCGGTCCAAAGCACATTTGATATTTTATAAGGGGCGGGTGATGTAGGTAGATGCACCGTAATAAATCTGCTTGACGTTTAATGAGATCAGCAGCTTGTACTCACATTCCCACAATGCATTTTACTTCTGGGATACCAATAATAACGCTATGTAACCAAGCATGGCGGTGTTGTGTTGGTTTTTATTCTGACATGTTTAGAAAAAGCGCCCTGTATCAAACACACAAATACAACAGGAAACACTCATATCACACTCAAGGGGACAAATGTACAGAATGTCACATTTGTGGGATATTTTTCACTGTTTTTTCTCAGTGTCAGCTCCCTTGTTTTCATCTTAGCTTATATATGTTGTCAATAAACAGAGCATTTTTCTACTGCGATAATACTTATGGAGGGCACTGTACCGTCCAGAATCGTTTATATTTGTTTAATATCTTTCCAGTGAAAGTATTATCATATTTGGGGGTCCTTTGCATCATAAAGTTTGAAAACCCTTGAGTTCTCTGCAATGGCTCCTCTGATCAACTCACTGAACAATAATGTTGGATTGTGTAACTGATTTAGACTAATAGCTTTGCTTTTTCTCTTCAGTGATCAATTTGTGGCCATGCAATCTACAAAACGAGCAGTTTGACATTAACTGTTGCTGTGATCCAGACTGCACAGAGGGACTGTCCTAATTCACTGACTGTTCAATAAAGAGAATGAGGCTTCAAGAATTGGCGAGAAAAATGAATTAGTGTATTAACATCTGCAGTCATCTGTTCAGCAATGAGTTCAACCCTGATGTCTTTTATTTTAACTATCTTATGTGCGCAGGTCACGGAGGTCACTTCTCCCTGAAGCCGCAGGCGAGCTCCTGTTATAAAATGCTTCATGTGGTTTACGATTCATGACAAACTTAATTAATAAATCCTGTACTATATATAGAAATGAAAAACCCAGAATATGAACACAAGGCCCTAAATGGCATGTTAAGCGTTTCAGAACATCCTGTGTTTCTTTCTCATATAACAAGACTGACAACGGAGGGAAAATAGTGATGTGAGTTAGATAATTGTCTGTATTGATGTAATGGTTGCTGCTTTATCTTTCATTTACTCGTTTTTATATATTGTATAGGCTTTTAATTTTGTTTTGCCGATGTCACGAAAATCACTTTATGTGTGCGCTAAATTTATATTTTAAAAGCCCATTATTAGTGGCGCTTGCAAAGCAAAACATTACTTTTACTCTCTTGCATACCTTATCTTTTTCTGAACAAAACTTTGGTACGTAACTTGTCCGGCATGGTTTGTCGTAGACAAATGAATGAGGGGTCAAATAGACCTGCTCATAACATCAAGAATAAGCTACATGTTAGTAAATCTATCATGCTAAATCATGCTAGCATTATGCTAAGTCAAGCAAGCATCATGCTAAGTCATGCTAAATCTAACTAGTATCACGCTAAAACATGTTAGCATCATGTTAAAACATGTAAATTGTTAAAATATTCTGACTTGAGTTTTGCCAGGGCAAGCACCACTCACATTTTCTTCAGAAAATGTACATATCTAGTTTCTATATAATGTAGAACATTGTTAGCAATGTTACGTATAACATTATCTCTCATTATCTAATACTCTCCTTCCCCACCACATTTTAATGTAACTAAATTTATGTAATAAACGTGTGACTATTTGACTAATGGATTAAATGACCGACTACCAGTTGACTAGGAAAATCCTTAGTCGGGGGCAGCCCTAATGTAAAGTCATGATGATTTTTTAGCCCCTTATGTTGTTCAAATGCTGTTACTATTTACTAATGCTGTTACTATTTTGGGACTATTTATATGATGTTTATGCTGCTTTTTCCTGTGGTCATTATGAACAGTCTCCTTTTTGGTTGCACTGTAAAAAAACATAACCTAAATAACCTTTACAATAAGGTTTTGTAGTGGCATGGGGGTAAAAAAACAGTATAAGTCAAAGTCCCTGGGGAATTCTCCAGGGTACCTGGTAAAATATTCTTCTGGAACAGTATGTTCAAATTGTACTAGCTAATCAGGTTAACGCTAACCACGTACTGAAGCCTACGTTAGCATCAGTGCTGAAGCAAACTTAATATGATCACAGTGTATTGATGCATGTAATGATATTATCCCTCTCTCCGGAAACATATTGATTTCTGCAATGTTAGGATGTTTGCTGTTGTTCTTTATCTTCATTTTCTGTATAAATGGACCAGAATTGGATTATATCTTTTTCTCTCTACCACGTTCTCGTGAAAATACGCAGTTTAAATTTTTGCAATGTTAAAGCAATGTTTTGTCACTGATCCACTCACAGTATGAACATGTGATTGAAACAGTGAATGAGGCTGGTGAGCAGGAGTTCACTTTTTCTGCCTCTCCTGGGACAGCTCACTGCTTAGATGCAAACCCAGCAGGTATGACAAAGCAAAAAATGTTTGGTTTTGTAAATCCGTTCTGTAAGTTCCTTGTTACCTTTTAGTCTTTAAACTAAAGTCTAAGGAAAACTTATTTAAATTAGTCTTATTGGACCTTCACATATAAAGCTCTTGTTTGTTCACCAGGGAAAAAACAAAGAAGCCAGAGTAGAAGCCAACCTTTTCAATAGACATTTTACACTTCACTATTCTGCATTTTAAAGAAATGACTCTTCAGGAATTTTAATTTTTCAAATGTTCCAGTTGTTTTCTTAGATTATAGACATGGAAGCTGCAGCTATTACTTTGGAGGGCTAACATGGACACCAGTGGACCCTGTTGAGGGTTCAGCCTATGTTCCTCTGCTTCTGGAGTTTGTACATAATACATACTGTATCAGAATAATTGTAATCAAATAATTGCAAATATTATTACATTTTCAAGGCAGAAAGTCATGTTTTATTACATTCTTTAATAGGAGATCACTGGCACAGAAGGGTTGCTTGTTCAGTGGCAATCCTGGTTATGTGGTGAGACTCCCTCTTGTGGTAGGAATAAGCACAGCAGAATATCCTTTACTACCAAAACTTTCAATTCATCTATTGGAATTTTGGAATTTTGAATTAGTATAACAGGAATAATTTACTGAGTTGCAGTTTAAAAAGTCACACTTTAAGAATGTTATTGTTTGATCTCATAGTCAGTAACTACTAATTATTAATTTTGACACATTATGCATACTTATAAATTATGGAATTGATTAAATTGCAACAATCTCTCGGTCATGCAGGTACAGGCTCTGCAACATCAGGAAAATCAGACCATTCCTGTCTTAGCATGCAACGCAGCTCCTAGTCCAAGCCCTCGTAATATCAAAGCTGGACTACTGCAGTAACCTTCTGGCTGGACTTCCAGCCAATGCAACCAAAGCCCTGCAAATAATCCAAATTTCTGCAGTACATCTCGTCTTCAATCAACCAAAGAGAGCCCACATCACACCCCTCCTGATGTCACTCCACTGGCTACCTGTAGCTGCCCACATCAAATTTATATTTCTCCCACAACGAGGTACCAGATCGCTCTCTAAGACGTTCACCTATTCTGTTCCTTCCTGGTGGAATAAACTGCCTCCAACCAAAACACACCTGGTTCACAGACACCTGACTAATCCCTAATGCTCCGAAACTCTTTCCTACATATTAAAAAAAACTTCTGTTCATCCTGTCTCTAGCATCAGAATACGATTTCCACTTGTAGCTATGTAGGCTTCTTGGTTCTTAAGACAAATTGTTTAATGCTCTCTCTTTCTCTAAGTGTCTGCTAAATTAATAAATGTAAATGAAAGCACTCTAGAGTATATCCTATATCCCGACACCTCTATGGTACAGTCCATGACTGCTGTTTTACTGTAATTGTTTAGACCACTGACCCAAAAGGATTACTCGCTATCCTCCCGAACTCTGCAGAGCAGGATTGCTTGCTTGGCTCTTCCCAGCTGTCCTGTCCTGTTTGGGATAGACATGATATTGCGCTGTACACAAGAGGCTACTGTAATAATACCTATGTATGTGATAATCATTAACATTACTACTGTGTCTAATGAGTGTATGTACATTTATTCATAGGATCTCTGATGCAGTAAATTGTTCTTTGATATCTGAAGTCCTTTCATGGGCAATGAAATGGCAAAACTTTCCTGACCATGTGGCCTGCCTTTAGGAATTCCCTGCCCCAGAACCTTCTGCACTGGGTCTCAGAACCAAACCATAAAATAGGTACCCAGCTTTCTTATTATTTACTGCATTCATGGAGTTTAAAAATTGGTACTAGTTTTCACACTATAGAAGCTTTTTTAAAGTGAAAGGGGAAATGTTGACATGAAAGCTTAGTTGGCAGTTACCACAATGATGCAACGCTGATTAGTAAAGCACTGTTTACACTCACAAATAATGTCTTGTTTAACCCATTCTATGGTTAACAAAAGGCACATAGACTTGCAGAATACCACTATCTTACCATTTTGAAGTAAATTGGACCAAGTACGAACCTTGGTGAATCAGAGTGTAAGCGTCATGGAAAAAATTGTTAGTAATACCAAGTTTTACATACCATAATTTTTTGAAAACTTTCATAATTTATTTTATTAATTAACCAGTTCCATTTGGTTAAAAAATACAAAGTGTCATGTCAATATTGTCAGTGTCAATATTGTGGCATGAGAATTTAGCATGTTATTGCTAACAACATTGGTCTTGCACAATATTACCCACAGTTTAAAATCTTTCATATTTGTTTCTTCAGGCCCCCCTTACCACTGCTGGAGGTCCTCTGTCTGTCACAACTTCAGTAAGCTTTGTTGATGTGTCTGCATCTGCCAGTCCAGGATTTAAAGTTCCTCCTACTATTGATGCTAAACAACCTTTTGACTTCTTTCCATTTGTATAAGATAAAATTAAGCCATTTGTCAAGAAAACATTTCTGTTTTTGCACTACTGACAAACACATTAAAGACTATTGATTTTAAAATCATGTTCCTGACCACTAGACATTTCACCATCTTTTATATCATTGGTTGACTAAAATGTTTTTTAAACTACTATTTACAATATTTACTTTCACAAAAACATATAAAAATAGAAAATGTCCTATCTCAAATAGAAATTATCCTTTGACAAACTTTGGAATGGTAGCTTTTGAAACTGGTATGTGAGAAAAATGGCACTTCAATCTTTCATTTTCTTTTACAAAGTAGCATTTACTGCATAGCCTTTATTTTCTCCAACGCACATTCAAAATGAGAAAACCTTATAAGAAAGGAGTGAAACATAATATCTCCATTTAATATCCATCTCACCTTGTGGTTTAAGATGTATGCAAGGGGAAGGCACACCTACTGTATTCACTTCTTAAGACTTATAACTGAGGGACAACATACCAAATGAACTGTACCATGCATTTCTTCACATTTCATATAAAATAAACAGATATGATTCATCTTCATCCTGATTCATCATAACTCCCAAATAGCCAGTGACGTGTTGAGTTTAGAATAAGCATTCTGCTGAACCCCAGGCATCAAAACTCAATGCTGTGCTGCTTTAAGAGGGCCTGAAGCTTGGCATTTTCTTGGTCCTGTTGAAAGATTACATTTACATGTATTCATTTAGCAGACGCTTTTATACAAAGAGACTTACAAAGAGAGAGAGAAATAGAGAGAGAGAGAGCATTTAACATTTTGCCCTAAGAACCAACAAGCCAAGACTACGAAGCTACATTCACAAGTGGGATTTGAGTTCTGATGCTAGAGACAGGATGAACAATAGAAGTTTTTATTTTAGGTTGAACTTCAGAGCATTATGGATTAGTCAGGTGTCTGTGAAACCGGTGTGTTTTCAGATTAAGATTAAGACGTCAAATGGCATATTCCCACATTTATTGCAGCAGGGTTGATAGTCATTTTCAAAAAGCATTTACTTACTTTTTTTGTGTTCTGCTCTTGAAGTTCTTTGACTTGATGAACAAGGTTTTCATTGACTACCTTTAGTTTCTGAACTTTGTGATGGGCACGATTTTTCACTGACACCATGATACCTATGAAAGAGAAAACAAGTAATGTATACCCTTTAAAATCAAGCAACATACTTTAAGAAAAAATGAAGAACTTGATTTTTTTAAGTTTTAGCAATTAAATATGAGCATGAGTTAAGAGGTTTTAATGCTTCTGTAGAAGTCAGTCTGTGAGCTTTTGACAACAAAAAATTTTAATAGCTGAATTCTAAGTAAAGAACTTCACTATTCATAATGCAGAAAAAAATCTACCAATCAGAAGTCACTAACACAATGGGGCATGGACATACAAGAGAGCTTGTCCAGTAATAAATGACTCTTAGCATAATTTAAAAGCCAAAAGCTTTAAATTGTACAGTTGTTTTTTGGAAGTCTTTCCTGGAAAATTTGGTAAAATTCCGATAAAGAAAATGAATAGCTAAAATATTTCCAAAACAAAAGCAGCTAAAAACATGGGCAGTAACTGTTGTGCTCCATCTTAAAAATGACCGCTCACATACCATTTATGATCCTGGCAATTCTCCATAGCCTGAGCAAGATCAGAAGGCCCATGGCATCAAATGCGTCTTCTTTTGAGATATATACAATATCAAGGATGAAGGACACAGTCACCACAATCCCATCAAACACCTCAAATTTATGCCGGAAGAATTCTAGACGGAAGGCGAAAATTTTTCCACACAGCTCCACCATGAAAAACGTCAGCAGGGAAAGGCTGAGATAGTGGAATATCTGGAATGGTGGTAGGATCATTTAGATGGAGGTTTATCACGGAATAATCACTGACATTGTTGTATTTATGTTGACACACAACACAATATATACATGACGTGTTGATAGTTTTGCTGACTGAGCCTCTGAGCTGAACTCACCTGGGGGGCAATTCTGTGGACATCTGCTTCAATAATAGACAAGTCAAAAAGCAATTCACACAGCACAAATACGGCATCCAAGACAACCAGACACACAACAATGATCTAATCAACAAAAGAACACAATCAGCAATTATTTTACGTAAACAACTTCAGTATTTATATTATTTAATTGTGTTATGGTTTACCTGAAACTTCTCGGATTTGTAGAGCCGCCGTAAAGAATCTCTGAAGCTGGCTCGACCCAGCTGCTGCCCGGCTGAAAGCTCAAAGTCTTCGCTCGCATCTTGCAGTTCCTCGTCATGCCACTGCGCCACGGCGTTTTGCTCATCGCCCACCGTGGTGAAATGTTTCAGAAAACGGGACATTTTGGCCAGGGGTGACATGAGGTGGTTGAACGCTATACCTTGCGTTAAATATGAAAGTTAGGTTTTAACTCAAACACCTTTTTTGTGTTTCGTTTCTAAACAGAAATCTCACTTTAAAAAAGTCCAGACGCGTTACATTTGCAGTGTGCATTTGGTTTCTTCCTGACTTTTTAACTCCACGTCTATAATAAATATTATTTTCAGTTCTTCTGAAAACAGTTTGTAATTTTCATAAAGATCAGAATCAGATCAAAGATCAGAATCAGAACTCCACACCTTACACCAAACTTTACTTGAAAGCTGATCAAGGCAATGGTTGGACATCTTATTTAGGCATTTTATAAATTTTTAACATTTATGAACAATAACAAGAATACAGTTTTAAAATGTTTACCTTTTAAGGACTAATTGAAGAATCACACATATGCATATCGTATATTTACGTAGTTATGTAGTCTTACATCATTGTCAAAACAACAGTCTAAACAAAGTTAAAGTTGTTTAAAAAGGCAACAGTTAAATAAATAAGAGATATGGACACTTGCCACTTTAAATGTCGTTTAAATGTCCAAATCTTCGGCTCGTATGAAGTTTTCCCAGCCAACATCAACAAGCAAAATCTTCAACTATGACAACTTGCTTTTAAAAGACAACGCAAATGCATCATAAAACTGAGGTTTCAGCTTAGACTTGAGCTTAACTCGTGATTTCCTGCAACATTTAAACCCTCAGCTAAACGAATTTGCATGTTATATGATACGCATACACGTTTCATACGTTTAAATGTGAAATAGTAATGCCTTCTTAAAACATGATTGTGGTGATTTTCATTTGAATCCGTTTAAAAATCATTTAAAATTGTTTCAGAAAGTGACTTTTAAGATCTTTTAAACAGGGAGAAAATTTGCAGTGCAACTAAAGATATATTTACCTTTTATGTTGATAGAAGAACAGTGGCTGCATGTTAACGCAGCATTTGTAGTTTTCTGGAGCAAATTCTGCAAAAAAACTTTGACCCTAAACTCCGCCTCTGCTTAAGTCTGCGCAGAATGTGATCCTCTGCACACGATGCGGTCCAGAGGAAGTGACATAGAAGAGTTTTCCCAAACAAAAAAGTAACATCTTTAACATGTCAGGAATATGTATTCGAGCTAGTCGTTACGTTTTTATTAGTAGGACAGTTATGAACATGAATAATGATGAGAATGATTATCAGAATGATAGAATAATAAATAAGAGGGACTGGAACAAATTATTATTTTTATATTTTTATTATTTTAATCAAACCTGCCGTTAAAGAGTGTATTACAAGCTATTTGATAAGCTATGCCGTGAGTTTTCCCTATAGGGAAATAAAGTTACCATCTTCATCTTGAGGCATAAAATATGTAAACACGGTACACTGCACGGTACACTGCACGGTACACACTAACATCTAATGATAGTTATAAAAACTGGACACAGCACTGAGCACCATAAAGTCCAATGACGCAGATGAATTCTGGTGTGACCTGAAAACTTCTGTCCACATTAGAAGCACAATTCTTCATTCTCTGCCTTTATCTTCTCATTTTAAGTATTGTTTCTCTATTCCTGATAGATAACTATTCAGAACCATTCAGATGCTGGTCATCTTTTCATCTGAAAGAGGTTTCATTCAGATCTTGCTTATTTCACTGTGTTGCTCTCTTCCAAGCATGCGTGTTGCCAAGTTACAGCTCTTAGTATTAACCAATCAACATCCCCAGCTGAAAATGCCATGGCTCCTATATCTCACATTTTGTAGCAGTCACACTGGCTCCAGATCAAGTAACATAAATTAGCCAATCCCGTGGTCGACCTTTGAAACCTTTTACAGCCTGTCAACATTTTTATTCAGCTTCACTACTCTGAGATCCCTCAGTATCTCAAGCTTTAATTGAGTATGCATATATTTTGTGGGGCCAAATGTCACACAATTTACTCCAGTGAATGGTTCCCAAGGTAGGTTTATTGTTGAAAGTCAATTGGTGTATAGGAGCTTACAGAAATACAGTTCCTTCAAACGCATGTTGACTTTTGTGACAACATGCTTCACTATATGGGCTATGTTGTCACAATAGGAAGCGGCTATTCAATATCCTCTGGCTTTGCAGCATACATTTGGAAACAATTCATGAAACAGCAACAAATAAAAAGATAACATCAACAAAAACTGTAATGAATAAATTATGTAAAATTACAATGTGTTTAAATAGTCCCATTGAAAGTTTTACCCAAGGGAAAAATAATTTTATAAAATGTTTTCTAATTTAAGACACTTTTGAAGTGAGGGGAATGAGCATTTGTATAATGTGGCATAAGTCTTAAAAATGTATAGTTACTAAAATATAGCTTTTATTACAGCCCACTCATGTGACCAGCTGGACCTGGTCTCCCTTAATATGTCTTTAAAATCTCTCTTGCTGTTTAATGCTGTGCAACCATTAATGTCCAACAGGAGGCGCTGTTTAGCTATTGGAAAATACAGATTGCACGTTGAAAACGTTGTGAATGAACGTTGCTGTGCTGCACATTGTTTCCAATCTAATCAGAAAAACAAGCACAAAAAAGGCTAATATGAAGGTGGTTACGAACACTTTGCTTTACTACCAACAGAGCTGTCGAAAAAGCGCCAAACAGGGTAAAACCCAAAACAGCCCTTAAAATATTGCCATGAATAGGTTCAACTGTTCGTTAACAGGTATGAATGGGTTGCATACATACAACTCAGGGACTCTTACCCTTATACGAAACTCTAATAATGAATGCGCCTCTGTGCAATAATTCAGTCATTCAGTTAGTAAGGGAAAATTAAGATGCCCGAATAACGGTCCACACTTTGTTGGGCATCCTTTCACAACAGCAGCAGATGGTTTGTGTTCTAAGAAATGAGAGAAATGAGAAACTGAGAAATTAAAAGCGTGCATGAAAGTAATCCATCATATCTAATAACACAACCAAGAGACATTAAAATCAAGCCATAACTAACGCATCAAGAATAAACGTATCAAATCTATAGGCAATAAATGGAGGTTTCCATGCGGGCAGACCGGAGCGCGTCTGCTTTGGCTGCAGGTAACAGTGCGGACGGAGGCGGAGGCAGTTTTGGGGTGGGGTGGAGCAGAGGATCCGGTTTCGCCGGGAGAAAGAAACGCACGGTGGTTCACCGCTCCTCCGCGCACTCCTCACCGCATGCCGGTCCATCACACTCCGCGCTCTGTTCTGGAGGTCTCTGGCCACTGAGACATGCATGAACATCGGAAACTGATCGTATATATTATGTTGGTAAGCTTTGTTCTTTATACTTCACATCGGATGTTTAGAGACTAGCAGCGCGCTATATCAAAATCATTTTGATCACCCTTACATACTGTTATAAACAGTTACTGAATTAAAACCGGGGCTAGTTGTCACACGGAGAAGTTTGTCATAAGGGCTGTAGCTCACCGAATGTAAGTGTTGAGTTTAAAGTAAAATCGAAATTGTTTTCTCTTGCAGTGGATTTTCATGCTGCTTTATTTCTAGTTCCAGATTTAGGCTGATATCATAACTGTAATATGATGTTTTTGTAATAAGTTAGCTATTGGGTAAACAAGTAAATACAAAAGGCCAAACTGGAAAACACCAAGTTAATTATATGATGAATCAAGGTTGAATTGTGGACTAGACACAATTATTGAGGACAGTTGTCACATATACTCTAAATGCTGTCATTTTAAACAATATATGAATGCCTGTTTCTGTAAGCAAAAGCTATAGTTTTATGCATTTGCTATCATTAATTTTGTTTTTTGTTTTATAATGCTGAAAAGTCTATCATAGAAAAGCCTATAGGCAGGTTACCAACCTTATAGTGTGACAATGTGCCTGCAAGCATTTCCATTTGTTAAATGAACTGTATATTTATTCATAGCCTGTAATGATAAACAAGCTTTTTATAGTCAACTTATAGTTAGGGAGCAATAGTTGACTTTTAAAACTAAGCCTAATCACTAGACTTGTACACACAGGGATAAAAGTGTAACAACTAGCCCTGGTACACCCAGGGTGTATATATTTTTATTACCCATTGCTCTATTTACTTATAGACAGATGCATGCAAAAAAGCATTCAAAATAGGCATTATGATATATGATCTGTTTGCAATAAGAATATTGTTTGTGCTCTTGTATAGATGCATGAGTGATTTGTGCATTTTAACCAGAGCTGTTTAGGCACTGTTTGAGGTTTGTAATGTCTTTGCACTTTGGCTAACAGATCATTTCAGAAACTTCAGGAACTTATCTCAGTGAAACACAAAGTGGCTTTTATGATCGCCATGTGTTTCAGGCATAAAGTGATCAGTCTGAGTGGATGTATGCCAAACACGGTATATATTGTTTTTATCATATCGGGAAGTACATGGGCTTTCTGTGAGTTTGTCTAAAAAGGGGAATTGCAGTTTAAAACATCAGAAAATTCCTAGGAATCTCTTCGGATAAACACTGTTTTATTTTTTAACAGCTGGGCTGTCTGCTAAACACAGTCTGTTTCTTCTTTACTAACAGAATTACGGGTATTAATCATAGCAAAGAATGTAACTTCTGCATTGGATAAAGCAGTCATTTTATTATTATTAGATGCTCAGCTGGTTGAATTAAAAAGCTTATATAACACACACAGACTTCAAACATATGCATGTAGCATATGAACCTTAAACTCATGCACATGCACAGATAAGATATATGATGAAAATCTGGCTTCCCACATTATTTCACTATTATATCCCACATTATTTCTCTCTCTCCTGCTCTCCCCTCTACCTCTCTCTCTCACACACACACACACACATATACACCTTATCTAAATGAGAACACTATACAACTACAGAACACACACAGTCAAGCTTATTAATATGAATGACAGTGTCCTGGTTTGGCAGTATCTGGGACATTTGGAGCCGTCTGTAGGTGATTATTAATGTGGTATGCTCCCCATCATTGGCATTCAAACAATGCTAATTACTTAATAATGCCAGCTTGCAAATTCAACTGCTTATCTAAATCTACGAATCTAAATGAAGTCTTCAGTGAATTAACCTCTACTCCTTTGTTTAAAGTCATAAACTCATTTTGAGAAACAAACACTAGTACTCAATGAACTTCACAGTATATCCAGTATATCTAGTAAAGAGCATTGGAGGTCATTGAATTATATTCACTGAACATTAACCCCTGTATGCTCTTAAAAATATCTGCAATTATTGGGATTTTTTTTTGTCTTCATTTAAATCAAATTCAACGATCCATGAGACCAGAGTGGTGTAAAATCTCCACTTGACAATCACAGGAGAATCTAGTATTTTATGTTATGTTGAACTGTCACTCCAGATTTACCATGCTGCTGCTGATGATTGCTATGGCGACTAGGTGTTCTCAACTATGTGATCTCTATGGCAATGAGCAGTCCTACTGTTTTGGGCTGAAAGAGGCATTTGGAAACACACTGCAACGCTTATATACAGAGAAGAAAATTAAAGATCAAGATGTTGTGTTACACTACATAGCTCATAAATATTACATGTAGTTTAGATTTATAGCCTATTAATGTGATTGCCTTGATGCATACTTTTAACATAGCATTAATTACTGTCTATTAGGCTATGTTCAAAATGGAATACCTATTTTACAGCATACTGCACATTATATACTACTGAATATACTGCTTGTATATATAACATGCATTTTCAAAGAATAATGCTACATTATTGTCACATTCAATTCTTTCATTACACTGGGAAATTGTATTACATTGCATTGTGGGTATTTTACACAGTGTGCTCTCCCAGAGGAAAAATTTATTTCTCAGAGGTTGCTCTTTTGTGTGTCAGTTGTGTTTGATTTAAGTATCAGTTCTGAGTATTTCTGGGTCTTTGTCTCAGTGAAAATATCTAAGACACTGGAGACTTAAACAAAAGTTTTCATTTGCTACCATTCAACTCTTCATTCATGCTCTACATTTAGCAGAACTAGTATGCTCTTCAAAACAACAGCCATTGTTTGTATTGTGCAGTGGATTTCAGTCCATTGTTGAAACTGTCCTGTCATGAACTACTTGTTGGACAAACAGGCCAGGATATTCAGTTCCCTACAGTTCTGTTTAAGAGCATATTTGTGTTTTAACCAGATTTCAGAGTTGAGCACATTTTTCTGGTTTTGAAGTTGAACTCATACACTCGAATTACAGCACAAATGTGGGAACAATATGTGGCTACATGGTAAAACACGACTCGTCAACAGTCACGCCAGACAGTGTTTTACACCCTGTTCCCAATGAATCCTTTCACACACTCAATTAAAGCATATTTTAATGTTTTAATTGGAGATCCATTATATGCTGTTTGCATACACTTGTGGCTTGTATGGAGATCACTTACGAATAACAGATTCATCAACATTGTCAAGTCTCATTCCAGGAATGGTTTCAGGGTTTCATTTTATTGTTCACTTTTTTTTGAGTGGCTCTTTAAATATAAAATGCCTTAATTTAAGAGACAGTTGGGTTTTAGGAACATTAAGCTGAAGGTGCAGATATTCTGACAGAGTGAGAAACTGTGGTGTGTTTTTAAGGCACGGAGTTCATCAGAGGAGTGTTTTGTTGTGCGTTGGTTATACAAGAATGAATAGTGACTTTTTGACTGATGCCATCAAGCTCTTTTATTTTTCAGACCCGCCTCTCCAACCACTTGCCATGTAGTCTCTTTTTAAAACAGTTCCTGACTCATTTTGATGTTAATAGAATTTGACATTAGCATGTTGTTAAGTGAATGGCACCATAACATGAATATTTAGTCAAATATTACATTTTTAATTAGACTGAAATGGTTTCATATATATCTTTTGGTATAAATAAATATATATAGTCAACATTTCTCTCACTGGGGTGTTTTCTGAGCTCTTCACAATGCATTATGGGATTGCTTTCTTCAAGCAATTTTGACCTTGAAAGTATAGTTCACCCAAAATTTTAATGTCTGTTATCATTTAGTCACCTTTACTCTCATGTTGTTTCAAACACTTTTTCTTTCAAACTCTGTTTTCTTTCATAATTTTCTTTCTTCCACTGAGTACAAAAGGAAACATTGACAGCCTCTGTCCGCATTCACTTTTAATGTGTGGAAACAAGAGCAGCGTCAACATTTTTCAGAGTTTCTCCTCTTGTGCCCCACAGGTTTGGAATGCAGAAGGGAGAATCATTTTTGGGTGAACTAACTTTTAAAAGGCATGCCAGGTGGTAGGTAAGATCTGGGTCAGGTATGAACCAACTTAATTAACGGGATTGAGAATTACCTGAGGCTCAGAAGGACATCAAAGGGGTTTCTCTCTCTCTGCCTCTTCCACGTTCCCTGTTTTCCCGTTATTTTCCTTCCATCTCCTCAAACTCTATCTCCCCCCTGTGTTTTCCATGAACAGAACATGAGCAACACCTGGAATTGCTTTCTCTGCTGTGTTCCCTCTAATGCGGTAGTAAAACAGTAGGGCTTGACTTGGCTTGTGCGCTTGTGGACTCTCTCTTTCTCTCCTCATCCGGATATACCACCTCGTTAAATTAGTCGGTTCAGACAGTACCTCTTCAAAAACATCTCTCATAACCTCAAGGGTATGATGATGTCTTCTTTCAGCAGTGTAAAACAGGAAAAACACCAAGCGTTGTCCATGTTGAATATAGACTTGTTGCGAATCTGCAGTATTGCTCGGTTATATAATCACAATGTTGAATCCAAGGCATCCATTATTTAATATAAGAATTGACAGTGGAAAGGAAAGTGATGGTGCTGGATTATAGATCATTCATTTATGAGCCAAAACTATGAAGCTTCTTTGCTCCTCAACGATTTCTGTATGCGTCAGATGTGTCTTTGATGATGCGAGCTGTAGTTTCACAGAGATACGGACATGCAGCTGCTGCTGTCTCATTTAATGAGGGACCAACAGGAAGCACGTCTCATATGTATGCCCTGTGGACACAGGAAGTGGTTTCATTAAGCCCGAAGTTGAAAAGCAACTGTGAAGAGCATGTTCAGAGTTTTTCTGCCAGGCTGTAGAGACTATTCTTATACCTTATGTCAGAAAAAGAATGCAGACATTTTGTTTGTAAGTGAGGCCTTTAAATAACCATTCATTCAATACATCACTGTTTTAGTTGCTCATATATAGAGTTAGGGATTTGTTGAGGAGAGGTGTACCATTACTTTCTACCATATTTGTCTGGTGGATGATTAAACATGTAAAAAATCCCATGGGCTAACATTGAAGGTGGGAACCAAGCCATATATCGGGATTGGGGGAGTGGGACACCACAGAGACCACATAGCCACACACTATGAACCACTCAGAACACAATAGCAACTGCATAGCAATACTCTATAAACAACTAAGAACACCTTGGTAATTGCATAGCAACACATTGGCAACCCCCCAACACAGCCTAGCATTATGGCGGCAAGTTTTGAACAGCCAGCCACCACTTTTTTAAATAAAGAAAATAAATAAATAAAACAAAAACAAGTTACAGAGGCGAAAACATGTAAAGTACCTCTTAAATAGTGCACATTATATTTCGATATTGGGCATGTGAAAAACACGGTGTGAAAGACTTGCTGCAGCCAGTCACAAGGGTCAGCAGAAGCCACTGAAAGTGAAAATTGCAAAAGGAGGAAAAAACACATAATTTCCTGACTGCACAGCAGAGCCAGTATAACTGCAGCTGAGTCTGCAGATCAGAGCTTGTGAAAGTAATTGAACTAAATGTAAATTTGCTTGGTTTGCACCCGGACAGTTCCTGTAGAAATACACAAGAGCTTTTACACTGATTGAGATTGTTGAGGACGGTGTCAGAAAGTTGCAGGAAGAAAGCAACCTCAAGATGTTTTTCATTTTGTCTTTTGGAGGATCTTAAAGGAACAGTTCACCCAAAATCAAAATTACCTACTGACCCATATTTAGTCCCAAACCTGTGTGGTGCTGTTTATTATCAGGAACACAAGAGTAGTAACTTTTGAAACTTTCATTATTCATAATTATCTTCCCCTTCACCATGTTGAACAGTTGTTGAAAGAAATGTACAACAATTCTTCTAAATTGAACAATTCTTCTATAGCAGCATACAGGTTTGGAAGTATATAAAGATCAGAATAAATAATAACTGAATTTTCTGTTCCTTTATTCCTTTATTACTGAATTTTCTATTCCTGAGCTATTCCTTTAGCTTACCCAAAAATATTAAAATAAATATAAAACAAATATTCCAGAATTCTCAGTAAGGTATTTAATCCATTATTGCAGTTGAGTTGCATTACGACAAAACAGGAATGTCTTTCAAACAAACTGGTGTTGGCAATCAAAAGATGAAAATCAAAGCTAAACAGCAGCACTCCATTGCCGTAGTGACAGTTTCAGGTTTCTCATCAGGTCCCTACACAGACTTTCCCCACGTTTGTTCAGCCGTGCGTTTGGTCTGTGCTCTTGGCTCTGGTGTGGCATAGCACGGGCACAGAAGGCAGAATGAATTGCTGGTGGACGAGTACTGTGGTCATCCTGGCAGCAGTGTGAGCGAAACTGGAACAGAGTAACGTGCTGTGAGGCGTATTTTCCCTCACTCCTGTTTGAGCTCTTACATGAGAGACATGAGTGATTGATAGAGAGAAAGAAAATGTGTCCTGTTTCATCTTCACTCTGAGACAAAGTTCAGTTGCTTGTCTTATAATATCTACACTTGATTTCCAGGAACAGTTGCTGTTGTTGATCAAGAAAATTGTTTCTTTATTAGACTTTGATTTACTCGTCAGATTTGTGTTGTGACATGGGGGGAGGAATCCTGAAAGAATATGAATGAATGAGTGGGTGAGTGAGTGAGAGGGTGAGTGGGTGAGTTAATCAATGAGTTTGTGATTGGTTGAATGTGTAAATTAATTATCAGTTGAACATGTAAGTCAATGAGTAAATGAATGAGTGAATAAATGAGTAATTGAGTGACTGAAGTTAACAAGTGATTGAATATAAATGAGTGAATAAGTGATTAAATGAAAGTGAGTGTATGAATGAGTGAGTGTATCATTTCAGATAAATAGAGATTTCCTTCACCAGCAATATACTTTAGCCAAGTCTCCTTGATACAGTTCAGTATTCACCACTAACATAACTAATCCTTTCATTAAATCAAGTCTTCAACTAACCTGTAAAAGAGCTAATTGTGTGGGGAGTCAACACATACAAACACACAGACACTTATAAGCTCTCACACATCTGTATCTTGTTTCACTTTCAGTCTTCTACCACAACATCTTTCCAGTCTTTAACACAGTGTTCCTGTGTGTGCCTGTGATCACAGAAACACGTGTTTGTGACTGTTTGCATATGTGCGTTTTTGCATGTGTGTGCGTCTATGAATGCTCTGCTCTTGCATGTATTTGCTCAGACTTACAGTGAGGCTGTGTGCGTTGTGAGGCGTTTTCCCATGAGGCCCTTTTAACACACGTCTCTTATTTTCACACATCAGTGACAGCACTGTTCCTTGGCACTGGAGCCTTCCCAGAATGCTTTGCTTGGCTGCGCAGGTCTTGAATTTAGACCTTTTGGTCACTTTAACATAAACATGGTGTTTTTGCAAACTAGATAGACTGACTTGAACCCTGTGCCCTCATTACTACACATCATCTCAACACAACATTTTTGTCATTTCAATTTTGCCTCTTCAGTATTATGATAATGTCAAGCAATCAATTGCAATAATGAACTATACTTTGAACTAACCTGCTAACTTTACATACACAATAGCTAATTACCATACAGGTGACCTTGTGAGACCTTTATCTTCTGGTTTTACAGAATGTAATCAGTGTAATCTCCGTTTCTCTGCTCTTTCTAGGTGGATTTCTAAAGAACAGAGGCTGGAGAATTATGCAGAAGACTGTGAAAAGATTTGGAACAACATAATGGCTAAATACTCAATAGGAAACAATTTGCTAATCACTCACTAGTACCATTAAAGTCCTGGACAAATGCCTTTTCAACAACACTGAATAAAGGTGAAGAAATGAATAGCAAATAAAAAGCCCCCAAAGTTGCTTTGAACAGTAGCTTATGGATTACAGCTATGGAGATCTAATGACAAAACCTTATTCAATGACTGTTTTTTCACTGTGGGTCATATGGAGCACTGTAGAATGGTGCATCCATTCCAGACATTCTCTCAAAGGCCTGTCACACTACCTCCAAGAAGAATAAGGAATTTTCACCAGACGGAGATATGTGTGTGTCACTGCTGGCCCAATGGTTCATTTGACTGGACAGGGAACTAACAGGTCCTTGAGAAGGAGGAAGTGGCTGTAACTTGACCCATGAAGAAGTATGTGGATGAGAAACCAGGCTGCAGTTTAAAGAAAGGGTGAATTTGGGAATAGACAGTAGTTTTGGACAAATTTGTGCTACTGCTGGGAAATATGTTACTTTAGTCAACAGAAAAAACACAAACTGTTTGATATTAAAGACACAGTGGTAAGTTCATTAAATCGGTTCAGGTGTAGGCGTTTTGGCTGATCTTTGGTTCTTGTTTTAAATGAGTTGCAGGGTTGCGCCAGCTTTTTTAAACTACGTCATTCTGCCCACCTACTTGTTGAGGTTCTCAGTGATGCTGCGTAGGGGTCTGCTGACCTGGCTCTCACGTGTGGGTGTTCTGTTAGTGGTGGTGTGCTGTTGTCTTTCTCTCCTCTATGTCATCACCTGCAGCCCCCATGCTGATGAGCCCATGGCTGGGCTACCCCTAACCAGGGCTGGAGGTTTGGGGATGGCAGGTGGTCCAAGCAAACCAGGTGGAGTTGGAAGTGCCCCCATTGACCCAGCTGGACGAGAAGGGTTCCAGGCTCTACTACAAGAGCGAGAAGAACAGCATCGACAGCATATTTCCAGCTTGAAAAAACAAATCGCTCAACTCAAAGAAGCTCTCCAAGAACGCAGCGAACAACTCAAGGGCATGCAGAACCCTTTGGAGAAGACTGCTGGAAGGGGCACAAGGGGTGACGTGATCGAAGACCACAGTCGTAGTGACCTCCAGGAGTTTCTACGCAGCCAGGTCAACCGGGCTGAGGTACATGCTGGGGTACGGCTTCCGAGCGAGTATGCGGTAGTGCCATTTGAAAGCTTTACCCTACAGCGTGTCTACCAGCTGGAAATGGGGTTGACCCGACACCCTGAGGAGAAGCCAGTGCGGAAGGACCGCAGGGATGAGCTGGGGGAGGTGGTGGAGAGCGCGCTACATGCCCTCAATGCACCAAACCAGGCAGGAGACAAAACAAAAGCAGGCAAGGTCTACACCCCATCTGATTTTATAGAAGGTAAGAGGACAAATGACACAATTAACATCTGTTAGCATCTGCTACTTATAAATGGCTACATGCAGTATAGGTAAACACAGCATGAGTCCTTTGATTATTTGAAGCTTCATATATATTTATATAAATTTAGATTTATATATAAATATATTTGTATTGTAGCTTCTGAATCAACCAGTAGCATAAGTTTTGGGCAGGGCTATCTGTTTATCTGAATAATTGGGGTGGGTTGTAGGATTGTGTGGGAAACGTGTTTGGAAGCATTGTTTTTTTGTTCGTTGGCAACAGGGGCGCTAATAATTATAACCTTCATCATTAATTCTGTGCCAAGAAAGAAACTGTATTAGAAAGGAAATCTCTGGGCCAGTATCCAGATATTTAGTGTACAGCTTGTCAGTCATGTTTAAAAAAGTTCTGTAGCAAAAGTTCATCTGAAGCAATGTGCAAAAGTTTGTTTTCCATTGTTTCTTGCATCCTCATAGCCAAATGAGCTAAACAATAGCTCATCCTGCAGCAGCATGCTAACACACTAAAGCAAGGACATCCTGTGATGATGGTCTATGAGCGCCAATGACTACAGGAAATATACGCAGCTGTTTTAAATTAAGAGCTGTGTCATCTCTGCCATTCCTCTAGAGAAAAAGTGACACATCTCTGTGGTTATAGACTTTACAGGAAATGCATTATTCATGTTGCTATGCAGCTTTCACTCATAAAAACAGGGTTCTCAGCACTTAAAACTGAAATCTTAGATTAAGGACCATGGTGCAACTTGCATATACAAACTTTCAAAAGATCATCTAAGTAGGTGTGATGAACCAGTCAGCTAAACTGTAAACGAAGCGATGATTTACTGTAATTGAATTAACATATATTGGTTGCACTCTAAGGTGCATCTAAATTTGCATACTTGTGCACTATTGTACACCATTTTGTAGCATAAATGGCACCACCAAGAAGAACATTTCAATCTGAGTCTCCTCAAAGCTCTTATTTTCCTGTATAATTAAGTAGACCTACTTTAATTACACCAACAATGGAGTTGTGAAGAATCCAAAGACAGCCAAGCGCAAACTGAGGGTGCACACTGCTCTTAACTCTTGTCTGCCCTGAAGACTTACAACTCAGTGTCCAGACACAATGTCAATTTAATCAGCCTTACTCAGCTAACACTGAGCAAGACCAGATAAAGAATAATGTTGTGATGTTTCTTTATGAAAAACACAGGAAACGTAACCATCAGTCAAGAATATTTACAGAAAGCATATCCTTCTGCACACAAAATAACACTCCCACCCCATCTATTGAGGTAGTTGTATTTCCTGTGCATGTTATCTGTTTTGGATAACTCTATGTATTACTCCTTTACTCAAACTAATTTTATGGTGCCACTGTCTCTTTTAAGGAAGGAGAGAATACTCCACATCATTCTAAAAGCACGACTTTACCAAGATAATGTGATTAATGTTCTGTCACTCAAAATGATTTTGACATTACTGCTGCATCTTATTTATCTCATTTTATGTGTTTTTTGATGCCAGTTTACTCACACTATGCACTTTAAACTACGCCTGAGTGCATTTGACCCCTAAAGTCCGGTTAGTTTGGTGTGATCACTCCAAACATGCCTGGGCACAGTTGGTTTAACTGTGCTCTGGTCGGCTTGAAGAGGTGGGCCAGAGCACAGTTTAATTGGGCTTGGGTGCGGTTCACATGTAATGTGATCACTAACTGTGCCAGAGCACGTAACGGCTACTCATCATTACGACAACAAACACCTATTATTACTTAGATAGTACATTTTTCAGTTAATTTAATTAATTGTCTAATCAATATATGTGTAGAATGGAAGATACGGGATATATGAAAATACTTTAATGGTTCTTGCTTCTCTTGACAAACAGACAGACAGACAGACAGGCTTTATTAATAGTACAGTCTAAGGCTTTTCCCACAAATTTGATACCTATTTACTGTTACATCCACACACTTTCTTCTGTAGATCATAATACAGTGTCACCACCAGTAAAGTAACTGTTCTACCAAAGCTAATTAGGCATGAAGCTGAATTTTTTTTTGTTGCCTCAAAAAGACAAGAGTCATTGTGCTTTTTATAGCTCTATCAAAAGCCAAACACTGATACAGAGGCTAAACAATAGAAATTTTGATGTTGTGTTGTTCACATCTCTCTGATCGGAATCACTTTATGAATGTTTTACAGAAGCATGAAAGTTTTTCGTAAAATCCTGTTTATCATGCTCTCCATGCATGAACACCTTCCAAATGCTTTCATGTCCCGAGGCCAGTGAGCAGACATGAGAGCAGGATCCCAGATGCCATGCTGCCTCTGTTATTTCAAAATGTTGTTATTTGTTGTTAATTGTTATTATAATCTGTTGTTTTCATATTGACATTTTGTAATTTTGATTGGTTTGTGCCCTGGCAAACCTGAGAAAGCTTTGAGATCTGTGTCAAGATCCCATTTAAAACTGTAGAGGAGATGCATGTGAGATTACTGATATCTGAGAAACAGGAGATTTGATAAACTTCACCATACATTTAGAAAAAGTCACCACTTGCTCCACTTGATGCTGATTGCTGAGTATGAGAAACAGTTATGAAAATGACATTGATTTAAAATCAATTCCTTTAAAACGAAGATAAATTATTTCAAAGTCATGTACAGATTTGTGAAAGGTTTAAGTACAGCTGTTTTTTGTGTATATGCATTTGTATTTGTGTGTTATATGTATTTGTACATTTGTGTGTTCATCCTTGTTCTGTTTGTCCTCAAGGTTTATTTACGTTATTTTTTTGTACAGTTTGTGTGTGTGTATGTCCATGTGGGTGTTTGGAAAACCATTCCTTTTCTTTACTGTTCTCAATCTGGTCTCATGGCCACAGGTATCGCCCGCACAGAGAAGGACAAGGGCACACTGTATGAGCTGACCTTCCGTGGCGAGCAGAAGAAGGAGTTTCGCAGGCTGGTTCTCTTCCGGCCCTTTGGCCCCCTCATGAAAGTAAAAAGTGAGCTTGTGGAGACGGCCAACATGCCTATTAACATTGTGGTGCCTTTGTCCCAGAGAGCCGACAAATTCAGACAGTTTATGCACAACTTCAGGTATAATGTTTTTATTTGTTCTTTATCATCTTCTGGAACCTATTTTACTCTTTACCTAGTACTAATTTTAGTTACCAAAAACATTGTATTTAGCTGTGCCCAAAGTTTACATGAGTGTACATCATTTACATCAGTGTAACTGCATGATTGCAGTTTAAACTATTTTTAAAAATGTCTGTTTTCACAAACCCTTTAAAAATGAATAGAAAATAAATTAGTTCATGTGTTATTTAGTTTGACTTCCTGAGTTTGTTGATATGACCTGCTGAAGTTGACATTTTCTGAAGATTGTGGACTTTTTTTCACTATGTTTTGGCAAAGAAAATGTTTTCATTCACAGTCAAACTTTCTCTAACCACTGGAATCATCTCTTAAAGGTTATTTTACATTTAATTGCTGTCTTTTTAATAAGTGCCTTGAAGCAGTGTTTAAATGATGTAGAGTGAATTAAAATATATGTAATGAACCCTTTAACCTCACTCTTATTTCAGAGGCAGGAGAGGTCAGACAAGTGTATTTTGAGATATGGTCAACTGTTTGCCAACGCATCGATCAAAATAATCTGTTGTGCCAGTTACATGGTAGCACAGCTTATAGAAAGTGTGTGTACTAGGACTCCTTACATAAGGAAATGTAAATATGTATGTAAATGTTAATTAATTTGAAACTGAGTTTCAATTTTCCACTGTTTGGAATAACATACAAACTAACACCATTGGTTAAGCCAATGTTGTTGTGTCACTCAAACCACTCGAAAATGCCACGGAAGTTAACACTTCCCTTTGTATGTTGTTTTTTGTCACTTTTTTGTATGCTCTAATGATATAAAACAGAAGGCAACCAGCTAGCATTCATCCTGAATTAACTCTCCAGCTGACAGGTCAATATAGCACACAAACAAACCAACATAAATCACATTGTCATTCCGGACCTAAAGTGTCTCTGAAGATTTACCAGCCTTGTGTTTGTTGTGTATTGGGCATAAAGAGATAAATCACAAATCATGTGTTGGTCTGAAACATTTGTAACACATCTATCAAAGTGTGTCGGCTTCAGATCTGGAATGTCACACCAGGGCTGCAGTCTCTGTGTGTTATGCTCACTGTGCCCTGTGGGGTGATATTAGCTTGAGCAAAATTTGCAATAGTGTCATCATAACTCACAACTGTCTTGCTGTCCGCTGTCTATGTAGGCAGCTGCCTTTTGAGACAGCATTGACATGGAACAAAATGTACTATGCTTCCTTACAATTTAGCTGTAAGAAGGTATCTTAAAAGTAACATAAATATACCTATCATTTGGAACACCCTTCATATTAAAAATTTGCCTTTAATGACCTAAATACTGTCTAGGTAGGCAGCTTACTAGATTTTAGAACAAACCTATACGCTCCACCCACAAATGCTTTGTAGGTTTTGCTGTAGTAATGAAAAATATAAGTTTCCCCGTCAGCATCACAGTAAGGATCTCACACTAATTTGTTTTAATGAGAATGTGCTTTGGGAATCTGTCAGGATAATGCATTCATTTGCACTGCACTGATTATATTTGTCCTCTCTGGTTTTCTCTCAGACATTTCTGAAGTCAACAAAAATAGTTCACAAATGTCCCTGTTGTGTTGATGCAGCTGGAGTGCTGACCTCAGTGTTTATCTGTGTCTGTGTGTCTCTAATGCTGTGCATTTCCACAGAGAGGTGTGTGTGAAGCAGGACGGGCGGGTACACCTTACTGTGGTTTACTTTGGAAAGGACCAGATGAATGAAGTCAAAGGAACTTTGGAGAACACATCGAGGTACAGCATCTTTGTATACGTGTGTGCCTGAAAGTGTGTGTGTCTGCACAAAGTAGCAGTTAGGGTTGAGGTTAACGCTGTGAAATTTACAGGAAATTAGAACCAGAAAGGTGTCACAAGTTCCTTCCAGTAATCTCTGCTCCACTGCATTATGGGTATTGTTATTATTATATTGTGTTATATTATGTTATATTATATTATATTATATTATGTTATATTATGTTATGTTATGTTATGTTATGTTATGTTATGTTATGTTATGTTATGTTATGTTATGTTATATTATATTATATTATATTATATTATATTATATTATATTATATTATATTATTACACTACTGGACTCCATTAGCAGTGTTATGACTTCCAGTCTCCCTGACATCCAGTCAGTGTGAAAAAAACAGGTTGCTCCGGATTCAGCCCAGAGGCAGATGAAATCAGCGGAGCAACTGACTGCCTGGAATTCAGCCAGACTCATGCTTTGATAGCTCTCTGCATTGCAGTGGATAATAGACATTTGTCAATTGGCATTAAGGAAAGGTTTTTCTTGATGCAGAAATATTAAAATGTCTCCATAAACGTTTTGTTTCCAACGTTTTGTTTTGGTCGAACAGGTTGTTCAGAGGCTTTTCTGTACTGCGTTCACACAGAGGCTTTTCTGTACTGCGTTCAGTAGGAGAACAGCATTTTGAAGGGATTTGTTTGACAAAGTAAGAAGAAATCTTGTCCTCATACTTTTCTGGAAAGCAAGGGCTGATAATCAGCGCTGTCCTTGTTCCTTCTGTGGGAATTCATTGGCTTCTCTGTGGTACAGAAAGCAAGGGAGATTAGTTTCCTTCTGTACTTCAGCTTAAGTGGGTTCTCCACAATTTCCTGATTATTCATTCCTTTGGAAAGGCTAGAGCTAATTGTTTGAAATTCCCAGCAGTTCTGAATGTTTGTTTCTGGATTTCCTAAAGACATTAAAATTAGGCTTCACTGCACCCATAGTACTTTATGAGTCCAGAAATAACATGGATTTTCAGCAGCTGAAAGAATCTAACCCACAAACAAGTTAGTTAACGCTTGATACACTTGGTTTTTTCATACTGACTGATAAATATAATTTCAAATATTAGTTTTGAAACCATAGCGCTCAACATGGTTATGCGAACCTTTCATCTCTCTTTCATGACTCTCAAACCGTGTCTACACTGCGAGTAGTGCAATGTGATGCAACGAAACTAAATCACTTCTGTCATACAGAATGTTTACTGAGCTTGGTGCAATGCATCATGGGAATCTTAGGAGGCAGTCTAATTAAATTGCCTACCTTTTGCAACAGCCTTAATATTCTGAGGGGGACAACATTAATATATAATTTGCATATAAAATACATTATATCATAAACAAGATGAATAATTATAAATGATTACATACTCAACACCAACAATTTCTGATTTTCCATGTATATTTTGTTTAGGTATCTTAATCATAAAACAGTATTATTGCTCACAGTTACTATTACTTAATCTTGCCCACACTTGACTGCAGTATCTGACTGTATAGTTGCTGCATTGTGCTGCTGCTCATTTACATGAATGCTGCTTAACTTCTTCACTGAAAACAGCCACATCACATCACTGACAGTGTCTGGCACTCCTCATGGACACAGCTGTCTACTCTACAGACATTTTTTATTTTATTGGTAACTAGTTTTATTTTAACATTTTTATAACGCATTACTTGCTTCTGGGTCCATACAAAAAGAGTAAATGTGTACTGTTTTATCTGCAATAAGGAATACAACATGACAGTGATATGATCAGTCACATGACATATATGGCTCAGGTGATTGGCTTAAAACAAGTTTATGATATTGAGTGGCAAAAGATAGAAATGCTAATAAATAGCTCTCCTCTCCGCTGTAGACTTTGTTAGTCAACCTATTAGAGAAGCTCTAATCATATAATAGCCACAAAATGTTCCCATTGCCATGCCTGTATTTATATCTATTATGTCATGATGGATTAATTGCATTGGTGTTGAAACAGCATGCAGCTGTAATTAGCATTGGGAATATCTGGCAGTAAATATGTAATTCTGGAGCTGAAAATGTCCTTAGTAGCTTCAGCTGAAAGCCTCCTCACTATTAACATGCAACTTTCACGGTTATCACTGCCTGATTTTTAATACTTGGCACGCAACGCACAAGCTTCTGTTTTACACTGCGTAACATGTTGAGATCATCTGCCTCTGTCCTCACAGTGCAAAGTAGGTTGATGTGGCTGATTTATGTGAATATTGATGTTCTGCACTTACTCATAATGATATAACCACCATTAAACTTAAGACAGAGGCATAATCTGCTACTTGATTACATGTTTTTTCTATTAAGTTGTTCATGGAGGTTTAAATTGCTTTACTTAGAAATGGAACGGTTATGGAAACTGTTACTGTGAGAGCTTGTGCAGACTCACCTATGTTGAGAAATTTCTGATGTCAAAAGTTGCCAAACTAGGTTGCAGAAATGTTTCTGTGTGCTATGAATCATGGTCAGAGAAAGGAGGTGCTGCTTTATCTAAGACACGCTGCCCTATATTCTGTATTGGTCTAATAACAAACCCATAGCAAGTGCAATGTCCTGCCAGTTGAGCTACAGGAAAACTATACAGGAACAAACCATGCATGTTCATTTGTGTAGGCTGTTGTGGCATATGTGTCTGTTTGCAGGGAAAAGTGAATCAATACACATGAATAATTTGTGTTTATTTAAGATGGGAAAGAAGGGAGAGTGTGGGTAATGCTGCATTACACAGGACAGCTGGTTTATGTGAATATTGACGTTCTGCACTTACTCATAATGATATAACCACCATTAAACTAAAGACAGAGGCATAATCTGCTACTTGATTACATGTTTTTTTCTATTAGGTGGTTCATGGAGGTTTATATTGCTTTACCTTGAAATGGGACAGTTATGGAAACTGTAAATCTGAGAGCTTGTTTAGTTCTTCAAGCTCCAGGGTCCATGAAGCTCAGACCTGAAATATTATTCACAAATTAAAAAAAATATGTCTACTAATATTAATAAATACATGCCGACAGAAGACATTTTAGGTGGCTTTTATTAATGGAAAAAGCTTATATATTGGCTAAATGGTGTTTTTGCTTTTACATACACTAATGGTTAGGGGACAGAAAATATCATTAGCCTGGGCTAAAAACAAAGGAAGTCTATGAGATGTCCTCAATATTATAGTAATAGTGTGTGTTTGATATTACACATTAGCCCGAAGCTAAAGTGAAGTGAAAAATGCAATGACTCAGCTGATGGAATGGAGGTTATCCTAGACAGTTCCCAGCCACTGAAAACAAACCATTATCGAACAAAAAAAGAAGTCTTTTTATTTGCCTGATGGCAAATTAAATCTCACATGTGCATACTGAAATGCTTTGGGCTTATTCCAGATCCGTTCTGCTAATGTGACTAAAATAAAATACTGTTTACCTACTATGTGTAACTGCTCCAAATCCGTACAGAATCCCCTATGTTGAGAAATTACTGGCGTTAAAAGTTGCCAAACTAGGTTGCAGAAATGTTTCTGTTTGCTATGAATCATGGTCAGAGAAAGGAGGTGCTGTTTTATCTTAAACACATTAACATATATAAAAAATTTTGTATTGGTCTAATAACAAACCCATAGCAAGTGCAATGTCCTGCCAGTTGAGCTACAGGAAAACTATAAAGGAACAAACCATGCATGTTCATTTGTGTTTACAAGGTTGTGGCACCAGTGTTCTGTTGCTTGTTGTTGATGATCTTTTATGATTTTCTGTTTCCTTAACAATGTAATAATAATAATAATAATATTGTAGCCAATTTAAATAGAGGGGAAAACTGGGTTTTAAAGCTGTTTAAACCTGTGACCTTTGTCTTTTAACCATAATATAAATCAAAGGGTTTTTAAACTTTATTAATTAGAGGTGCTTTGATACAGAATATTGCTTTGGCTCAAGAGTTAGGGACTTGAGCAAACCTCTAACCCTAATTTTTAAGCTTTGGTACTAATCTTGTGACTTGTTAGGGGAAATATCCTTATTTCTTTACAGTTTTTCCTGCTGGATGATAGAACAAGTAAAAACATCCATTAGATTTACATTGAATTGTAAACTCTAGTCATATCTAGACACCAGAGTATCATTGGCTTGGGAATGGACTGTTTAATATTGGACCAGTGAGCAACCTAGAACCTTCCAACAGCTGTCCAGCCAGTTCCCTCCCAGCCATCCTGGAAAACTCTATAGCAATGAGCTAAAATCATTCAGAAAACCTTTACAACCACATAACATTCTGGCAACCCACAACACAGCAACCTAGAATTATGGTAGTGAGTTCAACATGGGCAGGCACACTTCAAACTAAATAAATATGTAAATCACCACATATTTGTTTTGTTTGGTTTGGTTAACACCTTGTTGCCAAATGCTAAATCATTCAGTAACAGAACTGTATAGATATAATAGCAGGTATTATGCACCTTGTCTGTCTGCATTATGCTGTTATACATCAATTTGGGTTAAGTCCAAAGCTGAATTTTAATCATCTATATATATATATGTTGCTGATTGTATTCACAGTCACATTCACAGCCAGCCCTGACCGTATATGTCAGTTATTCCCTTTATCAATGAGGACTAATGCAGGTCACGCTATAAAATCCACACCTGCCATCAATCACAGCACATCTTCCTGTGCTGTCACAAACAACTCAATTTCTCTGCAAAACAGACACCACAGCATAACACGTTGTGGAGAAAATGTAATCAGGGAAACATTAGTGAAATGTCACTCATGCGATTTCCATTAAGTGACAGCTGTGGTCTTACCTCATCACTATATGCATGCACAAAATGAAATCAAATTTTCAAAGACACAAAGGACAAATCATGTTTATACCTTTCCGCCTTGCTAGAATATAGAATAAATAATCAACTAAAATTTAAGAAACATGGAGAAATGTGGAGAAATGATAGTTTTTTAAAATAAAGACATAAAAGAGGTGTTAAGCTATTTTTGTCCTATTTCGTTTGAAATAAAATACAATGGTATGTTAGTGGATGTATTGTATATTATGTACATTTTAACTGATTAATTTGATTTGATCTGTATGAAGCTATCGGCGTCCCTACCAAGGTCTTGGTCTCTAGCAGGTGAATATAGTTTATCCTAGGCAAATTTTTACAGTGCAGATAAACAACAGCCAGAGTAAGGGGGGCAAGGTAAAACACAGGGAACTGCATAGAAAATGACCTGCTAGGACACAGTGATGAGAGAGGCGGGCAGAACAAAGTACGGCTACAATCCCATTAAACTAGTCCTCCACACGGCTGATGTGTGTCATGCTCGCCAAGAACTGGCATTGCGATTAGGTTCACAATTTATTTACATATTTATTCATGTTACACTGGATTTGAATATTATGACTATAAAAGTAAAACACATGGAAAAGTTAACATTGTTTTGGCTGATTTCCTGATCTTCTGCCATCACAAATAGCCAAAAATATGAATGATTCGTTTTCTTTTCCCACTGAAATTCTATTACGAACTCTGACTAGCTATCAACAAGCATGCAGTTCGGAGAATGTCATTTTTTTGTGTCTGGTTGTGCAGGGAGCTAAACTTCCGTAACTTCACGCTGATTCAACTAAACGAGGAGTTTTCCAGGGGTCGAGGACTGGATGTGGGTGCTCGTGCTTGGAAGGGAGGAAATGTCCTGCTCTTCTTCTGTGACGTGGACATCATCTTCACAGCCGACTTCCTCAACACATGTCGCTTGAATGCCCAACCTGGTGAGAGAAAACTGGAAAAACTGTATATGTATACATTATAATATGCTTTATAATATGCATTTATATATTGTGTCAGTGTTTTTAAACTTTAAAAGTAAGTATGTTCCAAAACCAAGTGAAGCACTGAACACAATGCATTATGGGATTTTTTTCACCAAGGATACATGCTGTCCTATTTGGCCAAAAGGAGTTATCTTAAAAAGAAAATAATCTTAGAAAACAGCACAAATACCTACACCTTTTATGCCTATGATGTCCTATAATGCCTACATAGGTAACTACTGTATACGTATGTGAGAGAAGATAATTGTCTAATGATACAGTGCTTAAAACAACATATGACCAGTTTTAACTATATAATAATATACTATACTTCTATAAAATACTTTATAATATACTATGAAGAATTCTGCTTTGACTAAACTGGTGCATAGCAAACTACGGTATATAATTGTGTTGTTTTCTTTCTCTGTTGTAGGAAAGAAAGTGTTTTACCCAGTTCTGTTCAGTCAGTACAATCCAGCTGTAATCTACGGTGGCCATGATCACATTCCCCCTGTGGAACAGCAGCTGGTAAAGCAGCTCAGTTTCATAAGAGATTAAAATGGTTCATTTTGATATGATTAACTGCAGTATTGTGATGGAATACACACGTTTGGCATTGAGATTCTGAATGTGTACAGATCTTGATCTTGTATGCTGATAACACAGATAGCATAAGGTCAATTACAAGAGTACTTCTGTGTTCAAACCTGTGTGTTTTTCATGCAGATTATTAAGAAAGACACTGGCTTTTGGAGGGACTTTGGCTTTGGAATGACTTGCCAATACCGGTCAGACTTCATCAATATAGGTACAATTTCCCTGAAGCAATTTACTTAGTTTGACATGGTTAATCAAATTGATGTCATTCATGGTAACTGTGCTAAACATTATTTAACAATATATAAATAAAGTGTTTAATACATCTGCTGCATTTCTATACTGGTATCTAAAGCTGCAATGTGTAATTCTTGCCTCCCTATTGGCATCTCTGCTTGAAACATAAAGTTACAGGTAATGTATGTACTTATGGTATGTACTTATGTTTACGTATGTTAAAGTCAGACTGATATTTCCAGAGAAATCAGACCCGGCAGCTGAAATTATAAATCATTATTCTAAACTTACTGTTGTGAATCAGGGTAAGATAAGACAGTTTTGAACTCTGATCTGCTATGTACTTGTTTAATAACAGTTTTTGTTTATTTTAACCAAAAAAGTCACAGATTGCAGCTTTAAAACCAAAGCTAATATGCGTAATTGTTCATGTGTTAAAGCCCTTCAATCTCGTTTTGCTTTATGCAAAATTAAAACAGCATAAATCATCAGATGACAGAGATAATCTCAGAATAAAACAACAGTTCTTCCTGTGAGAATCAGATCCCATGAGTTCCCACAAGTTAATCGATTACCTGTCTGGACATATAACATCAGTTGATACAACAACAAGGGCTAATCGTGTTACTTGCAGAGTGTGTGTATAGTGTGTGTTCCAGGAAATACACAGAATGCAGACAGTCTACAAAGTGCAAGTGCTTCAAAGAAATTCAATACTCCATTTTTACACACAATTAAACACATACAAAAGCTACATTATGCTACAGACAGCAAACTGTACAAGGAAATTGTAACAATCAATACAGAATGAACAAACACACGAATATACAGATACACACAAAAACAGTAACATTTTCCTAACATTTGCTTTCTGTTGATGTTAGTATTGTAACTGACTACATATGCTTTAACATTGGGAGATGTGTCAATGTGTAGTTCTAAAGGATCTATTTTAGTTTGACCTTAGTGCACCAAAAATATGAAATAAATAAAACAGTCTATATAGATTTACTGTAGATTTCAATGTTACCTGACAATATTTTTTACAGTGTATGTTCACCAGCTCTCAAAATAACAGTTGATGTTGCAGCTGTTTCAGACTCTTTATGGAACAAACCGTTTTAATAATAGCTTTTAATGATTATAATGACTATATAATCATATAATAATTATAATTATAATAATTTTACTAATTATTTTAATATCCTGAGAAAGGTTGGAACTATTTTAAAACCACACCAGCGGGCTGAGCTTTAACCAGTATTTATTGCTGTGAAAAATGTCATAGCGTTTCACTGCTTTAACCTGTTTTTCATCTCTTTAACTATCTCCTGTTCTTGCAGGTGGTTTCGATGTGGACATTAAAGGCTGGGGTGGCGAGGACGTCCACCTGTACAGGAAATACCTCCACAGTAATCTGCTGGTAGTGCGCTCACCATCTCGTGGCCTCTTCCATCTGTGGCACGAGAAGAAATGTGCTGACGAGTTGCACCCGGATCAGTACAAGATGTGCATGCAGTCCAAAGCCATGAACGAGGCCTCGCATGGACAGCTAGGCATGCTGCTGTTCCGGCACGAGATCGAAGCACACCTCCGAAAACAGAAACAGCGAAGTGGAGCCAAAAAAGCTTAAAGCATGTTACCCTTCCCTGCCCTGTAGTGTCACTCATTGTTATAGGAATAGTTCACCCAAAAATATAAATATAATTATTGACTTATTGATATTCTCATCATTGTTCTGACTATTTTTGTGTGAAACAACAATTTTTTGTCATTTTGTGTGACATTCCCAGTCCCCATTCACTTTCATTAAATCAAAAAGAGTGGTTATTGGTATTCTTTATCTTATAATAAAATGTAGCTTTTGTGCTGCACATAAGAAAAAGTAATACGGGTTCAAGACGACATGAGGGTAAGTAAATGATGACAGGATGTTCATTTTTGGTTGCCCTGTCCCTTTAAATTACAGTTTTGGAAAGATTGCACAAATGCACACACATAAGCAAACCCAAACACTGAGATAACTAAGAGACACCACAGGAACAGAGCAACAGACACACATTCTTTAAAGATAACACAGTCAAGCGTGGGTGTGCAGAATATAACCTTCAAGTCTCTATATTGTCTTTTGAGTGTTATAAAATCATCTGCAGTATTATCTAGATACAGCACATGACGTAATATGTAATGCACTTCAGAAAGAATTTTTTTTATTTAAGCATCATACTGATATTGAAGGTTAGACACTACCTGGTACAAATGTAGTGTTCAGAAATCAGCTTAGCAAAAGCATAGACTGTGTGTGTGTGTGTGTGTGTGTGTGTGTGTGTGTGTGTGTGTGTGTGTGTGTGTGTGTGTGTCACATTGTTAAGTGTTACAATACTCTGGTCTCCCACGTCAGGCTAGTAATTGCAGTTGTTTAGCATAATACAATATAAAACAAATGCAGGAATATATATACAGTAATAAATATACAGTAAATACAGTATTCTCCTTTTTAATCATTTATGAGATTGGTTACGTGAAGTGGTAAATACATGTCAAGGGTTTAACAGAGTCGAAAACATGTTCTGGACATTCTTCAAGAATAACATTGATTATGGGCTTTGTTATACATGATGGTGGAAAATGCAAAGACACAAAGTGAAGAATGTATAAAATTGCCTTATTGCCTTGAAATATAAGAGCTTGTTAATTGTTTGACCAGTAAGAAACATACTTAAGGATGTCATGTATGTATCTAGATGTGACGACTGATCTAATATTTTATATGACGAGTGGTTCGAAGAACTGCAATTTCTTTTTTGTTTTGAGGGGTTACCTTTTTGCTCAATTGATGATGTGATGCCACCTAGTGGTTACCTTTATTACAGTTATGTGTGACTATATGGTATTGCAGGGTCTTACCCTTCCATATACTTAACACTCCCCAAGAAACTTCAGAGCTTTTATTTGAAGTTCAGACAGAATATACAAGCCTGATGTCATATATATCAAAGCACGCTCCAGGTGAAAAGCACACACTGTTTTTCATTTGCATTTACATTTATTCATTTAGCTTTTACCCAAAGTGACTTACAAAAGACGAGAGCATTAAACATTTTGCTTTAAAAACCAACAAGCCAGGCCCGGAACTATGTAGAAGAGTTGTAGGAAGAATTATTTATTGAGGGACAGAGTGCCTTTACTGTATGTCCTTTTCAGCCCCAAAACGTCATGGTCATTTGTCTATTTGTGTTTTTTAAATTTTGAGGCAACTTAACTCAGATTTATTGTAAGCTAAAGGATTTTGATTTATTGAGAACAAAGCAAAATAAAGTGAAGAATGTGACACTAATTTTCATGCGTCTCCATTTATTTCAAGTGTTTAAAATGTGCTGAGGCAACATCACTGATCAGTGCAGAGGTTTTCAGCGAGGTTTAGAGTTCAGTTTAAGCCCTTATTAATCACACCAGACTACACTGCAGGACTAGTGAAACAAATTGTTTTGTTTAGTCTTCACCTAGATGGCAGTATTTCATCATTATTGTATTTCACCGGCGTTTTATTCCCACTCCATGCTCATCATGTGACTGTGTATTCCAATTTTATTAACTACAAAGTCTTAATACGTTTCTATTAATTAAATGTTCCGTAATTGGTCTGTAAATAAAAAATAATGTCAGGTTTATCAAACAAACCTGTCAAAACAGTAACTGCGTAAGCGTATGATTCAATATAATGACTTAATTTGCTTAATTATAGTAAAATTATAATTCATCCTTCAACCTCTTAACAGTAACCCATTTTTCATGTTTACTATTGACGTCTATCAAATAAAGCATAGCCAACCGCACCCCCAAAAAATAAAATAATACAATTGTTTATTATGAATTTACTATAGCTGCAGCTAAAATTATATGTTTATTATATAGTTGACCCTGTGGTTTTATTGTGTTCATTTATTCACCGAACAGCACTAGCAGGATGGTTATTGGTATTTTACTTTGTAGGATAAATTACATTTAAGAGGGGTTTGAACTAGGTTTTTCAAACCAAATATACAACACCGGTACAAAATAAAGCACATTTTGTACATGATCATTTGACTTGAAACTTTACAGTAACTGATGCAGATATAAAGCCTTTGTGACAACTTCCACGTGACAACTTCCCGCGGTGTCAGCCATTATTTATACATTAGTTATGTTAATCAGAAACAGGTTTTAAAACAAAGCATAATAACAAACAAAAAAACCATTTTCCAGCCACTGACGACATTTATTTAACATTATTGAGCCGGTGTTTTTTATCAATGGTGGGTGCAGCCTGTTTCTTATAATGCAGAGAGTCACGTGATTGGTTCTGATCACATCAGCTGTCGCCCGTCATGACAGCCTGCAGAAGCTCGCCAACGTGCGGCGCGCGGACTGCCCTACATCCAGCGACCACCCGAACCCTTACCTGCCGACCATCCGGACCTTCATATGTCGGATCATCATCGTTTATTCTTCTTCTCAGTCCATATCTCAAGATCTCCAGCAGAACCGCTCGCGTTATCTTCTAAACGACCGATTACTAGTCGCCATTACGCGGTCAGTGTTAACGAGTCTTTCAGCTCGCTCTGCTGCGCGTCTCTGTACTTTGTTTCAGCAGATCGTTAGAGGTGGACGCTCCGTGATTTTGTTCACAGTGGGGACAATAAGGACGCTTTATATAAAGCCGCTGTTATCTGACGTGACACACGAGGACACGTGCAACAATGTTCGAAACCAGAGGAATTCCCTTTATATTGCTTGACATCGTGTGTCTGATACTTGGTGAGTATCGTTTTGTTCATTGTCTCTTTTTCATTTCAGATCATATCTTGTGTTTTGCCCATTTGTAACCTTATAGAGGAATGTCAATCATTTCTAACACGTAACCTATATAAGACAAGCCGCAGACTTGAGGCTGGAAATCGGCTGATGTTAAAGAAAACAATATTCCTGATCGTGGATGCGGGGCGTATCTGGACCCCCGCATCCACCTTAGTTTTTTGTTGTTTTAAGTCCTGTGAACAGAAACATTGTTTCCATGCATGTTACTTAAGAGCATGGGACTCAACATTGCAACAATGTTACTCACACAGTAACCACACACAACACCCACAGTGTGCGTCAGAGTGCGTACTGGAGCCGACTTAAACCCTAGTGAAGAAGAGCCATCTATCGTGCACTATCAACAATGTCCGTAATAATAGGGCGTTACCTGTGCGCAGTCTTCCGCGGAATTATTATTATTATTATTATTATTATAAGGGAGTACACAACTGAAACGTCATTGAAATGGAAACTCTTATACATCTCTTAAAAACTCCTATAGCTTTTCTTAACCAACAGCCAATATATTTGTATATCATTTGTCTGTAGTGAATATTGCGTATTCATATATATAATATTGTAATGTGTAATATGGTACGTTGTGACATTGGGTAAGCTCTATTTAAAAACATTTCTTGCTTTTACTTTACGAAAGTCGCTGGGCCATCATGTGATGCAATGTTATGGGTTGGTTTGAGGGTAAAATCGGTAAAAAGTGCGAAAATGTCCTACATTACCTTCATCCTGTATTGTTGGTATTGTATAGTATGAGCTATGTATTAACAAGGCTACTATCGAATTTGACGTCATCAGGAAAACCTGCAAATATATGGGGATTTAAAAAATGTAATATCCAGGCCAAGAAAAGCTGTAATAAAACTTCAGTAAAGTAAAGCATATTTAGATTTCTATGGCTATGCATATAGTGACTGTACGTTTTTCTATTTAAGCTCAGTTTTGTATTTATGTTGGAAGTTTCTGTGTTCCTGGGGAAAACAGTATACACAAGAAACAAATAGGTTAGATTTTCCATATAAAGTAGCCATCTGAGTCACATTCATATGATGCACATATGATCTTTCTCTACAATAAAGACTCCAGCTGGACTGGAAGTATTTTGTTTTTTTATGCAAAAGTCAATGAAGTATAATGTGGCACCACACTCTGCCAGTTGAGTTATAGAAACAACATGATTTTGACATGAATACTAACACATGCTAGTTATGTCCTTCCTGTCTAAAAGTCGCTTACGTTCATGATTGTCAAACCAGCAAGTCTCATTGCCTATCTGACGTACTGAAAAGGCTATGGAAAAGCTAGTTTTTGCATGGGCAAATGTTTATTTACCACGGGTGCCACCTAAATTCAAACTAGGATAATACACAGGGGAGCACATCCAAGCCCCATGAAGAACTGAGTTTCAACCTAATGATTTTCCTCATTTTAATTGTGGTTTTGCCATTTTGGGGTTTTTATTACATAAATAGTCACGTTAGTCCTCAGAACACGGTCAAAGGTTTAGAATGACTAGCTAACTACAATGGGGCTTTGGTGTGGCATTAAACAAGTCATGTTTGAATGATTTCTCCTGTCAGGCTCAACCACCCAGCTTTATCTAAATGTATGCGTATGTCACATGCACCTAGCATCAGTAATAGACTCTTTTATAGCCAGCGGAGCTTTGGGCTTAATGAATGAGGGTTTGTGTTGTTTTCCCATAATGCTTTGCAACAGCAGCAACAATAGTCCGAGGCTATAGAGGATTCAGAGTTTACATACAAGCTCTCAGGTTAGACTTTAGACGGTCAAAGCCCATTAGGATGATATGGAGTAGATAAAGATGTATATGTATGCTTCAGCAAAACATTGAGGAGACTGCAACAGATGTCATTTGTAGTGAATTGACTAATAAGAACAGATTATAGCTTTCACATTGGAAAATGGAGTGTGATTTGGATAGATTTAGTCATTGATCTTGGCAATTATATTTTGGTGGAGGGTTGATTTGGTACTAGTGTTTTAAAAGCTTTTGTCCAACAGCATATAGACAATGACATCAGTGGAAAATGATGTCAGACAACACCCAGTGGTAAGATGATATTAAAACAACAGAAACTCAAAGTCTGTCTGTACCGCCAGCCAGGTGTCCTACCTAAACATGCTTCGTCATCATAAACCCACACCCGTCATGTAATATTTATCTCAGGTGGAGCGCTCTAAGTGGTGGTAACCAATCCTCAACACAGAAAATCATTCCTCTCGTTTGATTGGTTGGTAGATCCTTCATTGAGTTGTTAACCCCTTGTTAACCCTTTCTCACCTACAGCCGGGCTCCCGCTCGCAGCGTTTAACCTGGGTAAAATCAAACCTTATCAGCTGGGCTTTTTCTGTAATGATGAGAGCATCAGCTATCCCTTCCACAACAGCACAGTCACCTCCGCTGTACTTTACACAGTGGGCTTCACAGTTCCCATTTGTAGTGTAAGTAACCCCAGACAGCATCCACATAAGACATGCCCAGAGTCTTCCACCTGTAGTTAGTGCAGAGAGCTTGAAATGTACTGTGACTAAATGGCTTAATTTGCATATGCGAGCTTGTTTCCAAAGATATTTGCCAATCGAGATGCAATGTCATCTTGAGGGTTTAACTGACTATTGCAGCCACAGGAAGTGGCCCATTATTTTAGGTAAGCAAACGACTAAATAGACACCATAAAGCAGCTGTTTCAACATAACTCCTGACCACTGAACAGGTGGAAACTGTAATTTGAATAGAGCTTTATAGTATGATTGACAGCAGCTGTTGAAGTCAATGGACCGTAATAGCTTTGCGTCCACACTGGAAATGAACAATGACAAGTCAATCCATCTCTAAATGATGACTAGCAAAGACCAATCAGCTGTGAGTGCATGGCTGCCCCTCAGCAACAGTAAATCGAGAATAAAATCTATTGAAAAACATCCTACTTTTTGTCAACAGAAATCATTATTCAAATCAACATTATTCAAATCAATTTTGTATGGTTTCCAAAAATTAAAATAATTTTACACACAATAGGCCTCTGTCATGAAACAAGCAGAAAGCATTTCTGTATAAATTGCTCATAAATACATTTTCATATGTTGTTCCATTTAATTAAATGCAGCAGTTTCTGTAAGGATAGTTTTTTGATTATAATGGGAGTGCCCCAGATTTTCCACATCGCCTTGTGTTGCACGTAACTGGTGACACAATAGCAGGATAGAGACAAAATACATTCTGGCTGCTCATTTGTACCCAGACAGAGTTTGTTTTATTATCTTTGGACACTCTGGGCATGTTGCTTTTCATTAACTCCAGTTAGCCAAGGATGTCCACTAGGTGCAAGAATACATTATGAACATTATGAAAACGTTTTTGAAGCCGTAACTGCAAATTGGACAGTTTGTGGTTTTCATTATGAAAGTGTTCTCAGGTTATCCCATCACACCACAGACACTGCCTGAATGTGTTTAAGAAGAAGTTTGGTTATCAGTCAAACAAGCTTTATATATTTTAATGTAATTGTGTAACACAAACCAGAAAAATAGAAACTAAATCTTGTAAACACAGTATATTTGTTGATAGTATAATGAATAATTGATACCTTCTGTCCAAAATAAATGGACAGGAAAAGGAATAGGAAGGAAAAATGTCCTAGATAAACTGTGTGTGACCCTGAAAATTAAAGTTAATGATACAGATTTAGACCATTACAGAAGAGTGTTAGGGGCACATTTTTTTGTATGTATGTGATCTAAAACTTTGTTGTGTGTGGAGTGAGTGATCCGTTCCTCTGTTCTATCCCATAAGACTCAAGTTTAATGGAAACCTCAAACTGCCCGTAGTGCAGGATTTGGGTTTAACCTCTGTGTAAACAATCCCTCAGCTCCTGCTCACTTGCCAAGACAGTGCAGGCAGCGCACGAGCGATGATCTAAACTACTGATCCATGCAGATTGAACGCTACACCGCCGTTGCTAATGGCTTTGAAATCCCATACGTTCAGAGGGTAGATCGCAAACCATGACAATGCAGCTGAAGATAGCAAAACGAGACGTGTAATTTGAAGAGCTGCTCACTGTAGACATAGCTACATCTTGAGTGACGTTGGACAACATTTCTGATCCACACGGTTGATATTATCAGGTCAAAAATGTATAATTTTTAATAAGGAGAAATGGATAAACACACATGGACCTCAGCACCACACTGCATATTGGGTAAACGCTTTAATCTCCAGTACATGCTTTGTTGCCATGCTTGTGTGACTTTCATGCACCCCAACAGACTTGTAGTTCCTGCTGGAGATGTCGTACCATGGTCACCAATGTTTGTGTTGCTCCTCTTTAACATTTCTAACTGTAGTGGAAATAAAAAGGTGTTTTTACGATATGATGGTGTGAAAATCCCTGGGCTTCCAGCTTGGAAAATGCATTTTTATGAACTATAAAAATCATAAAAGCACATGACTAGCTGTACCAGTTTGAGACATTTAAGAACCCATTAGGTGTGAATGTTGACCCAACATTCAGACCTAAAGAGAAAGTGGGTTTACACTTCGACAGGGTCTTCTCTTTAGTGCTATTTTCCTTGTAGCGTGCCATTTGAGCTACATTTGATCAGTTCCTCTTCCCACATCAACCTCAAAACCACTGGAGAATAAAAACAAAGCAATAAACAAATGAATGAGAACAGCTTGTTAGACATAAACAAAGAACTTCTGGCAAATTGTAGCCCCGGCTGCCACACCACCAACTTGCTAACTCTTTGATCCTCACGTGTTGTAGTGGAAACCTAATGTGTACCTAACTCACAGCTTTATTCTTCTATACAAGCACCTCCCCTAGGAAAAGAAGGTAGAACTGGGAAGAACAAGGCACAGTCACCTCTGTTAACCTTTGTTTTCTCTCACTGCTTTTCTTTGCTAGTTGGACTCCCATTTGCAATACTCACAATACAACACAAATCCTTCAAACGAGGATTTTTCTGTAACGATGACTCTATCAAGTATCCATATAAAGAAGACACCATTTCCTATCAGTTATTAGGAGGAGTAATGATTCCTGTCACTATAATCGCTGTAAGTGCCAGTCTGTTTCTTACACTAGCAGCTTTCTCACTCCATGTATCTATTATTGTGTTTTTCATGTTTATTGCGTGCTGCTGTGGGTCAGTAGGACCATTGTCTTGCAAGCTTGAGTACTAGAAACAGAATACTGAAATGTAACCACAGTCTAGGAATTAGGTCCAATATATATACACATTTAAAGGAGCAGTGCACCCAAAATTAAAATTCTGTCTGATTGGAGTTTGGCGCCCCTGGTCACTGTATGCTTTCCTGGGAACATTCTTCAACTGAAGAAAGTATTTGAAGACATTCATACTGGTTTGATGAAAGTGATGAAAGTGAGTACATGATGGCAGAATTTATTTATGGTTGAACTGTTCCTTTAAAAAGGATATTTGAGCTTTAAACGTTAGAAACTGCAGTCAGTTCACTCTTGTGACTGACTTTTAAGTTTGAGTGACAATAGCTAAGCCAACCAACACACTGGAAAATGTTGCTGGTTTTCTACCTACATCAATTTTTACTCAAAAGGATATGTCACAACAAGTCTTGTGACATGGTTACAGTTCTGAAACATGCAACGGTTCTCTCTGTGGTTACATCTCATAACTGTTTCTTTCTAACATTAGCTGTTGATCTTGTCCTATAACGCCTACAAGCCAACATTATCCTTTTAGGAGCAGTAGATCAGACAGAGTTGACTAATTATTTACTTGTTAAACAGAGTTTACTTATAATTACTTATTACAGTTTGCTTCATATATACTGCACAACCTCTTTATAACCTCACAGTTACCCATATGAACTCAAAGCACACATTCCTTTGCCAAAATGTTAGTAAAACATTTGATTTATTAGTTACAGCTAATTTACGCATTGCAGTAATGCATACATTCGCTGACATGCTTTAAAATACCCAAGCATTTAAAACTACAGACATTCAAAAAAGTTAAATAATAAGAAATTATTAGTCTAATTAAGTCTAAGTAACTTACCCAACCCTTACAATAGCTCTCAAAACAAATGGTTCTTGTCTATCTGTCTGTATTGAGCAGAGGTAATGAATTAAGAGACATTAAACCATAGAAGAGATGCCATATTTACTTTGATACAAACTAATACAAGACAATGAGGGATAGAAAGTGTTGTCTGTTCCACGTCACTGTTGGGTACACAGGTCTTGATTGTTCAAGCCAATAAAAATGTGACCCCAATGTGATGGAGCCAAACATGGGTAACTGTGACTGGGGTATGTTAGGGAAACAAAGTAATGGCTGCATTGTCAAGATCTGCTACTGTTCCATCTCCTGTTCTTGTACGTATGGACATCCTTTAATAAATCAGAAACAACCATATCACAAACACACAAAAAAAAAGTTGTTGACCTTCTCACTAGAACAATATACAGTAATCCCTCTACTCTTGCTCTTTCAATACAGATGATCATAGGGGAATGCCTTTCAGTGTATCTAAACCGCATTAAATCAAAGGCTTTCTGCAATGGTTATGTGGCCTGTGTATATAAGGCCATCGGGACCTTTGTGTTTGGTGCCGCCATAAGCCAATCACTCACAGACATTGCAAAGTATTCCATCGGCCGGCTACGGCCACACTTCCTGGATGTGTGCAAACCAGACTGGAGCCAGATCAACTGTACAGGAGGGGCTTACATTGAGAACATTTCCTGCACAGGGGATGTAGCCTTGGTCAATGAAGCAAGGTAGGTCATGCACAGTCACATGAAAGGTTCAAAGTTCCCCAAAGCCTTGGATCCATGTTGCTTTACATAACAGTTCCTACATGGAATGAGGACTAGTTGTTAGGATTTAATTTATTGAAAGGTCAGTGGTGACTTAGACAGGCCTTTGAGTGCTTCCATCATATCCAGTGTTGTAAAGAACCTCCATCATTAATGTTGAAATAAAAGGGTTTCTTGTAGAAGCTGTTAAGAACAGCTAGCTGAAACCCTGTTGATCGTGTTGTAGTGCTCTTATTCTGTGGTAAGCCATTTCAAGAGCACAAAGTGGTGTTGAGGGTCTTCTGTTTTGCTTCTTAAGCCGGACTCAAGGTCAAAAGTATCTCAGGCCCTTTCAGAATGTTCTCATTCATTGTAGATGTGATCCCAGTGTCTCTCAGAGAAACACATCTTTGGTGGTCGAGCTTTTCCCAAGGAGACAGTGCCATTTATAGAACAAATATAAAGCAGTGAAGGGTCTGAGCCCAGAATAACCCAGAGCACCTTTCACATGGAAGTGTTCTTAGAAGAAGGGTTGTTTTTACCAGGCAGACGTGAATGTACATAAGAGGGTGGCTCTGGTCAAGTCTAAACAATGTAGGTCTGATTTATTGAAATGCCTATTTACTATAGATCTTCGTTTCTTCTAGTCAGTATTGCTCTTTCATGAAGATCACAAGGCACAAAAAAGCTCAAATAGGTTTTCCTCACTGCTTCTGCACCAGATAATTCACTTCAGCTCATCTTTGTCTCAAATCTCATGACTCAGTCTGTAATTCAATAACAAAGCAGGAACACACAGATCTGACCTCATTATAACTCGCACACAAGCTCAGATCAGATAGAGTTTGGACCAATAGTATAGGAGTATTTTATCAGCTCCATACCTTGGGGTAGTTTTTTGGTAGCTATTGATGTAAAAGTTTTCCTGTTTTGACTTTGGTAATTTCTTCAGCAGTTGTGTTTTACTCAGATGTTTCCATCGTTAATTAATGTCAGTAGGGCGAGTGTTCCTAGTTGACAAGTGGCTCTGTGTTTAATGTAAACAGGAAGACACAAAAGCCTGCCGGATAGCCCAGGCCACCCTCTCTACTCCTGCCCTGAGCCCCACATTGGTTAACTCAGCTCATCTCAGCATGCCTTTATCACCCAGAAAATGGGCCCATACAAATCTTTTCCCAGCATGGGGCTCAGTGTTAGGATTCCATCCCCATATCTTGTCAAAGTAACTCTTAGTTTGTGTTTACAGATTTGCAAAACAAATGTCAGCTTTTATTTATAGCTTCATACTGTTTCACAAGCACTTCAATATAGTAATAAGTAATTAAACACCTCCTGGTCTGGCGATATTGATCCTTGATTTTCATTTGTTGCAGGGTCTCGTTCTACTCAGGTCACTCCTCGTTCTCCATGTACTGCATGTTGTTTCTGGCAGTAAGTATATGCATATTTAAATAAAAATCACCACTGCAAATAACGGATGTTACAAATCAACACAAAAGCAAAAATGTCTTGACATGAAAATAATCTTTTGAGGTGGTGGGGTGTTATAAAAATGGTGATAGGGATGACGTTAACAGCTGAAAAATGTATAATGCTGTCATTTGCTTCCATTGACTTACCATATCCAACAACAAAACAAAGAAAATCCAAACCGTTCCTGTTAACAGTGTCATTGTTTCTAATAGACCAGGAAATGGGACACATCTATCTAGATTTACATACGTGCCATATAGACTTTGCATTTGAAAAACCCTGTAAATAGCTCCACTGAATCAATACACATCCTGTCAGACAAAACATTTTGAGGATCCTCATAACATTCTGGTTGGCATCTCCAACAAGATATCTTGATATGTTGGTTAACATATCTTATCAAGAGAGTACTAGCATTAGGATATGCGGCTGAAGTGCACAACACTTTGAACCTGCAATAAGCACAACACACTCAGGGTCAAAGTTCAGCAGCAACCACAACAACAATATTGAAGTAGATCTTGGATTTGCAAAGATATCTGACCACCCACACCAAACTAACTGCTAAGCCACATTCAAATGTAGATAAGATTACAAACATTAACCACATAAATAAAACCTATGAATGATTAATATATTTTATGAGAAACCTTTAAATAGACCTGTAGCCTGATCGTATTAAAAACTACCAGTTGTTGGAGGCTTGGCAGTGATAAGCTAAAATACCTTCAGATAAGTACTGCAGGATAAGCTAAGTCAAGCTTTATTAGATGTAGCTATTGATTATGACAACTTTGACATTTTTGGTATATTTTCTTGGGCATGAGATAACAGGGTTGAAATTGCTGTACAGTACACTAATAACCAGTAGTTTGCATATCACAGTATACAGAAAAATGCAATAAACAGAAGTAAACATTACTGTGTTAGTGAGGTCATCACGTCATTTAATTTTCACAAGCACATAATGAAGTATGAGTTAGACAGTCAACATATTTCTAATCTCTCTCACATACAGTGAGCTTAAAGCTTCTCCCTTTTCTCAAAGCTCTATCTTCAAGCAAGAATGCAAGCTGAATGGGCTCGGCTCCTGCGACCCACACTCCAGTTCTTCCTGATTGCGGCATCACTCTACACAGGGCTGTCCCGTGTCTCAGATTATAAACATCACTGGGGTGACGTACTCACAGGTCTCATACAAGGAGCAATTGTGGCTTTATTAGTGGTGAGTGATACTACTAGTGGGACTGCAGGACATTCATGTTTTGATACATTCTTGGAACAACTTAAATGATGACAACAAATTTTTTGGTGAACTATGCCTTAAAAGGAACAATTCACCCAAGTAAAATTACTTGCCCTCATGTTGTTTCAAACTTGTATCACTGACTGTTTCCTTGAAACACTACAAAGTTTATTCTTGAATACCCAAAGTGCTCGTTCCTAAAATGAAAAGTGGTCCATATTGTACATTACCGCCCAGGTCTTTCAAAGTCTTTAGATAATAAACCAAAACTATTCTATTATGATGTAATAATCTTGGGTAGTTCACATACAGAGGATAGGTTGTGCCAGGTTTGATGTCAGTGATAATAGTTTTTGCATGTAACTAATATGAGTGTTTTTGGAGCCCCAGTGTACCCATTATGAGAAGCTTCTGCAAAATATCCTTGTTCCACTGAACAATATGAGTGACAGTAGATGACTAATGGATTATTGAGTGGAACAACCCTGCAAAGCAGCGTGTGACTAGAAACAAAGCTTGTATTTCCTCATACAACAGTATAAATGTGCTAAATATAGGACAGAGACTGATATTTCAAGCTTTGCTGCTCTGTCAAGGATGTTTGATGCATATGACTGACTGCTCTGGTATCCTCCAGGTGTTTTTCATCTCAGACTTCTTCAAAAACAAAGTGGAACCACAGAAAGAAGCAGAGATTCCACACGCCGCCTTACAGGAGACGCCTACCAATGGAAACCATTATGACAGCCCAAACTAAGCTATCTGGAACCTGTCACGACCAACGGGCAGAAACGCGCACCCACTATGAGGGCAGACCACTAAGGTGTAAACCTGTGAATGTAACTTTGCTTTGTGTTCTCCAAACCCCCTTTACGGGTCTGTATGGAATGTTGTCCCACGTTGCCTTGGCTGGACTGCTGCTGCTACCACAGCTTCCTGTGTATCTCCATAACTAATATTAAGTGTACCTCTTAAGCCACAAAAACTTTTTTATCTCCAAGAAAACAAACTCACTATACAGACTTTTTTTTATTAAAAATAATAAAACTATGTACAATGTTGTGCTTTTTGATGAAAACAAAAACCTATTATGCTTGACGTGAACTCAAATAAAATAATGATGTTCTGTTAATTTTGTCTTTCAATGTCTTCATAACAAACATGTCTTCAAACAAATAAAACAACACCGAAGGCGAAGAACGTTGATCACAGGTAAAGACTAGCAGCAAATACAATATCCCTCTTGATCTTCGTTATACCTGTGGAGAAACACATTCATGTTTTAACATGAAAACTTAGCCACTATCAATGCATCAGCATCACTGGGCTTGGCTCTGTTAAAAAAAAACTAGTGTGCTGTCTATCTAGTATGTATTTTTAGTCATCATAAGCGCACTCCCAATGCAAATGCAGTTAGAAAAACTAAAGCAGCAGTGTTAGGCTACCCTCTAACATACCTAATTTTGGGTAAATTCTACAGCATTATGACATCCCATAATGCATTGCAATAAGCTCGGTGGGGGAAAAAAAAAGTCAGGTCAACATGTTTGAATCTAGCTACCTCAATAACACATGCAGTTTAATGGCACATGCATTTTAAGGCAACTCCCCTTTAAGGTATTGTCCCTTTGAGTAAACCACAGTTATGCACTGGCCAAGCAATAACATTTGAACAATCGGTTTCTAGTCAGCTGTCAGTAAGGTAGCTCACGAGGTTGTGGAACAGAGCAAGTAACTACAGTTTAAAAGGTCACAGCATCCTTTTCATAAATGAAATTAATCATGGCTTAACATTCTGAACAGAAGACTGGAGACTGAGATAATTTAAGGTTGTGTAAGACTTTTTTTTTTTATATTTTCTTGCATTTCGAATTCTCAGCATGATAATTACATTTTTCCACACATGGTTTACCAGTCAAGTGCTTAAAGCTGCCCACAGTAAATTGGATATACTGCACACATCTCAATTTAGCCGAATGACTCACAACGTTAGTTATCTTACCCATTGCAAATTTGTTCTCCAGTTCTGTGTTCCCAATGGCCTTTGCCGCCTGGCACATCTGCCTCAAGAGCTCTTCCAATCTGCGCATGCAGCGGATAATACTGCCTAAAAAGAGAGAGAGGGAGAGAGAGAAAGAAAGAGAGGTCAATCCTCCCAGTGGACTGATAACATATCCACTCAATACTGCTTGCTACATACAACCACATATGGTCATCTTTCAGAGGTTCATACCACCCACAGTTTGAATGTCCAGACCCATTACTATTATTTTCTTTCAGACTCAGACCTTTTTTGGCACAATGGTTTTTCCTGGCACAATAGTATTGACACATTCAAGTGGAGTTTACTCTCATTTCAACCATATACAAGAACATAGTAAAACGAAACAACGTTTCTCAAGGATCAAGGTGCTACATAAACAGAACTACAAGGCTACATAATTTATACATAAGACCAATAAGACCAATCTAACACACAATCCAGCACTGGGTTAAATGGGGATTTAAAGAGACAGAAATAGGGTAACTGTTCAATTCTATTTATAATGTTCCTCCCTTGCTCATGTTTTATCACTACAAGTGCTTTGGTGTTTGCTAATGGACATGAACCCAGCCAAAATGTCACTCAGGTCTTAAGCGCACTCAGACGGGGTATTTTCTTGACAGTAAGACATGAGATCAACGTTTTCAAAGATCACGTCATGCTGTGGATACTGCCAGATCTCAAAGTGCAGAGCTCAGGGAGTAGATGTGCTGACAGGACGTTCAGAAACATGCATCATACTCTGTACTAGTGAAGTTGGGATAACTCATTTTTATAGCTGTTTCTCACATATGTGTTACATTTGTCCTTTTGTAATAAACAGTAATATTCAAATATGGAAGTAATTTGTTTTATAGTAAAATGTTTTACCTCAATAATTCAATAACTAAAATACCTGTCGTTTTCATACTCATGAGTCAGCTACTCAAAAACTAGCCAAACAAAATTACAAATATATATATAAGATTTAATATACTGCACAGCCCTGTCAGGAACACTAACCAGTAGAGCAGAACTTTGATTCTTGATCATTGTTCTGAGGGCTGCAGTACCTTCAAACACATCTGTCATCTTGCATATCTGAGCGAAGGAGGAGCCATTGGCCCAGGTGTAGACCACATCCATCAGGTGTGGGCGGAACTGGTTCAGATAAGTGTCTTCATCCACGTCCAGCTTGGCCTCCGCAGACACTTTAGCAATACGTTTGGTGCATTCCTAAAATCACACGTGACTTCTTCATTAAGACTCATATTTGACTGAATGCCAACTTGTAAATTAGCTGACATTTCATCAAAGGCTATATATATAATATTTTATTACAGCCAATTGTTGTTTTATTATGTGCAATGACAACAGTTCATGGATCAACCCTTTCAGTGTTTATCAGCTATATAAACCCAAATCATTTAGCACTATGCTACACCACTCCTTTCTCTCAAAAGGAAGTTCAACCAAATAAGTAAAATAGCTTTCGTTTATTTACCCTCATGTCATGCCAAACCCATAAAAAAAATGCCCTTCCATGGAACAACATGAGTTAATTACAGTGACATAAGCTAGCCATTAAATGACTTCACGGTTATATATATAGTAGCTTTAAGTTTTCCCTAGTTTATTAACCGTTTTGTAACAGAGTGTCTGAATGGGTAAAAGAAGGCCATTAAACTGACCTCTGTGTGTCTACACACAAATTTCTCTCCTGAAATTCTTCAAAAGGGCTTCAAAAGTGGATCTTTCTAAGATCAGACTGACCTGATCTGTGTAATCTGTGAGTGTAAGCAGTGCAGGGAGTTTAAGCATTATTTGGTAAACATTGAGTGTGATAGTGAGTCTGTAATGTGAAGAATTTGGGGGTCGTCGGCTGAGCGAGTCCTCCTCCTCAAACACATTACCTGCATCTGTCGCAGGGGTCCGGCCAGCTGCTCTGTGAGTTTCGGCATCTCGCTGGTCTGCGTGTAATTAAAACGGGTGATTAAAAACAATGAATAAGACCATCAAACGAACACAGCGATTGGATGAACACTTTGTGTAGAACCAATGGGTGTGATCCGTGATGCAGCAGAGTTCGAGTTTCTAACCCAAGCATACAGTACAGTTAGATTGTGACAAGCGTGTTTTCAAAGAGATGTGTCAGGCTTCGTGGGAGAGGTTTTCATTTAAAGCACGAGTCAGTGTGCATGACCTTAAATACATGTGATTGATGCAATCCGCATGTTTTGTTTACAAAAAACCATTGACTACGAGTGGGCGCTATGACCAAACTCCTAAAATTAAAAGTATAGCTGCAATAGGGCTGGGTAGCATCACTGTAGCGGAAGAAATGCATCAACCAGGATCAAATCTGTAGTACTGTTTATACAGGGGTGGATAAATTGATTGATTACAACCAAAAAGACAGATTATCTTTTTGGTTTTGATGCACTACACCATGTTGTGTCTGTACAAGCATGCTACAGTGTAGGCTGTTTTCAAAAGCCAGGCAACAAGCATTAATGGTTAATGCACTAATGCATTATCACAAAACTGATTTGTGGTCATGACTGTTTTAGTCATTTAACAATAGCTTCTAACTGGCTCATCCAATCACATTTATAATACGTTACATAACTTGCATATATGCCAAGAACTTGCACTAATGCCAAAGTTATCATTGATTTGTTTTGAATTATCTTTTTCCATCAAATTCCATATAAAATAATAATAATAACTCAAATAAGATGAAGTATCTTTCATTTGTAAAATTCACTGGATTATCAAAATGGGCTTTAGCACATGGTTATGTAATGTAATTTTTTTGGGTCAATTTTCCAGCAAAATAACTTTTTAGTGATGCAAACAGTTCTCAGTAAGACTTTGGTCATAGCAACCACCCTCACCATGATAAAGTTATTCTTGCTGCCACCAACAGCTGTGTGGATATATCTAACCCTAACCCTAACTGTATAAACAGCATAGCATAACCATCCAATCGTATATACAATCATACCATCCAGCCCTGCACATGTTGAAGGACTGGTTATTAAAAATCAATATCCTCTCTTTTTCCCCCATTTCCATCTCTAACAGCTTGCACAAGGCTTGCACATCTCAAGATTGGCAAGATTGTATCCTTCGAAGTAGAAATTGTCTGTTTTTAATGTTCACCGGGGAAATGGCCAGGGCAAGTACTGCTTCACTTCAACTCATAGTAGAAACACTACATGTCCAGATCACTCTCTGTCTCTCTGTGTGTGGGACACTTTATTTCTATCCTAGTTTTTTTCCACTGGTTTGTGACAGGTGGCGTTCCAAATCAACAGTGAAAACACACGCACGCACACACGCGCACACACCCTGTTCTTGATTTGACTACTAACAATCAACTGTGTCATGTTTTTATACATAGCCAAAAAAAACAGGATCTTCTTCACACTGAAAGGACAGTCAAAGGTGACATGCTGGTTTTGTGCCACTAACAACAGCAAGCAAACTCTGGCCAAAGAACTCTGGTCTGTTTGTCTGAGTGGTCTAACTGGGCTGGATATAACACAGGCCCTGTTTATTCCAGGTAATGATAGTCTTGAGAAATCTGATCGCAAGTTGTCAGGAGAGACACATCACTGTTTACACACGGTAATAACATGCGCCTCGATCACGTCTCCTGTGACCGCTGGTGTTTGAGTTTCGAAGTAAGGACTCAAATTTCATGATTACATACTCACAGGTTCTGCATCAGTAGACAAAACAAAGAAACAGATAAATAAGACGACCTAAACCCTAGCTAACTGGATAAAACTGGTGGATAAAACTTTTTTCCCAAAATATCTACGGAAAAACTCCATTCCCAGCATTCATGGCCTTCATAAGGCAAACAAATCAGGGTGTTGGGCCCATAAGTGTCATAATCCATCAACTTCTTTTGTTATTTACATCCCGACCACATTTCTTTGTGCGTATAAAGACATTCTGGTCTTACGTTTTCCTGGAAGACAAAGCAGCTGAGGAGTGCGGTGGCCTGCTCTGCCGTCAGGTCGTTGAACAGTCCATTGAACACCATCTCTGTTAACAGCAGCTCATCTGCACTGTAAACACACAGGACAGTTTAAAAACAAGCTTGAGTGTTGAAAACAAAGGGTATCTGGAAGTATGTGCATTCAAGATCCAGTGAAACTAAATGCCATTCATATGCTTGTGCAAAAGTTAATAAAAGTAACTTTAGAAGTCAGTAATGTACGTTTAAAATGTCTGTTTTGGTACGTTTTAGGTGCAGGATAAGTCATCAAAATACTGATGTCCAATCAAATTACCTCTATAAATCCCTCCCCCAATACCACAAACTCAAGTATGCAACAGAGTTTTTTTTTACAGATTTGGGGTAAACAAAGCCTATTAGCTACTTATAAAACAAGCAACAAACCCTCAAATATAGTCCCTCTTCAACCGTTTCAAAAGGAAATAGATCACAGGAACACAGTAAAAAAAACTGCTTGTCAAGCTGTTTCTTGAGGTTTTTAAAATGTGGCTAAACTGTGAATATAAAAGGTCAGGGTGGCATTTGGTTTTCATTTTGATTTTCAAGAGGGGCATGTTGGGAGAGAACAGAATGGTTTATTTACCTCAAACCAAACACTCACACATACTGGATGCTAACAGCATACTTATAGCTCATAGCAGCTTCAGTCACTTATATTTTGGTTATAAATGAGATATAATTGTTTGGAAAATATTTCAGCTCCAGCAGAGCTGCAAAGGTTAAAAGCAACTGAACGACCACATGTGTGTAGTCTTTGTCGCGCGCGACTACCTGCTGATCTCGCAGGCCACGCGGCCTTTCATCTCGATGACATCAGAGGAAGTGGCGAATCCCAGACGCCGCAGCACTCGCTTTCTGCACTTCAGCTCATCCATCTGCAGCACGGTACGAGCTCTCTTCAGTTCACGCTTAGCCGCTTTAATGTCGCCTGCGATCTGACACACACGAACAGCACAGCAGTGAGATAAAGCATACATCCACGTTGTCTTTAATGGGATAGTTAACCCAAAATGGAATTTTATCCATCTTTTTTTTTACACTGTCATGTCATTTTAACCCTGTATGACTTTCTTCTTACTGAGGAACACAAATAAAAGTATTTTGAAGTATGCTGGTAACCAAACAACAGTGGCACACACTGATTTCCATTGTATGTACACAAAACCAAAGACATCTGAAAATGTCTTCTTTTGTGTCCACAGGAAAAAATGTCAGATACGTTTTGGATGAAATGAGGGTGAGAAAATCATGGAAAAAATTTAATTTTTGGGTGAACTATCCCTTTAACAATGTGTGATGTATTGCAGTTGGTGCATCCAAAATGTATCCCTGGACAGCAAAATACAAATCCAAAGCAAACAAAATCGTACAGTGTGCACAGCTTAGGAATGTTCCAAGGTAAAAAATAAACAATGAAAACATGTTTAACAGAACACACCTGCTACACACCCTTGTTAACAAAACATGCCCTTGGAGGTTCCACAAGCAAACTATTACTAAACAAAACAGTGTAAAAACTAAATAAAATTACAATGGATCCAATGAGTCCAGAGCGCTAGTATAAGTTGAGACAGCGATTCACTGGTGTTGGTCCGATTCATCAATTACAACAGTGTGCGCAGTCCTAAAGCCATTATCCACTTTACAGCTTATCTGAGATCATTCTAACATGATTTACATATAGACTGAAAACAGGACATGGAGACGAGCGGGGTTGTTGTGAAATAAACTAAAGGGCAAGTATTTCTCCTCCAGAAACCACAGCCAATAATCAACAATACAAAACGTCAACATATCCCATCACACTTCACAATGTATTTGTTAATGCAAATGTGCGCAAAATGTCATGTCCTAGGTGCATTCTTGAAAGTAGGTCATGATCTCAACAAGGTTTCCAGCTGGACAGCAATACCCCCTAATCCCTCAGAAAATATTTTAATATTCTCAGAGGAGAGGGAAATGTATTCACATTTAACAAACTTTTTTTTATAGTTCACAAGCCAATATTGTGCTATAATATAAAGTCTGGCAAAACAGAGTTTTAACAAAGGGTTGGCAGTATTTTACAACAATATAAAATTACTCATAGTGAGATCAGATCAGACCCACAACCAAAAAATATTGTAATATTCTCTGAGGAGAGACACATTTATTCATATTACTCCAAAGAAGTTTTAAGTTTTACAGTAGACTTCATAAGCCAATATTGTACTATAATATAGAACCTGGCCTGTATTAGTTAACTTCATGCAACTCTCTGCTTCTATGAGGGTTTAGTTTACAGTTAGTCCCAAGAGAAGAACAAGAGTTCTTTTTAGAACAGGGCTTAAGTCAGGGTCAAATTCTAATCTAGTTTGTAGGAATATCCCAAATCACCATAAACAAATCACTCATAAACACAATTATAATCCACATATAATATCCAAGCAGGGGCCACGTTAAACAAAAAAATGCTGATCCCATTTATCCCACTGCACAAAGAGAACCACTATGTGGCCATATAATTGTTTACAAACTGAATTTCCAGTCACCCTGTACTAAGGCCAGTTTCCCACCTTTGTTTTGTTCTGGTGGACCTTAGCGATTTTGGCTGCAGGAAGTGACACCCACACCCCTTCTGGCACACCAAAAAATAGAGCCACATTTCAAGCGAAATTTGTGATTCCTGAGATAGCTAATAGCAAAAGGTTGCATCTATGAAAAGAAAAACCTCGCAATTCTGCTGTGATCTTACACATAAAGTGGACTCACCAGGGCTTTCTTCTCACACAGGGTGTAGACAGCCTCCAGGTTGGGGTCACTGTGCAGGGTGTGTGTGTACATTCTGTGCTCAAATGCTTCCACCTTCTGAATGACCTTCTTCAGACCTGGATCCTTGATGCCCATGTCATCTATTGGGTCCAGCAAAGGAATGCCATCTGGGAAACGTTTCTGCACCTCCTGGAAACCAGAAACCAAAGCAATCGTCTGCTTTTATCTTTAAACCTCTTTAAACCTAAAGGGCTGTCATTTAACACCTTTCTTTAAGAGATGGACAGCTGAGACAGTCCAACAGGAAAAACATGGTCGCTTCAGGAGATTAGCATTCTCGAACACTTGAGATCGAACTGAGAATTTGGTGAATTATGATGTAATAGTGTGGTAAGGTAAGGTTTCAGAATAAACAACATCTAGCTGACCAAATGAGGAAATTGGTGGCTACATACAAGCAGTTTTGGACACTATATAATTCCCAGACTTCCTTTTGTGTTATTTAATAGTTTTGAGGACCATATTAAAATTCCAAAACATGGAAAATAGTTACAGTAAAAAAAATTGTAGGCATGTCTAAACATTTCTCTTTCACTCAACTTTTTAAGTAGTATTATACTACACTGTCATCACAATCTCAACACCCTCCAAGTTTATTACAGCATGTAGTGCACACTTATTTCAAACAGAACGCATTGCATTGTGGGATACAGTGTGCATTAGTAGTTTCTGTAGTACAGCTGGTAGTTTATAGAAGTACAGTATTACAGTATATCATTTTAAAATATCAGTTGTGTGTGTTTGTTCAGACCTGTATGGATTTAAGCATGCTCTGTCTGTTGTCATACGGTCGCAGGTCTTTGGGAATGTAGAGTCGGACTGAGCTAATGGAGGTGATAAGATGCAGCATTACAGGAACAACCTGCACAACAAACAAACAGATCTGATTGGATAAACCTCAATGACTGCATCGGCATGAAGAATGTCACGACCACATAAGGACCAAAACCACAGCACGGAGCTCAAGGCTCAATCTAAACACATTTAAGCGGGTCTTCAGCAGACATAAAGCAGGGTTTAAGAGCCCGCAGAGATTGGGGAAGAAAAACAAAAGACATCAGCTAAAGTCATCCAACCATGAACCTCTGGAGATCCAGCTAAATCACTTAAGGTTTGGAGGGGGAAACCACTGTCATTACAGCTGTATTGACCTGTGCTTGGAGAGCAAAATATACTTCTGTTGTCCAGTGAGACACCAGAGCAGGAAAAGTTTATGTTAAGAAAAACAAACCAACAAAGTCATGTTATCACAAAATAAAATAGAAATAAATATGCATTTTAGGGCTTCCATTTGACATATATATATATACACACACACACACACACACACACACACACACACACACACACACACACACACACACACACACACACACACACACACACACACACACACACACACACACACACACACACACACACACACGTAATCTCTGTACTGTTCTAGGTTGTGCTCCTTACTGCATAAATGAATCAAGGTGTGTATTTTCACAGAAGATTCACTGGTTCTACACAGAAGAAAACACCTTCACACGCTGAGCTGTTGAAGGTTGTGTTTCCACAGTCCACAGAAACATCACAACATTGGTCTGCTGACTTTAGATGAAACCAAATCTCATGCAATCAAAAACCACCATGAAACCAGAGCTGTGCCTGGAAGCATGTAGGTTCAGATGATGGCATGTTCTATAGCTTTGACCTTGGAACTCCAGGAAACACTACTTTGGTCGTTTTCTGCAGAAGGCTGAGTAAAGGAGTCTGGACATGGTTTTAAATAAAAACGAAGCTGGTGTGGCATTATACAGCATCATATTCTCACTGACAAATCTTGTAGCGTCTATATCTCACCTGCATCTCGCCCTTTTCTCCAGGGGCTGCTGGTCTGGCTGCCTCTGAGGCTACATTCTTTAAGCTGTCCTTGCTGCAGTGGACCAGAACCTCCACCATATACAAGGGGTCGAGATCACCAGTGCCAGCCTGCAGGAACATATTAACACCTTACAGGGGTCATAACATGCATCTACTTTCCAAACAAGAAATAAAAATCATCCAGCACCTTAACATTTGACTTCTTTGAGAAATTGACAACTGCGCCCCAACTAAAATCCAAATCATCTTTTTTCACCTGGAAGTGACAAACGAAAATAAATATTGATGCTTTGGCCAATTCCATTACAATGATTGCAATTTAATCCAGATGAAACATCAGATGTATTGTGAGTTGAGAAACACGCTCTGATTATTTACCCTGACCAGTCTGCCAGGCTGCATGAAGGGCAGGCAGTATCTGGGCTTGTGAATGTACTCCTCAATCTCTTTGCCGAGTTTGGCCAGCTGCTGGCGGATTTTGTAGTAGGTCACCACGCTCTCTTCATTGGGGATTTGTATGGCATTGTACTCCTCCTCTAACTTTGTCATCTCTGAGAAACAGATGAACAGAAATTAAGAGGGTAGATCCAAAAGATCCAAACTTCATGTCATTTAATCCATTAACTAATATGTAACTCTACATGACCAAATAAAGCCAATTTCACAGTAACTGAAAAATATGGTAATTTATGCACCTCATATCATTCTGAAACATTTTGAAGAACGTTCATGCTGCATGTAAACTACTCAAGACAAGAGTTCTTACTCTCTAGAACACCAGGCACAGCTCTGTAGTGCTGAAACTGGTAGAAGGATTTCTCCAGCATGTACTCCGGGTTGATCTCCTCTACACGCAGGAGATTCAGCACCATGTTGTAGGTCAGATGGAAAGCGCTGTTCAGTGGATCTGCCGAACCCTGAAAGCACAAAAACAAAAGTGAAGGTGTGACACTGAATAAAACAATATTTTGTGTTGCTTGAATCCCACACACTTCAAGTGAACAATATTTACCCACATTATTTCTTACTAAAATGTATGCTATCACGGCATAGCTTTCTAAACACTCGACCACAAATTTCTCAATTATTCATAATTTTATATTACCAGCAAAATCACTGCAAATATATACTGTAAATATTCTATACCGCCCAGACCTATGCACTGGCATAAACAGATTATCTTATGTATACTTTTTAAAACCATGGCAATTAAGATGTACGCGATAAAGCTTGTTGTATAATATAAGCAAACATCTTTCACAACACACACAAAAAAGAAAAACGCTCAACCGCTTAAGCCTTATTTAAATGTGAATAACATTTAAATGTTATTCACATTTATATTAAGAGCAAGAAGCACAACTATATTAAGAGCAAGAAATTATTGCCGTTTCAGAGCCATCCCTATTAATCAACAGGTTATGCAACACAGAGGAAAATTTTGTGAAGACCTAGAGGAGAAAAATAGAAACACCACTAGTGCCAGCAAATTCTTTTTCGTGACATGGCTTTCCCGGTATTCCGCTGGAAACTTTACCAAAGAACCAATATGAACTACAATACAAACTCAATCGGGAGGGCATTAAGCTAGACCTTAACAGAACGCAAACAGAGACAGGATGTGGCAATGCAAGCTTGAGGGGGGAATCCACAGGGAAGAATCCTGGAAGGCAGGCGTGAGAGGCCGGGACAGCTTATGGACTTCACACGGAACAGTGTATTAATGAATGAGGCTGTCACCTCCAGAAGGTGCCAAAGGCTTAGTGGAGGTTAAGGGGTTTAGGATCAGAGTGTTTGTGCGTCAGTGTGTTGGCTATCATCTGAACAAAGCGTTAAGCTAACGGGTTAACAAAAACACTGGGAGAGATTCAGGGGATGTGGCTTTGATTGTTTTCCTGTAGCTCTGTGGTAGATCACTGCATTAGCAGCACAAGAAGCTGTGGGTTTGATTCCCAGTGAGCACACGTACTGAGAACATTTATAAATTGAATGCACTGTAAGTCACTTTGGACAAAAGCGTCTGCCAAATGCATAAATGTAATGTAAATGTACTAGATTTTAAATATGGCACAGCAGGCCACAGCTGCACTTCAGTGCTTTACCTTTAGTAACTGTTTGCCAACTGCAGGACTCATCTTCTCATCCACCATGAATATGACGATTCCCCTCTCATCCATTCCTCTTCTGCCAGCACGGCCCGACATCTGGATGTATTCTCCAGAGGAGATCTAACATGGAGAGTGAAAGAAACACTTTACTGCAAGCACTGGCTACAAAAGAAACTACAAAAAGTGCGTTATCACTGCAGCACTGCTGTAAAGATCCCGATATGCTTTCAATGAACTTGAACACAAACTCAGAACATCTTGTTGTTGGCTAGATTATTTCAGTGGTTTATAACAGCTTAGCTGTGAGAACTTTTAAGAAAACTTTGGACCGTCTTGGAACCGTCTTGGCTGGACTGCTGCAATGCCCTTCTGGCTGGCCTTCCAGCCAATGCCACCAAGCCCCTGCAAATGATCCAGAATGCTGCAGCACACCTGGTCTTCAATCAACAGCCCATGTCACACCCCTCCTGACCTTACTCCACTGGCTACCTGTAGCCGTCTGCATCAAATGTAAAACTCTGATGCTTGCCTTTAGGACAGTAAGCGGAACCTCTCCCTCCTACCTCAACTCACTCCTCCAGAGATATGTCCCCTCCCGCCAGCTACGGTCAGTAACGAGCGAAGTCTGATCGTTCCCCCACAACATGGCACCAGATCAATCTGTAAAACTTTCACCTATTCTGTTCCTTTGTGGTGGAATGAGCTCCCAGCCTCCACCCGATCCACCGAGGCAATCACAACCTTCAAAAACAACTGAAAACACACCTGTTTCACAGACACCTGACTAATCTCTAATGCTCAATTCCTGTCCTCAAAAAAAAATTTTGTCTCTAGTTCATCTCATCTCTAGTAGCAGAATACAATATCCGCTTGTAAATGTAACTTTGAAGATTTGGCTTGTTGGCTCGCAACGCAAAATGTTCAATGCTCTCGTCCTTTGTAAGTTGCTTTGGATAAAAGCGTCTGCTAAATGAATAATGTAAACATAAATCCTACTTGTCGAGTGATTGCTGTACAGCTAATAACTAAAAATTATTACTGCAAGAAGTGGCTTCATGCGGATGAAGACGACTAACTAAAAATGTCGAAAACAATACCCCATTCTCAAAGTAATATATATTTAAATGCATTTAATACATAATATTAATAAGTGATTTTTACTCAAGAAAAAGCAAGGTGCAACTGGATTTTATGACTTTTAAATTTCTTTTATCTGGGATTGATTTGAGGGGAGGAACTAAAAAATAAGGCTTTGTGATGTCATTTTTAAAAAAATGTTGTTACCTGTTGATTTTAACAGAAAAGGTTTTCCACTTTCTATTCTTTTCTCCATTCATTTTCATATTTTCCATCAAACAGGATGTTGGGTGTTCTGTTGACATGAACAATGCTTCTAAAAATCACCACAATATGTGGCTGACATGTACTTTTGGAAAACCTGCAGCTCCCCAAACGATAACCTTTCCATTCGCCTTAACTGGTACAGCTTTGATTAATCACAACCTGGCATGAACCTCAAACAAGGTAACTTGGGCTTTCAACCTATTCGTTTCGCAATATATTTCTGATAATCCCTCCAAATGTTTTGCTACATTACTGCAACTCAGTGCTGACCACAGATCAGATCTTTTATTATCTGCTAAAAAGTCCCAGAGAGGGGCTCAGTTTCTGCTCTGAGTTAGCCAAAACCTTGAATATGCACTTTCCAGCAAGCACATGGACACCAGATGTTCCTAACAAAACGTTTTAGATGGCAGCTTCCATCGCTCACTCGCTCTGCATTGGAGACGCCAAGGTCCTCTTTTATTCATAACAGCTTGAAACATTACTTCATATTCACACAAACAATACGTGGCAACTTGGACAGTGCTGTCACTCGACCCCGTGTCCTTGCTGTGTGATGGTGGCCAAAGAGCAAAGAAGTATTGCTGCAAATCTTATTGTTAGCAATGACTGTGAGAGGCTGAATGGCAGTTTGTGGCTTACCCAGCGGAAGTCTTTGCCGTCATATTTACGTGCGCTGGTGAAGAGCACGGTTCGAGCAGGCATGTTAATCCCCATGGCAAATGTTTCAGTAGCAAACAAGGCCTAGAGATAGAGAAATATGTTACACCAAAGGATTTTTCACAGAGACATATAAGGTATTATGGAAATTTAGTAGTGGTGTTTTAAAAAAACTGTTTACCCAAAATGTTATTCCAAACGTGTATGGCTTGCTATAAATCGAAGGATCACCATTTAATGAATAAGAATGGAGACTAAAGCTGTCAAGCTTCAAATTGTGACAGACACCACCATTAGTGCTGTGACGTGCTAGCTCACCTTCAGCAGCCCCTCAGAGAAGAGGATCTCAATGGTCTCCTTCAGAATGGGAAGGAGACCACCATGATGAATTCCAATGCCCCTCTTCAGCAACGGCAGAACATGCTCCACCTATTCAGAAATTAACACAGTTATAAACACCAAGACCCTGTCTGACAGGACATCACACAGCGACAGACATAGGCAAAGTGTAGCTATGAACCTCTTAATCATCTAAATTCAATCAAGTTTACTGAGCAGAAAGTGCTGTTTGTGTGCCTCCCAGAGAATGAGATCTCACATCAATCCAGGTGCTTACGCGAATAGTTCACATTGCTTTATAAAAGCTTATAGAGTTTTATTAAGGTTTGCATTAAGTTTTCTGTTCAGTGTTTGATGTATATGCACACTGCAATGTAGAGTTATGAGAAGCTCATGAGGAAAATACATAAACTGACATAAGTCTGACACTGAGCTGAAAAATAGTACATCCCTCATAAAGGCAACTTTTATACAAACAGCATTCTTGAACCACATCCTGTAATCAATCATACATAATCCAAACACAGGAATTCTGATCCGTGATCAGTTTTCTAATAGTACAAACACTGACAGGGCAGCTGGAAGAGCAGTTGGATTCCACAATTTGGAAATGGATGACAGCATTGTTGAGACATGGAAGTGAAGGAAAAATTAAGCTGGAGATACACGGTCAAAAACGAAGAGGAGGGCTAGTGTGGAACATTTTATGAGCATCTTCAAACTGAGGATTGCCAAAACATTCAGTTATGTTCCCTGAACCTGCTTCACAAGTACAGCTCCTCTTTGCTGTGCCGTGTGCAGTAGACCTTCATTTACCAAAACAACAGCATATGAGTTATAAGTAAACATTTGACCAAACAGAAAAACATCTTACAAATTTGGGGGTTGCTTTAAGATGTTAAGTTTTGCATTTTACAAGCTAAACATTGTCTATGGAAACATGAGGAACATTTTAGGGTTGTCAACAGATACAAAGCTGGGTAGATGAGTCAAGCACAGAAAGAAAAGAATTTTTCTTCTTGGCAGTAAAAAAAACTAAAGAATTAAACAGAGAGACTTTGATGTCACAAGCTGGTTGCACACAGCTGAGCCAAAATGTCTGAGGAGTATTTGATTATTCAAAGGTAAGATCAAAGGAGGCAATGCCTAAAAGATGCAAATATATGGAAGAACCACTGTTCCAAAACCTATGAGATGCTTGTTGCCTATTACCTACATATGGAGCTCTGCCTTCCAAGGCAACATCCCCAAGAGTCACCAGTTTGGAACACTCTACACATGCAACCTTCTTGTGAAGTGTGTGACTCGAATCACAATGGATTCCAAGGGTTTGACATTTGCAAGCTGCTAAGCAAACACCATAATACTCTTGCATGTGCATATACATGCATACACAGAAAACACAGCATTAGTAATGGTAATCCAATTTAATTAGACTAAACTTCACATACACTTTTCAATATTAAACTAAAACATTTATAATTAACCATCTCTCGCTTTGTCATCCCCTTCACATCTGAGGTGGTTCTCAGCTATAAGTAACTTCAGTTAATAACTTTGAACTAAATATCGACACATTTATTGGTCTTGCGATCGGTTGACTGCTAGTAACAAATTTGTACAAAGTGTCTGGTAGTGAAAACATCAGCAAAGAAGATACCTGAGGAAGCTTCTTGTCTTCATCAGACAGGCAGTCAATGGCATTGTTGAACACTTCCTCCACCAGCTTCTTCTCCTCATCTATGGTTGGACAGAGAAAGTTGAAAATCAGACAGGATATTTTGGTATTCTGGGAGGAACATGCCTGGAAAAAGGCAACATCAGCTGTAGGATGAGCAGTGATACTGCCTGTGTGAGCTTAAAGGGCTTTCAAACACTTCCAGTGTCACTCGAATGTGTTTGTGCACTTCACATACAGCTGCTCGACCAATTTCCATGACCAGACGAAAAACACTACAGGTCAGAAATACATGCATTCACTTTTTGCGCTTGTAAGAGTACTAAATATAACTTAAAACATCAATTTCATGTATGCACTTAAAATAATTGCATAAGTTAAGTTGAAACAGCTTAATTTATATCATGGCTTGTTCGAATAAGAAATAAGTTACAGAAATAATAAATTGTGTTCAATCAACTTAAAACTATGTTAAAAAGTACAATTACTGAAACTGGAATTTCCAGTAAATAAATTAAGTTAAATAAATTAAACTGAAAAAAGTTTACACACAATTTAATTAAGTAATGGTAATGAATTCATTTTTTGATTGTAAAGAACTATACTTAAGAGGCAATGGGAAGACCCAATAAGTGTGAGAACAAGAAAAGCTGCCACGTTTTAAATCTTTTAGACAGCCCAGAAACAATGCCTCATCTTAGATTACAACATCTCTACTTCTGCATGCAACATGTGGTGTAGTCGAATCTCAAAAGGCTTAGCTCATTAAATAAATAAATAAATCGCACAGCATAACGAAACAAACTAAATAAAGAATAGTGATTGATCAAAACCAAGATTTTCGCTGGGCATGATCTAACAGCATCAAAATGAAACAAAAGTACAAAATTAAACAAAGACAGATATTGAAATTAAACTGAAGTGTTCTCTTTTTTTTTTGGTTAAATTTTGCGTAAACAAACTGTAAACATGCTGCTGCTGTTAAAAGATTGCTTTAAGCATCCCAACCCAGCAACAATGGCCTAACCAATGACAGGTGTTTGTAACAAGATGATTGTTCATTTCTCCAAATGAACAAAGTGGAAGAATGTTTAGAACAGGGCTCTCCAATCTATGTTCCTGGAGGTCAACAGACCTGAAGAGTTTAGCTCCAAGCTACTTCAACACACCTGCCTGGATTTTTCTAGCAGTCCCAAAGACCTTGAACAGCTAATTCAGTTGTGCTGAATTAGGACTACAGATAAACTCAGCCTCTGATGGCAACATAAATTTTCATTTTCTGTTTACTCTTTTCTGTTCTAACCATCTATGATAATGTAATTAGTTGTATTGAATTATTTTCACTTAGCACAGAATTTCTCTGCTGTCCATCAGAAAAGACATGCTGAGAACCACTGATATTGACAAAATAAAAGACTATCCCAATATAGCCACAGCATGACTAATGAGTGCCTAAAGGCAATGCCTCAGGAACACAGTGAAAATGAACAGACCTCTCCAATTTGGAAGCTGGAAATGATAAAACTGTTCTGGAAACCTTCTACAAAAATCACACTCGAGTTGAACAGGTCTTATGACATCTGCTCAAATAGAGCCAATCAAAACAGTTTCCCTACCTAAAGCAAGATCAGCAAAACACCATGCACTGTGTGCACACCCATACACCTTCAAAGGCCAAATACCGTTTGTGTGCATGCTATTTCCTCAACCAAAACAAGCCCATAATTATGTAATGCTTCTGTGCATGAACTACATCAAGCCCTTTAAAAAATCCAATTAGGTCTTGCAAAAGCAAAGCATCATGGGAAGTGACAGCACTTGCGCAGCTGAAGCTTGTTAAAGCCCATGAGGCCTCTGAGTGTCCCTTTGCTTCAAAAGAACAGAGGGATCAACACGTCAACAGAACTCATGGACAAAAGGGCACGGTCATGTGTTTGGCTTTGTAACTGTAACAAGTTTTGTTTAGAATGGATTAAAAAAATCCCCATATCCAATAACAGTCCAATTTGCTGACATTTTGGCCATGATCTGTATTTATAAAAACCTTCTTTAATTAATATGAGAAATAAATCACTATTGCTCCTATATTTGAGCAATAAGAGAAAGATTAACCACTTCAACACTTGAAAACAGGAAAAAAACTTAATGGTGTTTTTTTTATCAACAGAAAGAAAATGTTTACAGTTTTATCTTGAAATCTGGAGCTTATAAGTGTGAACAGATAAAAGAAAAAGATCGTTTAACTTAAAGATGTGCTTGCCCATGCAAAACTCACCACATTGTTGCTAAGGAGTTGATATGCAGTTTCCAAGGTGAGTGTTTTTAGTGCAGTACTATGTCTGTCCACAAAGGATAATTTAGTTTCTAAATCAAGCTTGGATCACTCCTTCAAATGCAAGTCTAGGTGACTTTGTTTTATATTAGTCAAACAGCTCATATGAGCAGACAGAACAGTTGCAGGACGAGTTATGCACAAAAGTTTAATGCTTAAGATTAATAGTTTGTTCAAACCCTTACTGCTCATTAGGATTAATTATAATAATGCTTGTCTTAATAATTGTAGCATTAGTACCTGTGTTGAAATCCAGTTTGGCCACCTGTAGTGCGTAAGCCTCACACTCCTTCTTACTGAAGCTGAAGATGATCACCGGCTGGAAGTTTCTCTCCATGATCATCTTCACTATCTTAAAGACGTTGGATGGACCTGAGATATACACAATAATTCAGTACAGCATCAAATTTGATTTAACTTGTATTCACTTGTATTGTATTTCACTTATATGATCACTTGTATTTGATTACAAATGATCTGAAAAAAGGTGTAAATGGGATCCAATGCACATACTTCAATCTATCTCGACTGACAGATGATCACCCAAGACAGATTGTAATATCAGGTGATAAAAGGGTCACACTGTTGTATCCAATACACAAAAATGCACACAAATCAATGTAAGTGGAGAGATACGTTAAAGGAAGTTTTTGAAAGGGGGTTTAACATAAATTTAACCTGAAATACCATTTGCAACCCATTTTAATCGCCTAATTGTGAAAAGTTGCCTCTTTATGTTAGGTGGTTGGGGGGAAGAGCTGAAGAGGGCTTGGTGACATCAGCCAAAAAGGAACTTTTATTTAGGTTTAAACAAATAAGGACAGAGTTCATTTTTGGTGAACTGTTCCCCTTTTTTGGTGACTTTAAGGAATACTAACCCTTGGTTCCACCCCTTCTGCCTTTGGGATCCCATTTGCCCCCGCTGGTGCCTCCCGTGTCCACAGCGTCCCTCAGGACCTGCATGGCTGTGTTGAAGTTGTCTTCTCTGAAGTCTCCCTGACACGCAAACCCAAAACATATGATTACATAACCACAACATTTTGAAAACTTGTGGCATGGTAGTTATGTAAAACTCTGTATGCAGAATCTGCATTCAATTACATCAAGACGTGCTACTCTTGAAATGACAGCTACACCCATGTCCTGCCAGACTGGTTGGATAAATATAACAATTCCATATATTGTAGAACAGAGGGTGACACACCTCCAATGTCATTTAGGTGCGCTAAACCCTGATGACAGAATGAGACATTAAACCTGCTTACGTTCTCATCCACAACAAGATGTAGTCCATCGCCCCCTGCGGGAAAAATGTAGTGCTGCAGGGGGGTGGGGCGGTAGTCTGTGTACACCACGTGACAGGGCTGCAACACAAAGTGCATCAAAATATGAACAACTCATTTGGATATATCAACTTTTTTAAATGCTACATTGGCAAGACACAGCCGAGGCTGAAACAACATTCTATCTTTACAGCTTTTCAGACTGAAATAACCCACCTGCTTGTGGAGGTGACAGATCCACTCTGCAAACTGCCGGGCGTTGGGAATGGTGGCCGACAGGAAGACATAGTGCACGTTGTCGGGGAGCAAGATGATGGTTTCCTCCCAGACCACTCCACGCTCTGCAGGTCACATGACCCAAAAAGTAAGCATCCACCAAAACTATCCTGCACTTCTTGGTAAGTTTGAGATCATCTGATTATTAAACGTCACACACCTGAGTCCCTCATGTAATGGATCTCATCAAAGATCACCCACGCCACCTCCCTCATAACCTCTGATCCTCTGTAGAGCATGCTCCTCAAAATCTAACCAAACAGACAACAGTCAGTACAGACCCAGTCATGACATTGTTTCAGAGTCAACAATGGGCCGCCATTTTACCTCAGTGGTCATAACCAGACAGGAGGCTGTGGGGTTAATGGTGACATCACCAGTCATCAGACCTACATCCTGGAACTCCTCGTACATTTCTCTGTACTTCTGGTTGCTCAGGGCTTTGATGGGGCTGGTAAAGATCACACGCTGCTTTTCTCTGAGCGCCAAAGCGATGGCATATCTGCAAGCGGAAACAAAGTGAAACACACATCTAAAACACACATACATTGCAAACTGGTCTAAGGTAAGGAGATCGTGTTGAACACTGATCTGTTATGTATATTCTCAATATCTGTTTGCAATATCAAACAGGCAATCATTTTTGTTCATTTTTAACCAAATAAATTACAGACTGCAGCTTTAATACTTTGAGTGTTAAAATAAGTTCTCAAATCTAGGTGGAAGACTTGTAATAAACAGACAGCGATGGGCTATGTTTGTTCGTGGACAACTTAGGTAGTAACTGTAAGTGCTGCATCATTGTTTGGTGCTGTTATTCACAGATCCCCCATCAGCACTCTTTTATAAACGGACACTTACTCTGCACACACTGTCTTTCCTGCAGACGTGTGAGCTGACACAAGCACAGACTGGTTGTTATCAATGCAGTGAATGGCCTCACGCTGAAACGGGTCGAGTATGAAGGGATACTCCTAAAATGAAAAAGGGAAAAAATAATAATTCAAACACAGAAAACATCAATGCTGTCAGAAAACATTTACTTCAGGATTTTTAACTTACCTTTGCTGCTTTTCCAACCCGTGGTTTGAGCGGTGCGTATGCTTCATCAGCAGGTAAAGCCACCTGAGAAAAGATGATGAGGTCACCACACGGACGATCGGCATTCTAGTCAAACACATTTAGTTTAAATTCTTGTATTATATATTTTAAATCCAGCTGGCTACCATGGCAGTCTGTTTGCCACTCTTCTCTAATTGGAATAAAACACATATTTATGACATTTCAGAGCACGTACATACATAGAGATAACAAACCGTCAATATGCATAGATGTACTGAACATATGATTTTTAACTATATTGTCCAGACCTACTTATGACTGCGTGTGTGTGTTCACCTCATGTGTGCATCCCTCCACTGTATCCACCTGCTCCACCTTCACTTTAGGCATGAGCTCTGACAGACTGGAGAACAATACAAATATAAATATTACATATATTATTACATATTGAGTCCTCACATGCTTCTACCAAAGAATATCACAGTGCTCATGAGAGAAAATCACTGTGGGTCAATCAAAACTAAAAAGACAGTTCACCCAAAAATAAGCATCACTCACTTTTATTATGTGGAAAAAAGAAAAACATTCTTTAAAAACTCTTCTGGATCCACAGAAGGGAAAACGTCATTGTGTGAAACATGAGTGTAAATAAATCATTTTCATTTCTGGGTGAATATCGGTGGTTTTGACAGTTAAAAACAGAAGTAAAAAAACAGAAGTGCACAAATCTTACTTGATCTCCTCAGTTGACACAGTTTCCAGTTTTGGTCTTTTCTCGAGCACCGTCTCATCTGGACCTTCAGTGTCAACATCTCTTTTGCGGACAGCTGCTGAATCCGTCTGCTTTTTGCCAGCTTTATCAGGTGTTTTCCTTGGATGTAAATAAAAGACACTCCTTCTAAATAACTAAATAGAAGACTTCTATTCCTAGACATTATTATGTAAAAGTATTCATGACTTTATAAGACTCTATTAATCTCTGTGACATCTGCAAGCGTCAAACTTAACTAGTAAATTTAACTACGTTTTTAATGATTATGGACTGTATTTTAATATTAAACCGTTCCTTACTAGCTGTGCTGTTCTAATGTGTGCCCAAAAGTTGGTCAATTATATTTTGTGAACTATTATAAAAGTGTTTTAAAAAATGCATTATAAAATAATTACAAGATTTGTCTCAAATACTACATGATTAAATATAATAAGTTTAACTGGTGTGTTGATTGAGTTTCTATCAGTCCAGGCTACCGTCTATGCGCCTCAAAATGCAGCATGCATCCAGCATGGCAAGACAAACGCAACGATATCTAAAACCAGTTCTGTCAGACACGATCTGATAAACACATTTACTGTCCATTCACTTACCCCGCTTGAGCTCCGGGCTTTGGAGCGGCTTTTTTACTGGAACCAGACTGTTCTTCATCAAAAACACTAAACAGATCATCGCCAAAGGCGTCCGCCATGGTTGCAGTCAAACACAAATCCCATAGTGCACTGCGGTCAGCACGTTACACGACGCGTCAAATGTGTGAAATCAGCAATGGTAAAAACCGGAAATGTTACAGTAGCGGAAAAAATGTTTTGAGTTTCCCCCTGCCCCAAGAAATGAACACCGTAACAATATTCATAAAGTCCAAGAAAAAGTGAACTATTTTAAAATAGGAATTATTTTAAGGATAATATTAATAGATACCATATATGATAATAATTTACTCAGTATGATTTACTCAATATGATTTTATAGGTGGTCCATAGTGGAAATGTATCTATTTGTAAAAAACACATGAATCTGAATTACTTTAAATAATTGTGCATTTATTCCACATGCAATTAAAGTTATACCATTATGTGTCATAATGTTAATAATAATGACATTCATTATTTAGTGTACAACAATATCGTTTTTTAAAGAACTTTTATTTTGAAAAATGTTTTAAAATTGCAGCCTTCATACAGTCTTACATTTTGGCATAACGTGCTGTCACTAAAGGCATACCAACTTCACTTCGGCATTATTTAGCGGTCGGACAGCGGTTGATTGTGGAAATGATTATTGTATTGTTGTGTTACCACCATTAACAGATTATTTAACAATGGGAGGAAAGAAAAAGAAGTCAGTGCCAACGAGTGTGCAGCCGGCTGCTGCAGGCAATAATGCAACTGCTGTGAATGTATCCAATGGAGCATCTGAATCTGCAGGCAAAAAACAACAACCAAGGCCAAATCATGAGAAATCAGCCTCGAAAGAAAACAAGCCTAAAGGTTAGACGTTTGGCACTTTTTGCAAAATGTTTCTACTGATTGAAAATGTGGTGTCATGTTAGAATAATTGTCATTAACAACGAGACATAAAGAAAGATTTCATCATGCTCAACATATCCGTAGTTTATGCACATTCAGATATGGTTAGATATAGAAATGTACCCTGTTGACAGCTAAACCAGCAGGTTGGCAGGTTTTAGTTGGTCTCCCAGCCTGGTTTTAGCTGGTTTAGCAGGCTGGTTTTAGACGGGTTTTGGCCAGTTTTGGTAAAACTGGCCTTAGCTGGTCAGACTGGAAGACCAGTTGACCTACCAGCTAAAACCAGCTTGGTCAGCTGAAAGGCCGGCTTGACCAGCTTTGCCAGGCTGGAAGGCCCATCTTGAACCAGCTAAGACCAGCCAGCCAGCTTAGACTGGTTTTAGCTGTTTTTCAGCAGTATATGAATCAAACATTTTTCTAACTGTTTGAATGTAGATTTACTGTTAAACATTACACAGCGTGTGTAATGTAAAAATGCAGTTTCACATACGGTGTATCTTGTCCTTAAATTTTGTTCTTTTCCCCATAGTTCCCAAAACATACAGTCTTAACACTAACACACAGACTGACATAAGTGGGATGTCTGATAAATCAATCCTAAAGGTACCCTCATGCCATTTCAAACTCATTTTCCTCTGCTGCACGCATAAGTTGATATTTTTAATGTCTGAGCTATTTTTCTCTATACAATTTAATTCTGGTTACTCAATACTGATTTTGTGTTTGCATTCCTTAAAGGTTGTTATCCAACCAGAACTTGAGAAAAAGGTGATCAAGTTGATCAACGATTACAAACAGGAACATGCAGATAAAGGACCAATATCTGGCAGACTCACAACCAAAAAGTTGATGGTAATGATTTCTTTTCAGTTAACATTTTGTTACTGCTTACTTTGCATTTTTGAATTATGATTGTCATCATATGTAAAATAAAATCAGAAAGCTGCGCTATAATGATTCATATGTATTTATGGCAGGATTTGTATAGTGCCCTGCAGAAATTCCAGTTTAAGACAGAACACATTGAGGAGGCCATGAAGAGCAGTGTGCTGTATGGAGGGGATCTGCACTCAGCACTCGACTGGCTTTGTCTGAATCTCAGAGATGGTAAAGTCAGTCTTCAAGACTCTACAGTACAAAGCAGGGCAGCTTTCTTCATTGTGTGGCACATTTAAAGGGCCAGTTCCTTGTTTTAAGCCTACAGTAGTTTTTAGTTTATGTAACAGCTGAGAATTGCTGGTTACATATATATCCATAACAACAATAACAATATTAGTGTATTAATATCTATACATATTTTTTATGTTGATGAGAACACTATTGAACTTTTGAAGCAGACAAATATAAAGGTCACAAAAGTCCATTTTTGATTTAATGGCGATAAAATCTCAATACTCTCAAAACCTGGTTTTGCTTTTGTTTTTCTATGAATGAAGATGAGCTACCAGAAGGATTTAGCCAAAAGATGCAAGAGGAGAAGCAGAAGACTCGCCCCAAGTACCAGCCCCCTAAAGAAGACAGAAAATCAGTGGCCAATAAGGAGGAACCCAAAGAGGAGGAGAAACCAAAGACAAAAGTGTGTTTGGCATCTACACTTTACACAATTATCCAAACAGACTCATACTTAAAGGGGTCATTTCTTAAGGAATACAATTTTCTCTGATCTTTGGAGATAAACGGCTTCATAAATAACTTTCAGCCTCCAGTAAAAGATGACAGCAACAGTATGAAGGAGTGGATACTGCGCTACGCAGAACAATCTGAAGATCAGAGCAGTGAAGATGATGAAAACAATGACACAAGTAAATGTAACCCAGATCTGGAGGAGAAGTTTGATCCTGTGAGTCACAATGACGTTTCACATTCTGTATTTCACAGTTTGTTTTTCTGTCAGTTGTGTTTGAGTTCACGTTCTTCCTGCAGAACGACAGATACCTGCTGCTGATCGCACAGCTGTATGATGCTAAAGAGATGGCAGCACAATCTAAAGCCAAGAAGGACAAAGCGGGACAGAGGACAGCACAAGACCGGATCAGAGTCATCCAGCAAGGTCTGAATGCCTTCTAATAACATGCCATATATTTATTTTTTTAACTTAGTAATGTGCGGAAATGTTACCATAAAAGTGTCTCTGAATAGCACTTGCTTATATTATAGAAATGAAGCCTTTGGAGTGTCACCCAATGTTTAACCCCGCTATTAAAGTTAAAGACACTCCTAAAGAAGAAAAGAAGCCAGTTGCACTGACTGATGGAAAGGAAGAACTTAACTTCAACCTCTTTGAGCAGGCAAACACACCAGCAGCAGAGAAACGTAAGAGAGGAACTTTTGTTTTATTTTGTTTCAGATAGCGTGTTATTATAGAGTACACATCAACAGTTTAGAAACACTTACTGATACTTTATTAGTATTTTTCCCTACATTCTACAATAATAGTAAACTCTATATGCTATATTTTTGTCTACAAAATAATTTCAAACATTTAAGCAAATTCATTCAGATTAAAAGAATTTTAAGGTCGTGAGAAACATTTGTCAAGTGTGTCTAGACTTTTGGCTGGTACTGTATATGCTCTTGGACAGTCCATCTGATTTGCAATTGTTGATGTTATAGCAGAAAAAAAGAAGAAAGAGCCTAAAGACATCCGTAACTTCGATTATACATCCAGAAGCTGGACTGGAAAGTCACCCAAACAGTTTCTGATTGACTGGTGCAGGAAGAACCTCCCAAAGAGCCCGCCACCATTTTTTGAGAAAGTTGCGGTCGGGAGATATTGGAAATGCAAGTATGTTAAGTTTCATTGTGATGCAGGTGACGTGGTGCACTGACAGCAGGTTTGTCAAAGTCTGGTCATATGTCATTCATCTCAGGGTTCGTATTCAGAGGCCTAATGATGTTCTGGAGGTGTGTCCCACTATCCTTACTGAAGATGGGATGCAGGCCCAGCACTTAGGAGCCACACTGGCCCTTTATAACCTAGTCAAAGGACAGGTGAGTTTAAAGTGTAATGTGTATACATTTGGCAAACATCCAAATTTGGTTTATTTTTTCAGTCTCACTGCTTTTTCTTTATGTTTCAAACAGAGATGGGGATAGAGTGGCAGAAATTATGGATTGCTGCTTTAAATATCCTTATGTCTTTTTATCGTCATTTAGCCAGTGCATCAACTGCTCCCACCCACCTACCGTGACGTGTGGTTTGAGTGGCGAGACAGTGAACAAAAAGAGGAGGAGCAAAGTCGCTCCGCCATCAACAAACCACGTGACCAGTTTATTGCACGTCTACTCACCCGCCTCAAACAGCAACAGACCCATCAACAGCAGGATGACCTGCAAGACAGGCTTGGAGACACTGAAGATGAACCAGAAGATACCTGGGAGAACTTGGATATGCAGGAGGACAGCGAACCTCAGTGTGGAGGAAGCCTCGTGGCAGAGGAGGTGTCCCGGAGACTGTTCCTCAAACTGCAGGGCTCAGCTTTAGCTCACAGGCTGCTCGTGGAGAGACAGCAGCTGCCTGTTTTCCAGCACCGTGAGAAGGTGCTGAATGCTCTACGGCGCCATCGTGTGGTAGTGATCGCTGGGGAAACCGGAAGCGGGAAGAGCACCCAGATTCCCCAGTTCATCTTAGAAGATCTCCTGGCTGGTGGAGGAGCCGCTCAGCCATGCAATGTGGTGGTGACGCAACCCAGAAGGATCTCAGCCATGAGTCTGGCCAGCAGGGTGTCGCAGGAGCTGGGCAGTGAGGATGGACCAGGAAGCAAGGTTTGATCTAAAGAAGATTGCTTATAAAATGCACTTGCACTTGAGTCTATGCAGTTTTTGTATTTTTATAAAATAAAACAAACAAATAAACAGTTTTCCCATATCATATTTGCTTGTTATCTCCAAAAAGTAGCTCAGCTGGCAGAATATTACATTAGCAACGTAAAGGTCATGGGTTCAGTTTTCAGGGAACATGTGTACTGATAAAACCTATAACTTAAATGCACTGTAAGTCACTTTCAATTAAAACATCTGCCAGATGAGTAAATTTAAGGTAAATGCAAAAATGAATCTATAGGAGTCATAGCTGTGTCAAGTCTAATGTGAATGTGATTTTCAAGGACATCCAAAAAAGCATCATATACCACTACAAATTTGGTCCAATGATGTGCAAAGATTCACTTAGTTTTTATTCATTCATTTATTCCTTTAAATTCTGGAATACATGAGTTTTCAATTCACATCTGTGGTATAATTAATGTTGTAGTTCAAAACCAGAAAGTCTGTCAACCACAGACCTTTTTCCTCATAAATTAAAAACTACTATTCTAAAAACCCATAGGAAATTCCAGAGGGAAGGAACTAGTAGTAAATTTGTCTTCTGGGTTGGTCTGTAAATATATGTCGTGACTAAACAGCTCTAATGTTTCATGACATATTTACATTACAGAATTCACTGTGTGGATATCAGATCCGGATGGAAAACCGCTCTGGAGATTCCACGCGCCTGCTGTACTGCACCACTGGAGTTCTGCTGCGGAAACTGCAACAGGATCGTCTCCTCAGCTCCCTCACACACATCATTGTGGATGAGGTAATAATTACTGCTTCACTCATTACAAATATTCATGAATATATGCAGGGACACTGTCTCTTTGCTCTTTATAAAAACTGCTGGTTAAGATGCAAATGATCTGAGCTTTACAACAGACATATAGTCCTGTTTCCTATGTCCCATTTTCCCATTTCACTTTTTTACAGTACTGTAAAAAATCTTTGGCCACCATTAGATTACAGCAATGGTGTTTAAGCAATCGAATAATTATCATATATAATTATTTCTCAGTATAATTATTTATTTATAGTTATTTTTTACTTTATCAGAATACAACTAGAAAAGACAGGAAATGACTAAGTATTAAAGATCTGAAAAAACAGCTTGTATAGGCTTGTAAGTATTTAGCGTGACCTCGCCGTAAACTTGAGCTATCGCAGGAACCTGGCTTTCTTAAACCTAAATGGAATGGATAGGTTTTTTTAATTTTGTGTACATATTTCCTGTATTTTCTGACTAGAAAATGAATTTGGATGTTCATTAAAACTTTGCAGAAACAACAAAACTGGTGGTGGCCTAAGACTTCCACACAGTACTGTAGTTAGACTCTCAAAACCTGGTACAGTAATCAGTCCTTCTCCTGTTCCTGTCCCCTGTAGGTTCATGAGCGCAGCGTACAGTCAGATTTCCTTCTCACTATACTGAAAGAAGTTGTGCAGAAGCGCTCAGATCTGCGGCTCATCTTGATGAGCGCTACAGTTGACTGTGAGAAGTTTGCCAGCTACTTTAACCGCTGTCCAGTGGTCACCATACCAGGCAGAACTTTCCCCGTGGAGGCAAGATTATATACCTATAAATATATATTACCAAAAAAGTGATTTAAAGTCTATTTGAAAATTTGAAGTAAGCAATTAGGAATGAGTCAAATGTATATAATTTAAATGGTGCTGTGGTTGTAGGTGTTTCACCTGGAGGATATTGTAGAGGAGACAGGCTATGTTCTGGAGCAGGATTCAGATTACAGTCAGAAGTTTTTGGAAGAAGAAGAGGAGGTGAACATCAACATCACACAGAAAGGAGGAAAAACTCTTCAGCACCAGGTTTGGACAGACCCTGAAATCTTCTCATTGCACACAATATCTAAACAATTGTCTCATACACACTGCAGCAAAATATGGCTTCAGTCCTTATTTAGTCTTCATCTCCTTATTCTCCTAGTGCTTAATCCCATTCTGTACACACAAAATTATGTTATTTACAGGAGTGACAATCACATTCTAAAACTAAATTCATACCTGGCAACTTTAAAATCACTTCAAATTCAAATTTCCAAAATTGCATTCTGGAGCCAACACTTGACAATTTACACTTGATCATTTATGGGATTCCCATTTAAATGCATTTGTCACATCCAGTCCCAAAGGTTTTCAGTATCTATGTGTGCTGCTTATCTCTTTAGGTTAATTGGTGTGCATACAGACATGTTTCCTACTTTTTCTGTTTAGGAGGTTATTATAAGGGACTCTGGCTCAGGTTGGGCTCTGGGCCCGGAGTATGATCACTTCAGCAGCCGGACACACCATGTCCTGCAGTACATGAACCCTAATAAGATTAACATGGATCTGATCCTGGACCTGCTGGCTTATCTGGGTAAAATAACACACATCTGCACAGATCAAACTCATCATTGAGCATGTACCTCTGTAAGAGATATAGGGATTCCCAAACACTTCCATTTAAAAGTCTTATCTAGGCCATATCTAGTGACTACAGAGATGTAGAGATGGGGGTTTTGACCAGTAAGCAACCACAAAGCAACCATTCACAAAAAAGGTAGCAACCATATAGCAATGTTTTAGCAACAACCCAATACTTAGTAGCATCATAGAGGGAACATTTGCCTGCATGGGCACTGCTTACAATTTTTTTCTAGGGATTTTATGAATAAATGAAGTGCTTCTGGTTCTGTCTCCCCATAGATAAGTCGCCCCAGTTTCGTGATGTGGATGGTGCAGTTCTGGTCTTTCTGCCCGGTCTGGCTCATATTCAACAGCTGTATGATCTGCTAACCACAGACAAGCGCTTCAGCTTGAAGGACAGGTAACTTCTGTCTGAATTTTAAAACAAAAGTGAGAGTTGATTCTGTATTAAATTTGAGATAACGTTAGCAAATAAAACCTAATTTAAGTCTATTTTACCTGTCTGCACAATTATTTTACATTTCGTGTGTTTTTTCATCTAGATACAAGTTGGTAGCTCTCCACTCTTCACTGTCGTCCCGAGACCAATCTTCTGCATTTACAGTCCCCCCTGCTGGAGTTAGGAAGGTACTGCATTGTTTTGGACGCTACGACCATACTATTCTACTATAACACCTCTGCAGTATGTTATGTATAGTTAGCCATTGGAATACGCAGTGGAAAATCTGATTTGTTTAATTTTCCAGTTTTTTGTTGTGTTTCATAAATGTCTTTTGCATGCAGAATACTGTGTAGTATTCAGGAAGCAGTAAGCTAGGCCATAGCCTAGGTGTGTAGATGCTTAATTTGCTTAAGGTTTTGGTAAAAATAAATTATTTTAACATTCTCTTTAAGGTTGTGCTGTCAACAAACATTGCTGAGACAGGCGTCACCATTCCTGATGTGGTCTTTGTCATCGACACAGGAAAGACAAAAGAGAATCGGTGAGCAAGGGTTTAAAAATGATTCGGTTAGTTCTACCATATATATATTTCACAGAAAATTTAAACCTGCTGTGCTATGTATTCTAAACTTGGTCTTTCAAAGCTGTGGGTGTTATCTATTTCTGTTTCTTTGGTTTCAGATTCCACGAAAGTAGTCAGATGAGCTCTCTCGTGGAGACGTTTGTGAGTAAAGCTAGCGCCCTTCAGAGACAAGGCAGGGCAGGACGTGTCCGAGACGGCTTCTGTTTCCGCCTCTACCCCAGATTTAGGTATATACCACTATTGAAGTGTTTTACAAACATGGCTCAAACAATACTTATGTTTAATTTGGTCTGTTTTGGTCTGGTCACATCAGCTGTATTCTAAAATAATGTGACAAACTAATAGGCTGTTTGTTCTTTTCTGTAACAGATTCGATAGCTTTGTAGACTACTCCATTCCTGAGATCCTGAGGGTGCCTTTGGAAGAACTTTGCCTTCATATTATGTTATGTACCAACTTTATCTCCTTTAGAACACTTGCTTTATGCTTATTCACTTCTTGCTGGATTTTTTTCTCACTTCTGTTTAAATGAAGCTTGAACACACTTAATTTAGTGTCTTATTTGTCACTTCTCTGTATCTCAACAGAAGTGTGAATATGGTTCACCAGAGAGCTTCCTGTGTCAGGCTCTGGATGCCCCACAGCAGCAGGCCGTGTGCAACGCTGTCAGTCTGCTGAGGAAGATTGGTGCCTGTCAGCAAGATAGCCACACCCTCACACCGCTCGGCCACCATCTTGCCACCCTTCCTGTCAATGTCAAGATCGGCAAGATGCTTATCTTTGGCGCTATTTTTGGCTGCCTGGAACCCATTGTGAGTGGCGGCTTTTGAGATGTGTTTGAGGACAATGATGGAAATAGTTTTTTATTTGATTTTTGATGTTTCAACACTTTAAAAGTTCAAATTCTGTTTAGTTGGAGCAAGCGCCATCCATAGGAATTATGTCAGTGACATAACTAAACATCTGTCTGTCAAGAGAAGTAGTCTTACCACTAAAAGGATAATTTGGACAGCTTCACCGTACAAGTAATGACTTGTTTACCAACCAAATTATTTGTGGAGTGCCGGCACTGTAGACCTCCATTGTATGTGCATTACTTTAACCATATTTAAAAAGTCAAGATTATTTTCTAAGGTTAAAATTTATTTTGACTGTCCACTTTAGACATTCTGTTAATTAAGAGTAACTTAGCACATACATGTCAAGTAACTTAGCAATTACATGTCAACTAACTGTCATTAATTTGCAACTACATGTCAGCTAACTCTCATTAAAGGATTAGCAGACTGTTAGGTTAGAGTTAGGATTTGGGTCAGTAGAATAAGTTAACCTGTAATTGCAAGATTTCTTATAGTCAGTAGAATGTCTGTTGGGGGATCGCTAAAGTAAGTGTTAGCAGATATTAAGCAGACAGTTTGCTAATACTCTAATGACTGCTAGTTGACCGGTAGTTGCAAAGTTGACTATAGAAGTAGTGTTACCTTTTCTAAATGCTATGCTGCAAATGCTGTCAGTAGAAACTTGTATTGAACCCAGAACATTGTTTTAAATGAATGATTCTGTTTAGTTAGAAAATTGCCACTGCTTAGCACGCTTGTGTCTTTTTCCAGGCCACTATAGCAGCGGCCATGTCAGAGAAGTCCCCTTTCTCTACTCCAATGAGCAGAAAGGAAGAGGCAAACTTGGCTAAATCTGCTCTAGCGGTCGCAAACTCAGACCACATGACCGTCTACAATGCTTACCTTGGGTAAGCGAACATCACATCCTCAACAAAACAGCAGTTGAACAGAGATGTGTGCCATTGCCAATAGAAATGAACCAAAATCATCATACTGAAGTTGCTGCTGGGTTCACAGGTGGAAGACCGCACGAAGTGAAGGAACACGCGCTGAGATGACCTACTGTAGGAGACACTTCCTGAATCGTACCGCCCTCATGACCATTGAGGTGACGTTCTCTTCCAATCCTTAACACATTCTCTTTTAACTAATGTCTGTTTGATCCAGTACATAACAGATTGCTGAAATTGCATGTGGGAACAGAATTAAGATGGTGATTTTTAAGGGTTCATGACAAGGATGTCTATTAAAATTTAGTTTTAAAACTCAGGTGTTGGGTTCTTACAAATGTAATTTTTGTGTTCATGTTGATTTCATAAATTTTTTATAAAGATTTCTACCATTTTAACTTTAAATTTTAATAAATTACTAATGATGTAAAATGCTATGCCCAAAATGTTTTGTTGAATTTTGAATACATGAATGTACGCACCTTTTCAATTTATTTAAAGTTATATTATTATTATGCTGACCTTGACTATAAATATTGGTCCACCACACACCACTAACTTTGATTTGGAGGTTTCTCAGATATTGATATCATAGTTACAGCATATTTAGTATAGTTAACTATGTTTACTTTGTTAACTATGGTATAGTTTATTGCTATACCATATAGCAATAAGATAAGATGTTTTTAAGATGTTTTTGAAGCCGTCTAAAAAAACCTTCATTGCAAGAGACAAGAGAATGAGCATGAAGTCATTGATTAATAATCATCCAGTGTTAATCGTCTTTATCAGGATGTAAAGCAGGAACTCATTAGGATGGTGGAACAGGCCGGATTCATTCCCTCTAAGCCCGGCAGAACTCCTCGCTCCCGGCCTAGCTCTGAGCCTAAAGCCCTGGGCTCACTCTCCAAGCACGACATCAGTGTTCTCAGCGCCGTGCTGACGGCAGGTCTGTACGATAACGTAGGCCGCATCCTCAGCGCTCCCTCTCCGGACGTTCAGGAGCGTGTGGCATGTGTGGTCGAGACGGCTCAGGGGAAGGCTCATGTTCACCCCTCCTCAGTCAACCGCTTCCTACAGACACACGGTTGGCTGCTCTTCCAGGAGAAGGTGTGTAGAATCCATTATATCAAAAGTAGTGATGGGTTTTGAATGGAGAAGCAACATTGTAAATCTATGTACTATGTAAATCTGGTTTTCTTAGATAAAGTTTGCCATTCAAACCTGTAAGGCCTGAACCACAATTTTTTGGGCTTGTCTATAGGTGAAATACTCCAAGGTGTTTCTCAGAGACACAACCTTGATCTCACCGTTATCAATGCTGCTGTTTGGAGGCGATATTGACGTACAGCACCGGGAGAGACTCATCTCTCTGGACGGATGGATCTACTTCCAGGTCAGTGAGAGTTTTTGTTTGAAAAATTCTTTGTTGTGGGTTATCTGGTTCAGATGGTTGCATGATTTGCATTAATTGCTCCACTGGCAGGTGCACAGATGAGTCAATAAATCGGTTTGCAGTTAGATAACTATTATTTCTGTTTCATTTCCCATTAGGCTCCAGTCAAAATTGGTGTTATCTTCAAACACCTCCGGAAATTGATCGACTCCCTCCTGGAGAGGAAATTGGCCAACCCCCAAATGCATTTGGAAGGTAATTCAGATGTTTAGTTTGGAAGTTTTTAGCGTAGATGTAGCTAAAAGCGTAGATGTTTAGCATTGTTTTTAGTATCATGTTTATTCATATATTTGTTCTCTTTAGATGAGAAGACCATACAGCTGATTACAGAGTTGATAAAGTCAGAAAACAGACTCTGAGGAATTGACTATAAATGAAATGGTGACAAACCTCGCTGACAAGTTACATTGTAAATTGTATTGCCTAACCAGAATAAAAATATTTTAAACCAAACAAAATACTTGTGGTATTCTTTTAAGCCAGGGTGGGTTAAATTTTGTCAGGGTGGGTTATTGTAGGCTGGCAGGAATGCAGACAAACAATGTTGTGGTGGCAAGTTAATTGTTATTGTTATTGATAGAAGTAAATAAGATACCATTTGTTTGTGTTCTTGTAAGCATAGACTGACAGATTAAAATTGTAAAGTGAGATAAAATGTGTTTTTCATTTGAATAAAATTTGAAGAAACACTATCATATTTTGGGCAAAATATAGTGATTGCGAATTGAATTAGAACATTTTACTGGCATGCATTTTAGGATATAATCGTACAGTATTATTCAGAATTACTACAGGTTGTGTACTATTTAAAACAGTAAATCTGTTTGATTGCTCATGTTTACATTGTTTTAAACATGAATCAATAATGACATTTTAAATAATCCTAAATAATCTCAATACATACCTTAAGTCTATAAACTTTAACAAGAACTAACATACAATTTTAACATGATGTTGCTGTGGGGTGGGGATAACAAGAATGCATTAGATCAAAGTACATTAATGGAAATATGTCATTAAGGTGCTTTTAAAGTGATCAATTAATTGCTGCCTGGCTCCAAATGAAGGTCTATTTGCGCTCTAAAAGCCTGAGAGAGAGAGAGAGGCAATTGAACTGAATAATGAATAACTCTACATTAGTGACTTCCTGAAATAAAATCCAACAACTTATGATCCTCCACACTCGTGCCACATTTATCATATAGTGATCTTTTCACAAGAACAGGCAGACAAAACAACACATTTCTCTTCAGCAGTGATTAGAAAGTCAATCATAAAGGAGAGCAGAGGATGTTTACTCAATCATGAATCTATATGTTACACAACGCAGAGGGTGTTTAATTGCGTCATTAATAAGTCACTAATATAATTTAATAATAATATAATATTATTAATATATATTAATATTAATATAACATGCGAATAGAACAGACAGTAATAATTCAGTATAGGAATATAGAGGTCGCTGATATTAAAACGTTCTTGTGGAGTGACATGCTGTAATTCATTCAAACTGTTTTAAAAACTTTTTAAAACTTTTAAAAACTTTTAAAACTTTTAAAACTTTTACGTCTATCAACGTACGACCGTTGTGGGCGGGGCGTCGGTTGGCGCTGAAATGAACGGGCGCTCTGAAGCGCGCGGACTCCAGGCACGCGTCGCTACGCGCGCACCTGACGACAACGGCGCGCGCTGGCCGCTAAAACGAGTTCACAAGCGCTCAGTGTCATCACTTCATCAGCATGCATACCTGCGTCTACACTCACTCGCCTTATTTTATGGTATTGAGACAATTATTATGATATAATGTATAAGATGTAAGAATCTGCACACGAGTTATTTTATTCATTTGTTTAATGTCATCAGCAGGAGAATGAAGCAACGCCAGTCAATCCATCGCCTACTCAAGATCTGCTGGACTTTTCCGCAGGTGAGATATGGATGAGAAACACACGATTTTATATTTAATTATTTTATTAATCTATTCTTTAACACAATAGTTTGGCGCTAAATATTTAAATCATTCGTAAAATGTGAAGTATAATAATCATCATCATAGCTTAATAATATAAGAAGGCATAATAGTAATTTTATTATCATTACAGAGCATGGTTACATGGTTAATGTACAGCTTTTTTCCTTATTCTCCTTTACAGAAGAATGTCAGTCTACAGACACACATTTACTGACATTTGAAGGTCCGGACTACACAGACCTGGATACTTCTCTAGAACTGAATAGAGAGGTAAGCGGAAAGAGACAAAAAAGAAAAGAAATCTGTAAAACAGCCATGGCTTATTATTAATTTATTGTAATTTCTTAAAATATAAAAATATTTTCTCCTGTTCCCGCTTTTGCAGGTTGAATCCCTTAAAAAGTGTAAACTTTGGGGCACTATTAGAGTGTGGATATATTTGTCTGAGCATCTCTATTATCCCAATAAAGCAATATTGGCTGAACCAGTGATCAGGGTGGGATCTGTCTGGCTGACCAATACAGGACAGGGGTAGTCACAGGATAGCTGTTTAAACCTTGTAAAACAAATTTTGGTTCACTTCAGTATTAGAAAACTTTACAGAGGACTGACAAACTGCAGAATCACCGCAGTGTGAGAATATATTCACACGTATATTTACAATCTGCTGGCATTTAAACAGCAGAAACTGTCCTGGGTGATGTAATCTTCCACCACTTCTGTTTTTTGTTCAATTTCCTAATGACTCACAAACGAGAAATGATTATTACTGTCATGTAGGAGACACATCACGTCCATAAATCCTTATATTTGTAAATCAAATTCAGTTGTCATCTGATAGATTGAGTTCCTTATGGTTTCTCATGACCATGAATCATCACTGAACTGACTCTGAATGAGTTCATTCTGGGCTTGTATTTGTCAATTGTTGAGAGCAACGATAAGTCGCCATAAATAAATATATATACATAAATAAATATATAGTCGCGATAAATCGCTGTACCAGTGAGCTTAATTACTTTACACTTTCCAAAGTATATTTTTTGAGTATTTGTTGTTTTTTCTCTCCACAGCTTCATGCTGCACTCAGGAGAAAGCAGGAGGAAATCTTGGCTCTGAAGGATACGAACGCTCAGCTCAGAAAGCTAGCTAACCAGGCTGAGCATTACTCCACAATACTAGATGTACAGTAAAGCATCCCATACCTTTTAAATTTCCATGAGTTTTCCATGACTGCTAGTAAAATGGGTTGTCCGTGTTTTCGATGATTATGGGAAGTTATGTTCACCAATCAGGGCCTGAACTATTCGTTTTCTAGTTTTATACACAAATACACACCTGTAAAACTTCAGCAGCCAGGTGACAGCAAGATCACCATATTTTGTCATTGTCACACCCACATGATTATTTGTTGTTTCTACTTCTTTTCTAGAGCCTGACAACATCATACCAGAGAGAATCAGTTTCACACTCTACCCATGTGACGACGCTGTCACCGAAAACAAATGCTGAGACAACAGAGGGTCATTCTGCTGGGTCAGAACATTCATGGATCTCACTGCTGACAGAGGACGAGCAATCAGACCCAACTTACACAACTTTAACTAACTCTGCCAGGACTGACACAATAAGCCCAATATCAGGAGTCAAGCGGCAGCTATGGTCCAGCTGGTGTGACCTTCTCTGTGAAGATGCTTGCAGTAGCAACAGCAGAGATGGTGCTGAGGACATTAGCTTGGACTATCAATCAGTCTCCAAGTGGCCCAGGTTTGATGATGAACTTGTGCAGCTAGATCTGGAGCATCTTGAGGCTCAACTGAACCAAAATGAATGGACTCCTCAACAAGAAGATTTACTTCTGACTCAAAATAAGAATCTTGAGGTTTCCTCTGAAATGCTCACCACAGAGAAGGTGAGCATATTTGGGTCTTTCCGTGGGCTTCAGGTGGTTACAGAAACCCCTTCCCCCAAATCTGATCTTCACATAAGCAGTGGTGAGAAGAAAGGTGTGTGTTTTAAGATCTCAATCAGGGACCACAGTACTGTAAGGACCAAGGTTTTTCCTCATGGAAAGGTATTCACCTCTCACACACCAAGTGGTTCTTGTAGGTTCCTTTGGGTTCCTAATGAGAACTGAACAGTCCAATCATTCTAAAAGTCATCTTCAACAGAACTCAACGTGGATCTTGTTGTGGATCATGTGATCTTTTGTGCTCTTTACAGTCTGACCATAGAAGCTTTGCCTTTTAACCAGCCTGGTGGAGACACCAGAATTTCATGCTGAGGACCAGCAATGCTGATCTTTTAAGGCAGATAAATTATTTTTATAATGCATACTTTATATAGAAAAAGAAACCAGAGAGAGAATAACAATGACAACAGCTTTCACAAGAGATCAAATAACATACACATTTATTAAAGCAACATATTCAGTGGTGCAAGACTGTGTAATGACACTATAAATAAATTATATTTTGTAGTCTTTGTAAAGGTGATGCGTGTAATGTCTGTGCCACTAGCAGCACCAAGCTGCAAAATAACTACACTTCCCCCATCTCCCATTGGCTGGACAAACAGGCAGTCCCTCCCCAAACCATGCCATTGGCTGAGATTGTAGTTCCGTTAGATTCCATTTGTGCTGTGGAAATTACACACTTCACCTTTACTTTCTTAACCTATATGTCTTTAACAGTAAATAAAAAGACAAAGTTTTATACAATGTTGTTTTTTGTGATACTATCAGTGTAGTGAGAACGTTAAGGATCACTTCAAAACATATTTGTTATGTTTTGAAGTGATCCTTAATATAAAACAGTTGTTAATACAAAAGTTAATACAATGAGTTTATTCAGGGGTAAGCACACCCCTTCATTCTAGGCTGAAGATATTCAAACTACACTGTAATGTGAGGAAGCTCGTCACAGCATTATTCAATGTGCTCTCTGTGAAATATTGAGTCACAAATGCCTTTGCTGTATCTATATTGTGCTGCAGACATGCTTATAACACCATAAAAAACACAAATACTAAAAGGCAGCGAATATTTCCTCAAGGAAATGATTGTATAATACTTGGTCCAGCATTAATTATACAGTTTGTAAATTTTATGTCAAGTTTACATTCTTTGCAGCATTCTTACCAGGTTATGTGCTTATTAGTATCGTATTAGGCTGTAGCCAGGGTCTGGTACAGTTGAATATAACGGATCATCTAGAGAGCAACAGATACAACATGTATTAGGAATTTATAATGAATTACAATTAAAGTGTAAATGCATTGCAAAATATACAGCATAGAAACTTTTGAGATGCTGAAAATGTTTTCATACCTCCTGCAGTGGGTGGCAGAGGTACTCCTTGTCTCCTGAAATAAAATACAGAAAGAACAGAATGTCATTTTTAAAGGTAATGTTTATATTTAATAGGTCTAGTAAAGAAATTCATAAAACAATAAGTAGCTGCATTGTAAGGGCCGAAGGGGTCACCTGACAGCTGCTGGGGGCGCGTGAGCAGGAGCTGATCTCTGACTGTTGTAGAAGTTTTCATACGGAACGGGGGCTGAGAGAAATAAACAATATATGACCGACACACTGTTGCAGAAACTGATTCAAAGGAACAGTGCACCCAAAAAAAAACTAAGTTCTATTATCATTTATTATCATCACTTGTGTTGTATTTAACCTGCACAAGTTTCTTTCATGGAACAGAAAAGGAGAATTTTTTAAAGAATGTTTATGCTGCTTTATCTGTTTAACAAAATGTGCAGTAACCATAGCTATCAAGTTCCACAAAGAGCACCCAGAATATAGTTCATATGATTACTACAAATCTTCTGAAGCCATACAACAGTTTTGTGTAACTAAATACTAAATCTAAGTCATTATCAAGTGAAAATCTAGGGCCCTTCACCATAGCTCTGAAATCTTTTTGTAATTCTGCAGCTTTTCCAATTCTTGGAAAAGTGTGTGAAGCACCAAGTTTGAAGCTACCTCAGAGACCTTCCTCAAATGCAAAAGACCTGAAGCAAATAAAGGCTTAAATTTGAGAATGTTTTCTTCTGCATAAATTCTTCCTCAAACACTTCCTCACATATAAATACACCGTAGAGTCTACTTTCTATAATACTTATAATACCAAATATAATACTTTAACGGAGCCTGACCTTGGTCACTAAATGCTTTTCACTGTTTTTCACTTCTTCAAAAACTCTCCTGTTCCACATAATATACCATTGCAATTTCACAACAAGTTCAGAATGAGTTGTCATTTTTGGTTGTACTATCTCTTTAAAATCAGAGATAAAAGTTTAAATGAAGTTCAAACACACATTGTAATGAGCAGTTGTGGAAAGTTCTTGATAAGAGTACCTGGTGGTTTGTCACCGGTTCTTCTGAGGTTGATAAAATGCTCAATGTCATCTTGAATGTTACACTGTTCCAGCGACTTCCTCACTTCCTCATAGAGCTGTGTAACATAAATACATACAGTCAAATCAGTATCATAAAGTGAGACATGGTGTTCCTACAGTAATTGACACTGTTTAGCTCTGGTTACCTCGTCGCTTGTGACACACTGCTGGGAGAGATGGTTGAGATGAGTCCACACTATGTTTCTTAGAGTGTTGATCCTCTCCAACTCCTGTTTTTCAAAAACCTGGAGAAAGAGCACAACATGCACTTACACAAAAGATTTAGCTTGTAATTTAGGCATTTATGTATAATAATATACATTTTATATAGCTGATATAGTTTTGGACTTCTGTTTCACTAGTAAATGGGTTAAACACTTTCAAAAGAGCTCACAGGAAGTGTAAACTTCACATGATCTGACATGACCTCTCAAATATGTCATCAATCTGTTTAATGCGATCGTCAAGGATAGGGTGTATGTTGCAGGCTGGGGCTTCATGCTTACCTCGCATGCTTTGACATGCTCGTTTAACCATTCCTCTCTGATCTTCCCCAGCCCAGTCACATTCTGACTGTATAATCTGTCTATTATTATTTAAACAAACAAACAAACAACATTTCAACATAGTGGGAAATAAATGGGAAATCACACTTGTGTTCTGTATAGGGCTGATACAGCTAAGAATTATATCTCAATATTTTTCAGGCTTTAATGATGATCCTTGTTATGTGCGGCTATCTATGTGTCCTTTTTGCTCTGAAATGGCTGACTGACAGTACAAAATACATACATTAATTATAAATTCAAGGCATGCTTTTCACATCATTTTTCAATAAATTGATACAAATTAAGTAGGATAAAGGTTTCAAACAGTTAAGTATTACATGACCTAATCATTTGTCACATGACCTCATCAGGTGTGATGTGATAACCATCAAGTAAAAAAATCATAGAAAACCATTATAGCAATATTCACTGTGTTAATTTTATATGAACAGCAAAATCATTGTAAATTTTTGTTGTGAATATTTATCATACTTCACATCGGCAGCTTTGTGTGTGTACATTATTAGGATGTTAGGCAACATTTTTACCTGCTTCCTCTGCCATCTGCTTTGCTTGTTGTGTTTTGCCGTACAGCTGAAAATATAAGTGAAATTTCAGCACATCCCTGTCAGGTCATTGACGTCTTACAGTATAACACGTAAACTGATGTATTCTCACTGTTAGCCATGTTCTAACTGCAGTAGTTTTCCAACACTATTTTTGCCCTCTGAACAAATAAAGACTGATAGTTGACTCATTATAAGAGTTATAATGAGTCAACTATTATAACTATTATAACTATTATTAAGAAATACTTCCAAACTTACCAGCATGTTTTACAATGATTCATTTGCTGGCAGTCATATGCACACATAAATGATCTCTGAATGTCTTGAGAGGCATTGGCCCTTTGGAATTTAGGCCCGAATCTACATTTGCCTTTCTGTCCATGTGTGAGAGCAAGTGTTGCAGGTAAACTACTAAATGCAGAGGATCAAATCTTCGACATTCATGAAAATGCATAAAGCCAAAGAGTAAAACGTGGCTATTAAATATATGCAATATGGATATAGCCCACAGAGAAAAGGCAAATGAAAGAAGGTTATTTCAGGGGTCACACAGGAAGGAAAAAGCAGATGATCTGTTGAAGTTTGACTGCACCTTTTCTTGCTGCTTGGAACTGTTGGTGCTGGTGTTTCTATTCAAATTCTGTTCTGCTTCCTCCTTATCTCGACACTTTTGCTCATAGGTCTTCTTGGCCTTAAAAAGCAAAAGTTGAAAATGAAAACATGAGGGATCAAAATACCACCTTGAGTTTAAACCAAACTACGTTATATATTAATGTTTCCTCACATCCTCAGACCACTGCGCAGCAAAATGTTTTTGTATCAAACCTAAAACTGAATTAATTTATTTTAAAAAGAGAAGTCAGCTCAAATACTAAAGGAAAAGTGGCCAACAAGTATCCGGCATCCTTGTCCTTCAACAGTGTTTCAAAAGTATCCCAAATGCAGCTCAACAAGCTCAGGAATGCCCAGAGTGTGCAGAGCTGTAATCTAGTCAGAAGATGGCTAATTCCAAGAAGATAAAATGTAAGATAGTTCTGGTTTGTTTAACCTTTATTTGTCAGTATTTAATTTACATAATTCTATTTGTATTGTTTAGTAAGTATGATGACTTAATTATTATTCTAGTTTTTAAACTTTTGTCTCCAGACGTTTGACTGATATTGTGGTAGTTATAAGGTTTAACAATGTTTCAACAAAATTTCCAAACATGAAACGTAAGTTCTAATATTTATTTTTAAATAAAGGGCACAGTTAGTAATGCTTACTAACCTTGAAACCATCACCCTCAAAAGTGCTTCTTTTAATGAACAAAGCCATTTAGGCAGTGACCACTTCCTGTTTAGTAGGTCTAAAATCAGATGCACTTATTCACTTCTCTCATGACACTGCTTTAGAACATATAAACTTCCCTCAAAGAGTTTAATGCAAATATGGCCAGCTAAACCATTGGCAGTCTACAGGTTACAAACTTTACACAGGACTGTATGTTTTGCTTTTTGGTGACTGCTTACTTCAGCAGTTTTCTTATATTGCGCTGCCTTCTGCTTGTGAAGAGCATCCATCTGTTGCTCTACCTGAAAAAATACAGTTTTTCTTTACTTTTATTACTTCTTTTACTGTTTCAAAACGCTGTTTATTTAATAATAAATAATAAACGGGGCTATGTTTTTGTAACCAATGGCAGACGAAGTCAGAAAAATAGTTTGAAACAGTCATATATATTTATTTGCATTTGCTGAAATTACACACTTCAGCTTTAATCAGTTAAAAATGAAATGCTGTTGTACATCTTACCCTCTTTCGAGCCTCTTTCTGTTTTTCTCTGAAATCTTCTAATTTCTTTGCTTCTTCTCTCATGGTTTGGGCCAAATGGAGATGAGACAAACTCACATTTTCTGTTTCTACAAAAATATGCATTTTAAATGTTAAGGAGGGTGACTGGATAATAAACGGCAATTTTGGAATTTCTAGATGTGTACTTACGTAATTTGAAAACGTCTAGTGATCGTTTCAGTGTGCTAAAAAACCAAAACATTGTTGAGCAAGTGACTTCTTTTTTTAATAAAATTATTAACAAATCTCTGACATCTGAAATCAGCTTTATCTGACCCCACAGTAAGAAGAAAAGCATTAACCACAAACCAACTACAAACATGTGACAAGCCCAAAAACTGTCCGCACTGTTACGGGTCTATAAATGACCTTGTGAGACATTGTCAATCACTGCTCTGCTAAAGCCAGCATAGCACAACAACATATAATTTCACTATCATAAGAATCAAAGAGCCTATTAGTTTAAAAATGTAAAACTTTTGGGTGGGTGGTTACTTGGGCATTTCTAGAGGGTTACTAGGGTGTTCTGAGTAGCATTAAAGTCACCATGATATCACAAAATACTATTCTTATTTTTTATTAAATATAATCTTTAATCAAAATCTGAAAATGTACTCCCTCTGGAACGGCAGACCCCCTTTGATGATATCAGTCTGACAGCTTGGGCGGAGCCAGAGCCTTTAACCACTTCCTTCCAACAGTTAGTCTGCTGTGAGCTTTGAATCAATCCCCAGTGTAAAAAACAAGCCACGTCCTCCACTTTAAATTACGTCAGAACACTAAAGTCTGTAGCAATTTCTGGTTTAAGGGTATAACTATGCAGTTTCTAGAATGTTTTGGTTGATTGTTATGTCAATGTGGGTGACTGCTAGGTTGTTGCTTACTGGACTAGATTTTGTGTATGATCAAGTGTATTATTCTTTTTTGCCTTATTTAGCATCTTTTTCAGGCAAAAAAGTCAGATAACTTATACAGAGTTAGGATTTTTTAGTTCCATATGAAAACAAACCCTGTCAAGTAACTGTCAGCTGTGTTACATCTGCAGGCTGTAACTTTTGCCTCTCTATCACCACCTTTAAGTCGCTTGGAGCTATTTTATAACACTTCTAAGGGTATAGTTCACAGATAAATTAATATACTTCCATCATTTACTCACTGTCATGTCATCCAAACCTGTCTGAGTTTTCCTTCTGAGGAACACAAAATAAGATATTTTGAAGTACGTTGGTAAACAAATAACATCGGCACCCACTGATTTCATTTGTACGGGCACAAAACCACTGAGACATTTCTCAAAATATCTTTGTGGTCCACAGAAGAAAAATGTCATATAGGTATGGAATGACATGATAGTGAGTAAATGATCATTTTTCCCTTTCCCTTTAATTGAGGCTGTTTCTTTCAGTTTCTTTCAATGACCAATCGTCTGAAGCTGTGGGAATTAATACTGTTTTGCCTGTGTAACCACCCAACAACCAATCTTGTGTTTTGTGCTGGAGCATGATGTTTGGATCCTGATTCTCAGTTTTGGAGTATAAAGTCTGGATTCCAACACTTCTAGGTTAGCAGTGCTTGCCGTGATGTGGATCCTGACTCGTATGCTCCATGTGTTGTTTTCTTGTTTTTTGTCAGAGCGTGAAGTTTGGATCCTGTCACTAGGTTTGTCTCTTGTTCATGGTGTCACAATCTGCATTCTTTCTGTTTATGTACTTGCTCAATAATTGCTTTTTAATCACTTTTAACCCAAACAGTTTAGGACTGCAACTTTAAACATAACTTCTATATGTATGTATGGACATTTAAAGCAATTAGATGTAGTACTTACTTCATTTCACTATGTCCACACACTTTCTTAGACAAACCCAGGAGCTCCTTAGCATACTTCTCCTCTATAGCGGCTCTGAGAGAATGTTTTAAAATGTCAGATCAACATTTTCTGTCTAATGAAATGCTAATATGATATACTATTGGGTTGTAAGGGCAGCTGTCAATTTTTGTGCCTGAAATGTATTTGTTAACATAATCAGATTCACTATTTGTGCAAGTTATTACATTTTGATAAAAGACTACAAACATTTAGTTACATAAAGCATTTTTTAAATCTCTGAACTCCAGTTGTTTCTGTCACTAAACAGCATCTCACATCAGCTAAGTGAAGTATGCAAAAAATGTCTGAAACAACTGAAAAAAACTGAAAGGCCTTCTCAAACAGGAAATCTTGCAACAAACATCTCACTGATATTTTTTTAAGATGACCGCATTCAGAGTGACTTGCACGCATTAAAACAAACGCAATAGCAATGGATGTTTTCATAAGTGCTGTGAGGCTGGCAGTGCTCAAATAAACGCATCAGACATGATCGCGTCAAATAGGAAGTCGTGTCTTCACAGTAACATTGACTCTCACCTGGCTTTCATGAACTCTTCGATTTCTTTGCACGTCCTTTTGCCATCATTTAAGTGCTGGATGATGCTGTCGTACCCTGCTGTGCTGATAATATCAACGTTCTGCACACACGATCAGTGCATTAAACCCATAACCTGACTCTCATTCACTGAATGTGCAATGCGGGGACCTCCGTAGTACATCATTTATCACCAATTCTGCATTGTAGCTATTTAAAATACGGCGCTTTAGACTGTAATTTATATGTCGGAGAGGCAGACATCGCATCGTGTCCAAAGCCACAGTCCACTTAAAGAAATCTCCCAAAATAAAAGTTAAGGAAACAAAACTAAATTGTACTTTATTGCGTGCTTTGCCTAATAAAGTATCACAGCTCTCGGGATAATATTTAAAGAAATAATGCCCAAATAATCGACTTTGAGACTTTAAACATATTGTGAATATGCATTTTAAAGATGTATGGTTTGTTTGGTGGGGTGCTGAATCATTGTTAAGGTTTGCTTGTGTCGTCCACACTTCCCTTTAATGAAATAAACGCTGTTTCGAAATGCGATTACATTTTTACAAGATCCAAAGACTTAAAGTATAATTTTGTATTACACTAATAAACAGTAACATACATGATCACACTTTTAAGCTCTCTATATTCACTAAGCATTAACTGGGTGGCAAAAAAAGAAAAATATCTTACCCAAAAATTATCTTTAAAATGTAGTTTTCTCATTGCGGGGACTTGTGTTTGCGCACAGCCAAAGTGTCCGTGAAGTTCCGTATCAGGCTGTAATGACCGAAGTGACTGACAGATTTCACACCGTGGTTATATCCACTCTACATGTGCTCAGAAAGACACGCATCTGGGTCCTAAACACGCGTTTTTATGTCCGACCACTGAACGAGTACGATAAGTTGCTGTGGACAGAGCCCAAAGACTTTCAGTGGACTTTTCCGCCACCTAGCGGCCGACCCACGTAACTGCAGGCCTTGTCGTTTGCTGGGCTGCTGTAAGTTAACTGATTGAACGTTTGATTAGTGTTTCTAAAATGTTCAGTCCCATAGCATATATATAAACGGTGTGGAAAACCTGTATTCGTACAAAATCATTATTTATTTTGCCATTTATCAGAGATGTAAAGTACTTGAGTATCTGTACGTCATTACTCACTCAGGGAATTAGATTGTTTTTATGTAATTGCATTTTCAAGGTGAAATGCAAATTTTACATGCTAAATCCATCCTCTTTTACCACTGCATTATTAGGTATAGTCTATTTTACCTAAGCACATTTTCTAATATAAATCTTTTCTCTAAAAAACTAAAAATTATATAGGGTGTATAATATATTTCTCCGTCGTACCAAGCTAACAAGCCAATGAACCAAGAAATGGTATTATGAATTTAATTATGAATAACCTTAATTTAACTTTTCCAGTCAGTAAAATGAACGTGTGTAGTATAAGACAGAGAAAGAAAAACTGACTGCTTCTTTCAGTAGTTCTTTTTGAGACGTGTGACTCAAAATCAACCACACCCTTGTAATCTATTTCTGTGATGTTTATTGAAAATGAAGGGCACAAATTCACATCCCATCCCCTTTAGCCACCCAACCATGAAATTCTCCAAATATTAAAAGAATATAGTTACCAAATATTTCAATAAACCCTAATCTAAAATATACATACAAAGTGTTTCGAGTTGCATTTCTCATAAGCATCATAAGCTTAAGTATGTTGTAGCACAAACTGACACCAGTGGTCTCTACGATCAACTTTGCTCATGCTTTTTGAAGAACACAGCACAGGTTAACACATTTGCTTTGCAAAGCACAGACGGAGCTGCATAAAAAGAATTTGTTTAAGAGACATGATTCCTTATATTCTTCTCACAGCATCATCAATGTCACTCATCTGCTCTTTAAGCTGGTTCCACTGCTCTGGGTTCAGTGAAATACCTGTGAGAAACGCAATAAACAAAACACTTAAACATACACAACTAACATGAGATACATTAAAGATTCAGATCCAAATATGCCTGCTTTCCTACTACAAAGTACGTCAAAAACAGTATGCCAACTGAGAGTACCTCAGATGTCCTACTGCATTCGCCGATATTCTGAGGCCTGCACTTGATAGTCTGGACTTTGCTACCCATGAGGCTATAGGACTAGCATGGTAGTGGTTATGGTAGCAATGGTGGCTATAGTACATACAGAACATGTTCATGCTACCCACCTGCATACTGACCAAAACATACTACATTGACGGTCAAGAAGCGCTACATCGAATTTAATGCATACTGCAATGGTACAATATTTCAGCAGTAGCAAACATGCTGATGTGTTGACCATGACGGAATAAATACTAAGCAGCTAAAATGATAGATTAGTGGATCATTAGTGGATAATCTGTAAATTACATTACAAGCCAGCTAGATGCCTTTTGGAAAGTACATATGGGCAGTATGACCAGAATTTTGCATCTCGGCATGATAAATTTCAGAAACTGAAAGTTAGGCCTGTAACTGGTCATTTGTTTTCTCTGTACATTGATTAAATATGTTACCGATCCTAAAATATTAGTTTTTAAAAAATGAATCATTTATGTCAACCAATAATCAATTTAAAATGCTACAGGTCAAACTAATCATATTTGGTTACAAGATTAAAGTAGCAGTCAGTATTTCAAAACATATATTTAAAATAAGAGGTTACAGGTGCCTACAGACCTTTCCTCCCTGGCTTCATTTCACCCTCTTGGTCCATCCAATATTCCCGAATATCGATCAGCACTTTTCCTTTGAAGTCTCGAACACTCACGTACCTCATCTTCCCTATCTTCAACAAAACAGATTCATGGAGTTTGTTAATTCTTTTAAAGCATCTACTAAACTGAAATGTTATGTCATTATACATCTACTACACTCTACCTGAAACATGTTGTCATTTTTATTGCTGCTGCTGCTTTTGGAGGCTGCTGACACTCTTGAGGTTTCTCCACCCTTCAGTTTCTTGGATGGCTTCTCCGGAGTCACCTGCTTCTTTCTTTTGGCCTGAAACGCACAATTTACGTTGAGCACAATAGAGATCAACAGCAGTGTTACAACAGTAAAGGTCACAGGTCACATTTATTTTCTCTATACAACATAAACCTTTCTCAGAGACCTACAATGACCTCTGATGTTGCAAATAAGATTAAACTAAAATCTCATCAAGCTTAATTTGTTATTTTGTTAATTGTTATTCTGAAATCCAGATTTGGAGACAAATAATCTTGGATGTGCTTTCATTATAGTTAGTAGCAATGTGATGTAGAGTTCATTTGCATACCTTCGTGTCAACTTCACTGTCAGAATCACTGTCTGACGTAGAGGACAGCACTTCCTTTGACTTAGGCATTCTGTAACACAATGTCATTCATAAGACAAGACATAAACCAATAGACAATTAAAAAGGGCACATATCCACACTAATATTCTGAACCATACTGTGACTGTAGATAAGATATAGATACAAACTGTAGGGACAAATACATTGCTTAGTCAATGGTCAGTTCTGATTAGGAACACGCCTTGCTATGAACTGTAATAATGTGATAAATATTAATTCTCTAACATTCAAGATTTCCCAATATCACCCTGCGATGTCTAAATGATTATTTTCCAAAAAAAATGTTGCATTTTGCAGGTATTTAATGCGTGCAAAGGAAAATCAGAGAAGGGCGTCTTTGTGCTTGTTAATAACTCAGTTATGATAGCACTCAGAAACAAGAAGGCCCGAAGATATAAACGCGCGTCAAAACGCGCAACTGCCAACAGCTTCGTTTTAGTTGAAGAAGATATTATTTGAACATCGTGGCTGATATTACAGTCGTGCTCCAATATTAAATATCAAATGACTTACATGATGTTGTAAAGTGTAAGATCAATACAAACACCAAACCCACCCGATGCGCTTTTCTGCGAAACCTGCGCTTCAGCGCGCGCTTACAATCTTGCAGGAAGGCGCTTAAAGAACTGAATTATGGGAAGTGTAGTTTTACCTCTGCGTCGCCATAACAGATTTAAAGATATAGTTTACAAAAAAAATAATCATTTAAAAGCTTCAAATACCAAAAGAAAGAAAGAAATTGTTTCAATAGAAATTATGCCACCAAGTGGTAGAGGTGTTTGATTCTGGGTTTTTCGGAGTGGACTCTGACTCCCATTTTTGGAGTCTGTAAAATTGACTTCTCAACATTTATTTTCTATTAAAACAGGTTCAGGATTATGAATATAAAATAGCAGTCCTTATTGCACACTAATCTTTGCCTCCAGGATTTACAATGTGCAGTACAGGAGTACAACACAAAGCAGAAAACTCCTCATTAAAAGTACACTTTTATGGGCAGACTAAATTAGTCTAATGTAGAAACATCAATCATGACAGTACCTTAAAATTCTGAACACCAACATTGTTCACAGGTTGATACCATTACATAACTTTAACAACAGTCCTTATTTCCATGTTATATAGAAACAAGATGCCTTTAGTTCAACAAGCTGAAAAAGTGTCACTCTGGAGTTTGGATCTCGCATTTCTTTTCCTCGTCTGGTCTCAAAACTCAGAATCTGTGAGCTGCACGGAGATGTACACACAATTACTCACATGATCTGTAGCCTTCATTTCTCTACATCACTCTGTTTCAATGTCTAAATTCTGATCAGGGCAATTTATTTTAACTTTCTACCCAACAGTTTTGAGATTACATAAATTAAATGACATCATAAACTGATTGTAGACCCTATACAAATTTGCTTCTGTATTGATCTATTGTTAGTCACATGATCACATTTTGACAACTGTTTTTTTTTTTGAGCTGTTAAACCAGAAGAACGGAAGAGTGCACAGCTAGCTGTCTACAACAACCCCACTAGAACAAAATACAGCATTGACACAGTGTTATAATGTTTAAATGTAAGAGATCAGAGATATCTGAAATTATTTATGATGATGTGATCAGGGCTGAGACTTTGGAAATGGACAGAGGAGAGAGAGTGGAGAGGACGGTGGACATCTATGAAAGTTCAGATTTTGTGAGAAATCATGAACTTATGATAAACACAGAGAACAGCAGTACAGAGAGACATCAGCCACAACATACAGGTATCCACATTCATTTATCGGTTGATTTATTGAAGTGATAAAGAACAAAAGACAAATGTAACCTGATGTCTGTTATTCTCAGGAAGTGTGTCAGTGAAGAACAGAAGACACAGAGCAGTTCAAGTGTGTTTGTGTGTTTGTGTACTTCTGCTAACTGCTGTAATAGTGCTCTGTGTGTGTTTCACCACTGAGAGAAACCAAATACTAACAAAATACAGTGAGATACTAAATCAGAACAGAATAGTGACTGAAGAAAGAGACCGATACAAAAACAAGAGTGATGAACTCCAGCATTGCTTTTATGAACAAGGTAATCGTGTGTTTATTTTTTGTATATATTTTTACACTGGGTAATGTTCTATTTATTATTATTTGTTAACTTCTTTTGTTAACGTGAACATAAATTAACAATGATTAATATATGCTGTAAAATATTTTATTCTTTGTTAGTTTATTTCACGAGTTTGTGTGCCCATATAATCTTGGCGCATGTTAAACTGTTTTTGGTTTGTTATTTTGGTTTGCATGTGATAGTCATGAATAAAAACCACAGAGAGATACAGATTTTATTTATTTAAGAAAGTTATAACACCTAGTGCCCCTTGTGTGAAAAAGAATTGAGCCTGTCCAAAGCTGGTCAAACCCAGCCAAATGCTTCCTGTGGTTATGTATGTGTTGATGCTTCCTGTAGTTAATGCTGCATAGATGCATCTTGTTGTTTGTTTTTGTTCATAATGGGTCACGGGTCACATGCCTTCATACATTTAGGTTAAAAGCTGATGACATTTATTACAAAAATGTAAAAAATATAGAAAATCAGCAAATTGTTTTTAAATACTTGGAGTTAGAGGTGTGTTAGTGCTGCTGTCTTAGCAAACATCACTAATAATAATATTGTATATTCTTCTGCTGCCTGTTGTTATAGTGCTCTGTGTGTATTTCTCCACAGAGAATATAACACCGCACATCAATAACTTGACCAAAGAAAGAGAGCATGTCTATTGAACAGCAGAACTCTGTCAGAAGAAAGAAATCAATTAATAAATGAGAGGAAAGAACTGAACAGATGGCTTACTGAACAAGATTGTTTACTCTCTCTTAAACATTAAAAACTATATTTTTTTCACTTCATACTAATGAGCATCCAGCATTATATATGAAATGGATATTTAGTTTATTTTGGACACATTTAAACATTTCACAACTGAATGATACAGTATTAAAGCATTATGCATATTTCTGAACTGACACAGCTAATATCTAACCTGTTGTATTAACAGATCAGCGCTCTGATAAGTTTAAATGGATTTACTACAACTTCAGTTTTTATTACATTTCATCTGATTATAAGAGCTGGAGAGACAGCAGACAAGACTGTCAACAGAGAGGAGCAGATCTGGTGATTATAAACAGCCCAGAAGAACAAGTGAGTGAGGAAGAAATAGATTTAGTGTAGTTGTGTGTCTTTTCATTCATTTATATGTGTATTTATGTGTTTGTGTCTGATGTTATATGTTATATATTACTGTTCCAATATAACAGAAGGTTTTGCAAAAGGCTACAGCTGGTCATTATTTTTGGATTGGTCTGAGTAAGATGAAAGGAGAATGGAAATGGGTTGATGACACCACATTATCATATGGGTGAGAAATGATTGAATTAAACTGATCATTAGTCAGAAGTTTTATAAGTTCTTAAACTCTTATATTTCATTGGTGTTTCAAGTAATGGAGTAATGGATACCCCAGAGCTTATAATGATTACTGTGTTCTAACAGATGCATCAGGGTGGTTTGATAATTCATGTTATAGCACATATAGATGGATCTGTGAGAAAAGAATTTTAAAATCACTCATTATATGATAAATATGTGCATACAATGAAATAAACTCATCAAGTCTTTTCTTCAAACACCAGCACCAGCTTCTTTTCAATCATTTTGTTTAATTATGTTCATTATTACACTATTACACAAGATTTCTTTGTCTGTTGATTATACATCAGCCTTGTATTATTATGAAGGTGATATAAGTAATCGCATGTAAATGTTTATGTTGATCTGCACAGTGTCAATTATAGTTTTCTGGATATACCATGAGAAAGAATTCAAATATGACACTTTAACTTTAACATAGGTCTAAATACTTTTCAAATAAAAGTAGCTCATATATATATTTATTTACTAATGTATATATTTAGATAATATACGTAGCAAATGGTAAAAGTAGGTGGTCTTGTTTGGCTCAGACTGGCAAGTAGTCTTTAATTATCACCATAGAAACTGTCCAGCCATGCCCAAGCATCCATTTAAAGCACCCTAGCAACCAACATGAATTATCTGTATCTCAGCTCGAGAATATCATAGAGACATGGGAGCTGGTTCTTTTGATTTATGAATAAGGCATATTTGTTAAACCATCCTAGAACTGTACTATGAACTTTACCTAATCATGTTAACATCATACTAAATAATACTAACATCACGCTTAGTCATGCTATCATCATGTATGCATCATACTATATCATACTAGCATCACACATAGTCATGTTATCATCAAGCTGTTATGATAGTATCATGCTAATTCACGCTAAAACATGTTAACATCATGTTTAATTATGTTACCATCATGTTACAACATGTTAATATTGTTTAAATATTACGGCCCGAGTTGTTCCACGGCCCGCACCACTCACATTTTCTTCAGAAAATGTACCTATTAAGGGGTCAAGCCCTGAAGGGGAACTTGATAAAACTAACTGATATTGTTAGTTTTCGTCTTCATTTGTTTCTTATTAGGGGTCAAGCCCCGTAGCCCCCTATTGTTATTGTTAGTTTTCTTCTTCTTCTTACGCTCGAGTCTATGGCAGCCCATAGAACTGTATGTAGGAAAGTTATGAAATTGGCACACTGATAGAGGACAGTAGGAACATTAACCACAGCAGTTTTAGACTCCCTAACTCAATCCCTCTAGCGCCACCAGCTGTCCAAATTTCAAGTTTGTGCTAATAACTTTTGAACCGTAAGAGCTAGAAACAAAATTCCTTTTTCTCTGATTCCTTGGTATGCACCCCATGACTTTCCGTCATGAAATTTTTTCTGTCAATTTGAAAAACTTACTTTTTCTAACTCCTCCTACTACGTTTGTCCAATTTGTACAACAAAAATATAACAAAAAGTATAACAAAAAGTTATTTAAAGATATTTGATTGGCCACTCCGTTCTCATACAGCACATCAACAAATTAGCATGCAATAATGGAAAGGCTGTATTTTGGCAATGCTTTGGTATATTGACACAAAACTTTGAAGGTGTTATTGTACCACATTAAAACAACATTGGTGACAGCTCCACCTATTGGCCAAAAATCTCTTTATTGTGTTGTAATGTGTTTTACCTAGGTTTCTTAAATAATGTTTTCTAATCTTATTTTTCTTAATCTCATTGCTCAAGCATCAAATGCTTCTCTTAGTGCAATTGGTGGGCTTGACCCCGTAATTGCTGCTTGCAGCTATATTTCTTATTATTTTTATTATAATTATTAGGGGTCAAGCCCCAACAGGGAAAAGACCCCTATTGTATCTGTTATTTTTATCTTCTCCTTCTTCCCCTCTTGAAGTTTACAGCAGCCCATAGAACAGCACATAGGTAAGTTATGAGATTTGCTAAACTGTTAGAAGACAGTCTGAAATGTTACCATAGTAAGTTTGGAGTCTCTAGAATTAGGAACTCTCTAGTGCCACCAACAGTTCAAAATTTCACTCATGTTTATGCTCACAACGTTTCATGCAAAAGTCCTAGAAAATGTTGAACTCCTTCTAGGACATATGTCTGATTTACACAAAATTTTGTATGTAGCATCTAGAAGCACCAATAACAAAAAGTTATTAAAAAAGTTTTGACAGACCCAACCATTGCACAAACGAATTTCACGAAGACCATGCAAAAACAGATGTGAGACTGTATATTTGTAATAAAAAATTGCTTAACCTATTTTTTTAAGTTATACCAGTCAGGATTTAAAATATGAAAAATGAAATATGAAATGGTTGAAATGACTTGTATAGCCAAGTTGATTAAACTTAAAATTTAAGGCAGCAAAGTGTTTTTTACAGTGTGGGGGTACATGTACAGTTTCGTTACAATAACCACCTACTGGTGCCGAGACAGGAAAAATGGCTTTTTTTGCTTATAACTTTTGAATGCTTTGTTTCTAAAATCATTAGGCAACCTTGAGGCATGTTGAGCTGAACAATATCCAATTTTCCTTGGTCAGTCATTTTGAATTTTGTCATAAAATGCTGTATTTTACGAACGCATGAACATATCATAACAAAACTTGGTATGGTTTATTGAGGCCATGTTTTGAGAGGACCTGTATAGGTTTTAAACTCCTCCTACAAAATTTGTCCAATCTGTACAAAATTTGTTACATAGCATGTAGAGACACTACTTACAAAAAGTGATTAACATCTTTCTGATTGATTAAATGATTCTCGTATACCACATCAATGAATTCTAAGGAGAGAACACCAAAAGGACTTGAGGCTGTATCTTCACAAAACTCATATATATCACTATTATATAAAATTATTATCATTATATGTCATCATTGCTCAATTTTATGACAGCACCACCTACTGGTCAAAAGTCATAAGCAATTTGTCTGTAAGTGCTTTTACCTATGTTTTTATACTGATTTTCATAAATTCATCTTCAGTTATGTCAGCATATATTGTCCTTTGTGCCGTTCTAGGGCTTGATCCTGTAGTTGCTGCTTGCAGCTGTTTTGATGCCTAGAAATAAATAGACAGCTAAGATAAGAGTCCTACTTTAACATAAGAGCCAGAGGCAACTCCTTAACTACAGACATTACAAAGCTGTTAAACAATATGAAGTCTTTAAAAACGACAGCATGCTGTAACACAAAATCTTCAAATTATTTGTATCACAACCTTTCTGTATAAATCAATATTTAGAATTTACCTAAAACACAAAGGCAAAATTATAGTAAGAAGCCTACACTTTACACAATCTAAAACTTCTCTTTAAAAGCAAGAGCTCATTTCAGGATATGAAATTGTGGTAGATACTACAGCATAACAGAAAATACATATACAAATTTCCCTTATTTTCAGAAGTGTAAGTAAAAACTGGACAGCACTACTGTTACTAATATCTATTACTAACTCTATTAACTCTGCCAAAACAAGCCTACTGAAAAGTAAACCGTATATATATATATATATATAGTGTGTGTGTATTTTTCTACTGTTGGTCTCCACAAGAATGGTCAGTCAAACACACTTTCATTGTGTCTTAAAAGCTGTTAACGGTGCACCTGATGTAGTGTAATTTTTATTGTTCAGTGACGATGTTTTCGCAAAGAAACAACAAGAAAGCACCTTTAATTTCACTTTGCATGTTTTCGTTTTCAGTCTCTGGCTGAATGTTTTGGTTCTGGACTTCAATTTCCATATTAGGGCATGATGTAATCCAGCCTCAAGCAGATTTTCTTGTTCTAGCCCCGCCCACCACTGGAGCTTCCGGAAACGTAACGAAACGGCGGTTACGTGATTTCCCAATAAGGACACAAAACACCGCCTCCAAATGAAACGTCATCACAGTGTATATAAACACTCGACATGCGTCAAAGCAGAACTTTACACGACAGAAAACAACGAGACTGATGAAACACACACCCAGCGAGAGATGTTAATGAACAAAGAGAAAATGGAGCATATGACTGAAATCCAGAGCACATCGTTGACATATTTCTCAAACAGCGTTTTTAATAACGTTGGTACATTCAGCGTTGAAGAACCAAATCTTCACTGGAACGATCGCCAAGCGACGGGCTAAACAAACGCAGAAAGGTAAAACTTTTAATTGTCTACAAATATTATTAATGAATTCTCATGATACGTAATGAATAAACTGTAGATATAAAAATACAGCGGATGTATTGTGGGTGAATCAGACAGTAATGCTACAATAGTAAATGATTAGCGGATTTAAATACAATGATTTAACATGGAGGTACCTCAAATTTCCACGGTGGATGTCCAGATGACTTTGGTAGCACCATGTTTGTTTATTGATACTAAACAGAAACAAACATGGCGGTGCTTGTTGATGATTCACTATATGACAACACCTACAAATGAAAGGCAGGACATACACAAACAAACTACCCCCTCTATGGGCCTGGGACATTTTGTCTATACTACATTTATTTTACTATATGTGAACTAAAATAAACTAAAATAAACAATACATAGGTTTAATACATTGTGTTTTTGTTAGTCTTCTCAGTGGGAGCGGGACTACTATGGAGTCATTGACCATTTATCCTCATGATCCACTGTGTTATCAGTGTCATCTACCTTGGGCAGCTCCATACAAGCAAGCAAACGTGAGTTCAGAGTTGCCATCAAACACACCAGGATCACATCAAGATCTGCATCTCATCTCTTATCATAAAATGTTCATCTTCTCCATGCTACTGAGGACCAGACTCCATCTGTGGCAGGTTGTCCGAAGATTTCTGACGTGCTGTATGAGTGTGACAGAGCTTTTCAGCTCCAAGATGTTTTTCTTCATTTGTGTGGGAAAAAATACAGCCATGATAGGCGAGTCGAAGAAAGGTGTTGTGGAGGCCCATGAGAGGCCTGGCTGGAATTTCATGAGTGGAGCAATGGATTCAGTCAGTGTCGATGAAGAGATGAAGGATCCAGATATGGAGGTCATTATGAAGCTGGTTGATGATGATGAGTTGACCAAGCCTGCTGAAAAGCAGGAATGGTCAATTAATGATTCTGATGATGAAGAGGAGGAGGATGAAGCCCAGCTCTCAGAATGGGAGTCTGAAGAAGAAACTGATGATAGCATTGATAAAAATGGAGAGGAAGATGGTGATGATGAGAATAATGAAGATCATCCTCCACAAGAGGAAGACTGGGAAACAGAGCGTGATGAGAATGTGGATTCTGATTGGTCAGATGATGATAATGAAGGTGATTCTGAAGCCTCAGCAGAGAGCCTTGAGCTTTGGGAATCCTTCATCAATAGCAGTGACCCCTACAACCCTCTGAGTTTCTCCTCCTCCACTGGATCTAGAAGCAACATCACAAACACAAGCAAGAACCAGCTACCTCTGAGCTCACAAATCAGACGAGCTGAGCCTACAGCAACAGAAGAGCAGGATCCAAAACCAAGCACAAAGAAGGGTGTGAAGAAGGTAAATATTTAATAGAAACAAATTTTAATTCAATTTACAATACAAAACAATTAATAGAGAATTTTAAAAGAGAAATTAAAAATGTCCATTGGACAAAATATGGGATAAAAACACAAAGTCATCAGTCTTCCATAACAACAGACAGCAGTTACATGATTCAGCTGAGGTCTTCATAACATTTACCAGGTTGCTGTTACACGCGATTCATGCAGCTTTACAAACAGACCTAAAGTACCACTGGTTTGAATATAAACTTCTTCTGTGTAATTTTCTTAAATATCTTTTCTGTTTTAGGTATGTTTCAGTGATAAGGTAACTGTGCACCCTCTGGTGGCTTGGAGTTTTGCTAGCAGAGCAGCACGGGATGGTTCTTGTTGGCTGCAGATGGCCAGAGACCGAGAGCGTTTTAGAAGAAGAGTGGAAAATATTGAGAGGGTCATTAATTCCTGCCTCACACCTAAACACAGAGATGCCGTTTGGGAGAGACTTCAAAGAGAAACATAATATTCCAGCTTAATTTATTTTTACAATAAAACCATTGCTGTAATATATATATATATATATATATATATATATATATATATATATATATATATATATATATATATGTATATATTAAAAGTCTGTATTTCAAGTTTCATTTTCTATTGTTAATGTTATTGTGTTGTACTAGAAACAGTGTAAATGTCTAACTTTTATATTTGTGTATCAATATTAAACTTTTCCAAAATGTGATCCTTTATGTGGTTTGGGTTTAATTTTATATGGATTATAGATTTAAAGATATAGTTTACTAAAAAAATATTTTTTTTATAAAGCTTCAAAAACCAAAAGAAAGAAATGGTCTCAATAGAAATTATGCCACCAAGCGGTAGAGGTGTTCGATTCTGGGTTTTCTGGAGTGGACTCTGACTCCCATTTTTGATACCATTACATAACTTTAACAACAGCCCTGATTTCCATGTTAAATAGAAACAAGATGCCTTTAGTTCAACAAGCTGAAAAAATGTCACTCTGGAGTTTGGATCTGACATTTCCTCGTCTGGTCTCAAAACTCACCTCAGAATCGGTGAGCTGCACGGAGATGTACACACAATTACTCGCATGATCTGTAGCCTTCATTTCTCTACATCACTCTGTTTCAATGTCTAAATTCTGTTCAGGGGGATTTAGTTTAACTTTCTGCCCAACAGTTTTGAGATTACATAAGTTAAATGACATCATAAACTGATTGTACACCCTATAAAAATGTATTTCTGTATTGATCTATTTTTAGTCACTTGATGAACTGTTTTTATGTGTGTTGAAAACAGATCTGTTAGAAGAACGGAAGAGTGCACAGCTAGCTGTCTACAACAACCCCACTAGAACAACCTACAGCATTGACACAGTGTTATAATGTTTAAATGTAAGAGATCAGAGATATCTGAAATTATTTATGATGATGTGATCAGGGCTGAGACTCTAGAAATGGACAGAGGAGAGAGAGTGGAGAGGACGGTGGACATCTATGAAAGTTCAGATTTTGTGAGAAATCATGAACTCATGATCAACACAGAGAACAGCAGTACAGAGAGACACCAGCCACAACATACAGGTACTCACATTCATTTATCGGTTGATTTATTGAAGTGATAATGAACAAAAGACAAATGTAACCTGATGTCTGTTATTCTCAGGAAGTGTGTTAGTGAAGAACAGAAGACACAGAGCAGTTCAAGTGTGTTTGTGTACTTCTGCTGACTGCTGTAATAGTGCTCTGTGTGTGTTTCACCACTGAGAGAAACCAAATACTAACAAAATACAGTGAGATACGAAATCAGAACAGAATACTGACTGAAGAAAGAGACCGATACAAAAACAAGAGTGATGAACTCCAGCATTGCTTTTATAAACAAGGTAAACGTGTGTTTATTTTTTGTATATATTTTTACACTGGGTAAAGTTCTATTTATTATTATTTGTTAACTTCTTTTGTTAACGTGAACATACATTAACAATGATTAATATATGCTGTAAAATATTTTATTCTTTGTTAGTTTATTTCACGAGTTTGTGTGCCCATATAATCTTGGCGCATGTTAAACTGTTTTTGGTTTGTTATTTTGGTTTGCATGTGATAGTCATGAATAAAAACCACAGGGAGATTTTATTTATTTAAGAAAGTTATAACACCTTGTGCCCCTTGTGTGAGAAAGAATTGAGCCTGTCCAAAGCTGATCACACCCAGCCAAATGCTTCCTGTGGTTACTGTATGTGTTGATGCTTCCTGTAGTTAATGCTGCATAGATGCATCTTGTTGTTTGTTTTTGTTCATAATGGGTCACGGGTCACATGCCTTCATACATTTAGGTTAAAAGCTGATGACATTTATTACAAACATGTTAAAAACAGTTAAAAACAGAGAAACTCAGCAAATTGTTTTTAAATACTCTGAGTTAGAGGTGTGTTAGTGCTGCTGTCTTAGCAAACATCACTAATAATAATATTGTATATTCTTCTGCTGCCTGTTGTTATAGTGCTCTGTGTGTATTTCTCCACAGAGAAAATAACACCTCACATCAATAACTTGACCAAAGAAAGAGAGAAAGTACTAACAAACAATTACAAACTACTAGAGAAAAGAGAGCAATGTCTATTGAACAGCAGAACTCTGTCAGAACTCTGTTTACTCTCTCTTCAACATTAAAAACTAATTTTTTTCTTCCACTTCATACTAATGAGCATCCAGCCTTATATATTAAATGGATATTTAGTTTATATTGGACACATTTAAACATTTCACAGTTGAATGATACAGTATTAAAGCATTATGCATATTTCTGAACTGACACAGCTAATATCTAAACTGTTGTATTAACAGATCAGCGCTCTGATAAGTTTAAATGGATTTACTGCAGCGGATTAGCGGATTTAAATACAATGATTTAACATGGAGGTACCTCAAATTTCCACGGTGGATGTCCAGATAAATTTGGTAACACCATGTTTGTTTATTGATACTAAACAGAAACAAACATGGCGGTGCTTGTTGATGATTCACTATATGACAACACCTAAAAATGAAAGGCAGGACATACACAAACAAACTACCCCCTCTATGGGCCTGGGACATTTTGTCTATACTACATTTATTTTACTATATGTAAACTAAAATAAACTAAAATAAACAATACATAGGTTTAATACATTGTGTTTTTGTTAGTCTTCTCAGTGGGAGCGGGACTACTATGGAGTCATTGACCATTTATCCTCATGATCCACTGTGTTATCAGTGTCATCTACCTTGGGCAGCTCCATACAAGCAAGCAAACGTGAGTTCAGAGTTGCCATCAAACACACCAGGATCACATCAAGATCTGCATCTCATCTCTTATCATAAAATGTTCATCTTCTCCATGCTACTGAGGACCAGACTCCATCTGTGGCAGGTTGTCCGAAGATTTCTGACGTGCTGTATGAGTGTGACAGAGCTTTTCAGCTCCAAGATGTTTTTCTTCATTTGTGTGGGAAAAAATACAGCCATGATAGGCGAGTTGAAGAAAGGTGTTGTGGAGGCCCATGAGAGGCCTGGCTGGAATTTCATGAGTGGAGCAATGGATTCAGTCAGTGTCGATGAAGAGATGAAGGATCCAGATATGGAGGTCATTATGAAGCTGGATGATGATGATGAGTTGACCAAGCCTGCAGCGATGTGTTTGTGTCTGATGTTATATGTTATATATTACTGTTCCAATATAACAGAAGGTTTTGCAAAAGGTTACAGCTGGTCATTATTTTTGGATTGGTCTGAGTAAGACGAAAGGAGAATGGAAATGGGTTGATGACACCACATTATCATATGGGTGGGAAATGATTGAATTAAACTGATCATTAGTCAGAAGTTTTATAAATTCTTAAACTCTTATATTTCATTGGTGTTTTAGGTACTGGAGGAATGGATACCCCAGAGCTTACAATCATTACTGTGTTCTAACAGGTGCATCAGGGTGGTTTGATAATTCATGTTATAGCACATATAGATGGATCTGTGAGAAAAGAATTTTAAAATCACTCATCATATGATAAATATGTGCATACAATGAAATAAACTCATCAAGTCTTTTCTTCAAACACCAGCACCAGCTTCTTTTCAATCATTTTGTTTAATTATGATAATTATTATACAATTACACAAGATTTCTTTGTCTGTTGATTATACATCATCCTTGTATTAATATGAAGGTGATATAAGTAATCGCATGTAAATGTTTATGTTGATCTGCACAATGTCAATTATAACATAGGTCCAAATACTTTTCAAATAAAAGTAGCTCATATATATATTTATTTACTAATGTATACATTTAGATAATATACGTAGCAAATGGTAAAAGTAGGTGGTCTTGTTTGGCTCAGACTGACAAGTAGTCTTTAATTATCACCATAGAAACTGTCCAGCCATGCCCAAGCATCCATTTAAAGCACCCTAGCAACCAACATGAATTATCTGTATCTCAGCTCGAGAATATCATAGAGGCATGGGAGCTGATTCTTTTGATTTATGAATAAGGCATATTTGTTAAATCATCCTAGAACTGTACTATGAACTTAGTACCTAATCATGTTAACATCATCAGACATGTATCACACATAGTCATGTTATTATCATGTATGCATCATACTATATCATATTAGCATCACACATAGTCATGCTATCATCAAGCTGTTATGATAGCATCTGCTAATTCATGCTAAAACATGTTAACATCATGTTTAATTATGTTACCATCATGTTACAACATGTTAATATCGTTTAAATATTACGGCCCGAGTTGTTCCACGGCCCGCACCACTCACATTTTCTTCAGACAATGTACCTATTAAGGGGTCAAGCCCCGAACGGGAACGAGTTTTCGTCTTCATTTTTTTCTTATTAGGGGTCAAGCCCTGTAGCCCCCTATTGTTATTGTTAGTTTTCTTCTTCTTCTTATGCTCGAGTCTATGGCAGCCCATAGAACTGTATGTAGGAAAGTTATGAAATTGGCACACTGATAGAGGACAGTAGGAACATTAACCACAGCAATTTTAGACTCCCTAACTCAATCCCTCTATCGCCACCAGCTGTCCAAATATCCACTTAAGTTTGTGCTAATAACTTTTGAACCGTAAGAGCTAGAAACAAAATTCCTTTTTCTCTGATTCCTTCGTATGCACCCCATGACTTTCCGTCATGAAATTTTTTCTGTCAATTTGAAAAACTTACTTTTTCTAACTCCTCCTACTACGTTTGTCCGATTTGTACAACAAAAATATAACAAAAAGTATAACAAAAAGTTGTTAAAAGATATTTGATTGGCCACTCCGTTCTCATACAGCACATCAACAAATTAGCATGCAATAATGGAAAGGCTGTATTTTGGCAATGCTTTGGTATATTGACACAAAACTTTGAAGGTGTTATTGTACCACATTAAAACAAAATTGGTGACAGCTCCACCTATTGGCCAAAAATCTCTTTATTGTGTTGTAATATGTCTAATCTTTTTTTTCTTGATCTCATTGCTCAAGCATGAAATGCTTCTCTTAGTGCCATTGGTGGGCTTGACCCCGTAATTGCTGCTTGCAGCTATATTTCTTCTTATTTTTATTATAATTATTAGGGGTCAAGCCCCGACAGGGAAAAGACCCCTATTGTATCTGTTATTTTTATCTTCTCCTTCTTCCGCTCTTGAAGTTTACCGCAGCCCATAGAACAGCACATAGGTAAGTTATGAGATTATAAACTGTTAGAAGACAGTCTGAAATGTTACCATAGTAAGTTTGGAGTCTCTAGAATTAGGAACTCTCTAGTGCCACCAACAGTTCAAAATTTCACTCATGTTTATGCTCACAACGTTTTATGCAAAAGTCCTAGAAAATGTTGATCTCCTTCTAGGACATATGTCTGAGTTACACAAAATTTTGTATGTAGCATCTAGAAGCACCAATAACAAAAAGTTATTAAAAAAGTTTTGACAGACCCAACCATTCCACAAACGAATTTCACGAAGACCATGCAAAAACAGATGTGAGACTGTATATTTGTAATAAAAAATTGCTTAACCTATTTTTTTAAGTTATACCAGTCAGGATTTAAAATATTAAGTTGAAATGACTTGTATAGCCAAGTTGATTAAACTTAAAAATTTAAGGCAGCAAAGTGTTTTTTACAGTGTGGGGGTACATGTACAGTTTCGTTACAATAACCACCTACTGGTGCCGAGACAGGAAAAATGGCTTTTTTTGCTTATAACTTTTGAATGCTTTGTTTCTAAAATCATTAGGCAACCTTGAGGCATGTTGAGCTGAACAATATCCAATTTTCCTTGGTCAGTCATTTTGAATTTTGTCATAAAATGCTGTATTTTACGAACGCTTGAACATATCATAACAAAACTTGGTATGGTTTATTGAGGCCATGTTTTGAGAGGACCTGTATAGGTTTTAAACTCCTCCTACAAAATTTGTCCAATCTGTACAAAATTTGTTACATAGCATGTAGAGACACTACTTACAAAAAGTGATTAACATCTTTCTGATTGATTAAATGATTCTCGTATACCACATCAATGAATTCTAAGGAGAGAACACCAAAAGGACTTGAGGCTGTATCTTCACAAAACTCATATATATCACTATTATATAAAATTATTATCATTATATGTCATCATTGCTCAATTTTATGACAGCACCACCTACTGGTCAAAAGTCATAAGCAATTTGTCTGTAAGTGCTTTTACCTATGTTTTTATACTGATTTTCATAAATTCATCTTCAGTTATGTCAGCATATATTGTCCTTTGTGCCGTTCTAGGGCTTGATCCTGTAGTTGCTGCTTGCAGCTGTTTTGATGCCTAGAAATAAATAGACAGCTAAGATAAGAGTCCTACTTTAACATAAGAGCCAGAGGCAACTCCTTAACTACAGACATTACAAAGCTGTTAAACAATATGAAGTCTTTAAAAACGACAGCATGCTGTAACACAAAATCTTCAAATTATTTGTATCACAACCTTTCTGTATAAATCAATATTTAGAATTTACCTAAAACACAAAGGCAAAATTATAGTAAGAAGCCTACACTTTACACAATCTAAAACTTCTCTTTAAAAGCAAGAGCTCATTTCAGCATATGAAATTGTGGTAGATACTACAGCATAACAGAAAATACATATACAAATTTCCCTTATTTTCAGAAGTGTAAGTAAAAACTGGACAGCAGTACTGTTACTAATATCTATTACTAACTCTATTAACTCTGCCAAAACAAGCCTACTGAAAAGTAAACCGTATATATATATATATATATATATATATATATATATATATATATATATATATATATATATAGTGTGTGTGTGTGTGTGTGTGTATTTTTCTACTGTTGGTCTCCACAAGAATGGTCAGTCAAACACACTTTCATTGTGTCTTAAAAGCTGTTAACGGTGCACCCGATGTAGTGTAATTTTTATTGTTCAGTGACGATGTTTTCGCAAAGAAACAACAAGAAAGCACCTTTAATTTCACTTTGCATGTTTTCGTTTTCAGTCTCTGGCTGAATGTTTTGGTTCTGGACTTCAATTTCCATATTAGGGCATGATGTAATCCAGCCTCAAGCAGATTTTCTTGTTCTAGCCCCGCCCACCACTGGAGCTTCCGGAAACGTAACGAAACGGCGGTTACGTGATTTCCCAATAAGGACACAAAACACCGCCTCCAAATGAAACGTCATCACAGTGTATATAAACACTCGACATGCGTCAAAGCAGAACTTTACACGACAGAAAATAACGAGACTGATGAAACACACACCCAGCGAGAGATGTTAATGAACAAAGAGAAAATGGAGCATATGACTGAAATCCAGAGCACATCGTTGACATATTTCTCAAACAGCGTTTTTAATAACGTTGGTACATTCAGCGTTGAAGAACCAAATCTTCACTGGAACGATCGCCAAGCGACGGGCTAAACAAACGCAGAAAGGTAAAACTTTTAATTGTCTACAAATATTATTAATGAATTCTCATGATACGTAATGAATAAACTGTAGATATAAAAATACAGCGGATGTATTGTGGGTGAATCAGACAGTAATGCTACAATAGTAAATGATTAGCGGATTTAAATACAATGATTTAACATGGAGGAACCTCAAATTTCCACGGTGGATGTCCAGATGACTTTGGTAGCACCATGTTTGTTTATTGATACTAAACAGAAACAAACATGGCGGCGCTTGTTGATGATTCACTATATGACAACACCTAAAAATGAAAGGCAGGACATACACAAACAAACTACCCCCTCTATGGGCCTGGGACATTTTGTCTATACTACATTTATTTTACTATATGTAAACTAAAATAAACTAAAATAAACAATACATAGGTTTAATACATTTGTTTTTGTTAGTCTTCTCAGTGGGAGCGGGACTACTATGGAGTCATTGACCATTTATCCTCATGATCCACTGTGTTATCAGTGTCATCTACCTTGGGCAGCTCCATACAAGCAAGCAAACGTGAGTTCAGAGTTGCCATCAAACACACCAGGATCACATCAAGATCTGCATCTCATCTCTTATCATAAAATGTTCATCTTCTCCATGCTACTGAGGACCAGACTCCATCTGTGGCAGGTTGTCCGAAGATTTCTGACGTGCTGTATGAGTGTGACAGAGCTTTTCAGCTCCAAGATGTTTTTCTTCATTTGTGTGGGAAAAAATACAGCCATGATAGGCGAGTCGAAGAAAGGTGTTGTGGAGGCCCATGAGAGGCCTGGCTGGAATTTCATGAGTGGAGCAATGGATTCAGTCAGTGTTGATGAAGAGATGAAGGATCCAGATATGGAGGTCATTATGAAGCTGGATGATGATGATGATGAGTTGACCAAGCCTGCTGAAAAGCAGGAATGGTCAATTAATGATTCTGATGATGAAGAGGAGGAGGATGAAGCCCAGCTCTCAGAATGGGAGTCTGAAGAAGAACCTGATGATGACATTGATAAAAATGGAGAGGAAGATGGTGATGATGAGAATAATGAAGATCATCCTCCACAAGAGGAAGACTGGGAAACAGAGCATGATGAGAATGTGGATTCTGATTGGTCAGATGATGATAATGAAGGTGATTCTGAAGCCTCAGCAGAGAGCCTTGAGCTTTGGGAATCCTTCATCAATAGCAGTGACCCCTACAACCCTCTGAGTTTCTCCTCCTCCACTGGATCTAGAAGCAACATCACAAACACAAGCAAGAACCAGCTACCTCTGAGCTCACAAATCAGACGAGCTGAGCCTACAGCAACAGAAGAGCAGGATCCAAAACCAAGCACAAAGAAGGGTGTGAAGAAGGTAAATATTTAATAGAAACAATTTTTAATTCAATTTACAATACAAAATAATTAATAGAGAATTTTAAAAGAGAAATTAAAAATGTCCATTGGACAAAATATGGGATAAAAACACAAAGTCATCAGTCTTCCATAACAACAGACAGCAGTTACATGATTCAGCTGAGGTCTTCATAACATTTACCAGGTTGCTGTTACACGTGATTCATGCAGCTTTACAAACAGACCTAAAGTACCACTGGTTTGAATATAAACTTCTTCTGTGTAATTTTCTTAAATATCTTTTCTGTTTTAGGTATGTTTCAGTGATAAGGTAACTGTGCACCCTCTGGTGGCTTGGAGTTTTGCTAGCAGAGCAGCACGGGATGGTTCTTGTTGGCTGCAGATGGCCAGAGACCGAGAGCGTTTTAGAAGAAGAGTGGAAAATATTGAGAGGGTCATTAATTCCTGCCTCACACCTAAACACAGAGATGCCGTTTGGGAGAGACTTCAAAGAGAAACATAATATTCCAGCTTAATTTATTATTACAATAAAACTATTGCTGTGTGTGTGTATATATATATATATTCTTTTTTTAAGTCTGTATTTCAAGTTTCATTTTCTATTGTTAATGTTATTGTGTTGTACTAGAAACAGTGTAAATGTCTAACTTTTATATTTGTTTATTAATATTAAACTTTTCCAAAATTTGATTCTTTATGTGGGTTTAATTTTATATGGATTATAGATTTAAAGATATAGTTTACTAAAAAAATCATTTGAAACCTTCAAATACCAAAAGAGAGAAATTGTTTCAACAGAAATTATGCCACCAAGCGGTAGAGTTGTTCAGTTCTGGGTTTTTTGTAGTGGACACCCATTTTTGGAGTCTGGAGTCTGAAATGACTTCTCGGCATTTATTTTCTATTAAAACAGGTTCAGGATTATGAATATAAAATAGCAGTCCTTATTGCACACTAATCTTTGCCTCCAGGATTTACAATGTGAAGTACAGGAGAACAACACAAAGCAGAAAACTCCTCATTAAAAGTACACTTTTATGGGCAGACTAAATTAGTCTAATGTAGAAACACATCATGACATCATGAGAGTACCTTAAAATTCTGAACACCAACATTGTTCACAGGTTGATACCATTACATAACTTTAACAACAGCCCTGATTTCCATGTTAAATAGAAACAAGATGCCTTTAGTTCAGCATGCAGGAGCAGCATGGATAAGAAATCAAGAAGATTTCATAAACAGACATCAACAAGCTGAAAAAGTGTCACTCTGGAGTTTGGATCTGACATTTCTTTTCCTCGTCTGGTCTCAAAACTCAGAATCTGTGAGCTGCACGGAGATGTACACACAATTACTCACATGATCTGTAGCCTTCATTTCTCTACATCACTCTGTTTCAATGTCTAAATTCTGATCAGGGGGATCATTTAGTTTAACTTTCTGCCCAACAGTTTTGAGATTACATAAATTAAATGACATCATAAACTGATTGTAGACCCTATAAAAATTTGCTTCTGTATTGATCTATTTTTAGTCACATGATCGTATTTTGACAACTGTTTTTTTTTTGAGCTGTTAAACCAGAAGAACGGAAGAGTGCACAGCTAGCTGCCTATACCAGTCCCACTAGAACAACCTACAGCATTGACACAGTGTTATAATGTTTAAATGTAAGAGATCAGAGATATCTGAAATTATTTATGATGATGTGATCAGGGCTGAGACTCTGGAAATGGACAGAGGAGAGAGAGTGGAGAGGACGGTGGACATCTATGAAAGTTCAGATTTTGTGAGAAATCATGAACTCATGATCAACACAGAGAACAGCAGTACAGAGAGACACCAGCCACAACATACAGGTACTCACATTCATTAATCGGTTGATTTATTGAAGTTATAAAGAACAAAAGACAAATGTAACCTGATGTCTATTATTCTCAGGAAGTGTGTCAGTGAAGAACAGAAGACACAGAGCAGTTCAAGTGTGTTTGTGTGTTTGTGTACTTCTGCTGACTGCTGTAATAGTGCTCTGTGTGTGTTTCACCACTGAGAGAAACCAAATACTAACAAAATACAGTGAGATACGAAATCAGAACAGAATAGTGACTGAAGAAAGAGACCGATACAAAAACAAGAGTGATGAACTCCAGCATTGCTTTTATGAACAAGGTAAACGTGTGTTTATTTTTTGTATATATTTTCACACTGGGTAATGTTCTATTTATTATTATTTGTTAACTTCTTTTGTTAACGTGAACATAAATTAACAATGATTAATATATGCTGTAAAATATTTTATTCTTTGTTAGTTTATTTCACGAGTTTGTGTGCCCATATAATCTTGGCGCATGTTAAACTGTTTTTGGTTTGTTATTTTGGTTTGCATGTGATAGTCATGAATAAAAACCACAGAGAGATACAGATTTTATTTATTTAAGAAAGTTATAACACCTAGTGCCCCTTGTGTGAAAAAGAATTGAGCCTGTCCAAAGCTGATCACACCCAGCCAAATGCTTCCTGTGGTTATTGTATGTGTTGATGCTTCCTGTAGTTAATGCTGCATAGATGCATCTTGTTGTTTGTTTTTGTTCATAATGGGTCACGGGTCACATGCCTTCATACATTTGGTTGAAAAGCTGGTGACATTTATTACAAACATGTAAAAAACAGAGAAACTCAGCAAATTGTTTTTAAATACTCTGAGTTAGAGGCGTGTTAGTGCTGCTGTCTTAGCAAACATCACTAATAATAATATTGTATATTCTTCTGCTGCCTGTTGTTATAGTGCTCTGTGTGTATTTCTCCACAGAGAAAATAACACCTCATATCAATAACTTGACCAAAGAAAGAGAGAAGCTACTAACAAACAATTACAAACTACTAGAGGAAAGAGAGCAATGTCTATTGAACAGCAGAACTCTCTCAGAAGAAAGAAATCAACTAATAAATAAGAGAACAGAACTGAACAGATGGCTTACTGAACAAGGTTGTTTACTCTCTCTTAAACATTAAAAACTATATTTTTTTCACTTCATACTAATGAGCATCCAGCATTATATATTAAATGGATATTTAGTTTATTTTGGACACATTTAAACATTTCACAATTGAATGATACAGTATTAAAGCATTATGTATATTTCTGAACTAACACAGCTAATATCTAAACTGTTGTATTAACAGATCAGCGCTCTGATAAGTTTAAATGGATTTACTACAACTTCAGTTTTTATTACATTTCATCTGATTATAAGAGCTGGAGAGACAGCAGACAAGACTGTAAACAGAGAGGAGCAGATCTGGTGATTATAAACAGCCCAGAGGAACAAGTGAGTGAGGAAGAAATAGATTTAGTGTATTTGTGTGTCTTTTCATTCATTTATATGTGTATTTATGTGTTTGTGTCTGATATTATATGTTATATATTACTGTTCCAATATAACAGAAGGTTTTGCAAAAGGTTACAGCTGGTAATTTGTTTTGGATTGGTCTGAGTAAGATGAAAGGAGAATGGAAATGGGTTGATGACACCACAATATCATATGGGTGAGAAATGATTGAATTAAACTAATCATTAGTCAGAAGTTTTATAAGTTCTTAAACTCTTATATTTCATTGGTGTTTTAGGTACTGGAGGAATGGATACCCCAGAGCTTATAATCATTACTGTGTTCTAACAGATGCATCAGGGTGGTTTGATAATTCATGTTATAGCACATATAGATGGATCTGTGAGAAAAGAATTTTAAAATCACTCATCATATGATAAATATGTGCATACAATGAAATAAACTCATCAAGTCTTTTCTTCAAACACCAGCACCAGCTTCTTTTCAATCATTTTGTTTAATTATGATAATTATTATACCTTTGTCTGTTGATTATATAAAATATATGCAAGTAAATGGTTATGTTGATCTGCAGAATGTCCCTTATAGTATTCTGGATATATCATGAGAAAGAATTAAAAAGATGACACTTTAGCTTTAACATACAAGTACATCCGGAAAGTATTCACAGCACTTCACCTTTTCCACATTTTGTTGTTACAGCCTTTTTCCTAAATTGATAAAATTCATTATTTTCCTCAAAATTCAACATACAATACTCCATAATGACAACATGAAAGAAGTTTGTTTGAAATCTTTGTACATTTATTAAAAATAAAAAATGAGAAAATCACATGTACATAAGTGTTCACAGTCTTTGCTCAATATTTGTTAAAGCACCTTTGGCAGCAATCACAGCCTTTTCACAGCCAAGCCTTTTGAATATGATGCTACAAGCTTGGCACACCTATTTTTTGGGAGTTTCTCCCATTTTTTGCTGGACCTCTCAAGCTTCATCAGAATGGATGGGGGGGGGGGGGGGACTCTCCAAAATTTAGAGGAGGAGTAGCAAGAAACATAATACTATACTTTTCAAAATGGCTACTACTGTAAAAAAGTAAAAGTGACATATTTGTCATATATAGTATCCCATACCTGAAATGTGACCTAGTTAAAACTCAAAGTTAAAACTGTTTAAAACTTTTTGAACTGGTGATGGTGCTATAGAGTTGATCCTAGGGTCCCCAAATTGGGTCAGGGTTCTGTTGAGGACCACCCCAATAAGTGTACCAACTTTTATAATTTTCCTATGTTCCATTCATAGGGCTTCCATAGACTCCCATTAGGGATTAATAATAAAATGAATAATAATAATAAAGATAACAATAATAAAGACAAAAGCAATAGGGTCTACTCCCCTTCTAGGTTTGGCACCTAATTAACCGTGTAAGAATCTTGCAGTTTGCATGAATGTCTGAAACTCTCAGGTCAGGTCAACAGCTTTAATGAATTAGCATTATGATACTGAAAAATTGACCAGTGTGTTTTGAACACAGTGACGTATATATATATATATTTATATGTGTGTGTGTGTGTGTTTATTTTTTTGCCATGGTCAAACACACCTACACTGTGTCTCACAAGTTTTTATTAGTGCACCAGATGTAGTTTTTTCAGTGGAAATTTCACCTTTCAATAACAATGTCTACACAAAAAAACACCAAATACTTTTGATTTCACTTTGCATGTTTTCGTTTACAGTCTCTGGCTAAATGTTTTAGTTCTGGACTTCAATTTCCATATTAGGGCATGATGCAATTCAGCCTCAAGCAGATTTTCTTGGTTTAGCCCCGCCCACCACTGGAGTTTCTTAATAAGTAACAAAACGTCTTGGTTACGTATATAACCCTCGTCCTCTGAGGGAGGGACGGAGACGTTACGTCAACTTGAGAGGGGTCTCACTTGAGAGCCCTATCACCTTCGAGTAGTAGAAAACGCGCCAATGAACATTGGCCCGAGAAGGCAGAGCCAATGAGCATTGGGGCAAAGGATTTGCGTGCCGAGACGCGCCCACCCGGAAGCGGGTATAAAGCCGGCCACAGCTCACTTTCATTCAGGTTGTGCTGAGGAGCTGAGATATGTCCCGGCCAATCAGTGGTGAATCAGGTTTGCGGCAAGGGGGCGTAACATCTCCGTTCCCTCCTTCAGGGAACAAGGGTTACATACGTAACCAAGACATAACCCTTCAGTCAGTCACATTCGACGTTACGTCAATGTACTGACGTATGGGGTCCCTGTGGAAAATGCTGCAAGCCGACCCACATTACGGGGTAGGAATGCAAGTACTGGCAGGCGCTGCAGAGACCACACCCTGCTAAAAGGAGGTAACGTGTCTTGATACTACCTATAAGGTCCTACCTACTGGGATGGCACTACTGTCAACAGAGACTGGCAGCGGTAAGCTCCAAGGAAAAGACACGGGTTCACCGACAGGGAAACCATATTATCGTGGAGAATACACACATGGGATGACCAATGGGGAATCACTACATATGGGGCACCTAGCCCAGTACAAGGGCTGACTGTGGCATACACACGAGTACTAGGCCTGGAGTGAGGCTCCTCCGCTGAGCCTTCCCACCGACAGGTGCTGGAGGAATCGCAACGCAAGGTTCACCAGTGGGAAACCATTGCGAAGGAGTAAAAATGCCTATTTCCCCCTATCCCAGGGGGGAGGCAACACAAGCAAGGACACCAAGCACATCCTCCCGCTCACTACTTAGTGGGCCCCAGCACACGGGAGGATACAGGCTCCATCCTGAGATTGTAAAACCTCGCCCAGCCCGCAGCTCTACAAAAGTCTGCTAGAGGGGCGCCGTGCGCCAACACCCAGGACAAGGCAACACTCCTAGTTGAGTGAGCCTTCACTCCAAGGGGGCACGGCATGCCTTGGGAATGGTACGCCAAGGCAATGGCATCCACTATCCAGTGGGCCAACCTCTGTTTGGAGAAGGCCTTCCCCTTCTGCCGACCTCCAAAGCAGACAAAGAGCTGATCGGAGCATCTAAAGCTCTGAGTACGGTCCACGTATATGTGCAGAGCGTGAACGGGACACAACACGGAAAGGACTGGGTCTGCCTCCTCCATGGGCAGCACTTGCAGGTTCACCACCGGGTCCTTGAAGGGTGTGGTGGGAACCTTAGGCACGTAGCCAGGCCTGGGTCTCAAGATAACGTGAGAGTAGGCAGGCCCGAACTCTAGGCATGAGTCTCTGACCGACAGTGCCTGCAGGTCCCCAACCCTCTTGATAAGGGAGAGTGCGGTCAGGAGCAGACTTAAGAGACAGGTTTCTCGGCTCGAAAAGGGCTCCCCGTAGCCCAGAAAGGACAATGGAGAGATACCAAGAGGGAAAGAGGGGCGCCCCTCAGGAACCCGATGACCAGCTCATGCTTTCCTAAATATTTACCTTCTACTGCTAGGTGATGGGCCGAGATAGCGGCCACGTACACCTTCAGGGTGGAAGGGGACAACCTCCGTTCCAGCCCTTCCTGCAGAAAGGAAAGCACAGAGCTGATCGGGCATGTGCGGGGGTCTTCTCCACGGGAACAACACCAGTCAGCGAAGAGGCTCCACTTCCAGGCGTAAGCCTGCCTGGTGGTAGGGGCCCTCGCCTGAGTGATAGCGTCCACCACGCCGGGGGTAAATCACTCAGGTCCTCCGCATCCCATCCAAGGACCAAACATGGAGGTCCCAAAGGTCGGGTGCGGGTGCCAGATAGTGCCTCGTCCCTGAGACAGAAGGTCCTTCCTCAGAGGAATCTGCCAGGGAGGAGTTGTCGCGAGGAGCATCAGGTCTGAAAACCAGGTCCGAGTGGGCCAATACGGCACAACCAGCAAGACCTGCTCCTCATCCTCCCTGATCTTGCACAGAGTTTGTGCAAGGAGGCTCACTGGGGGAAACACGTATTTGTGCAGGCCCCGGGGCCAGCTGTGTGCCAATGCATCGGTACAGAAGGGGGCCTCGGACAGGGAGTAAAACAGCGGGCAGTGGGAGGACTCGTGGGAGGCAAACAGATCCACCTGTGCCTCCCCGAATCGACTCCAGATCAGCTGGACTGCCTGGGGATGGAGTCTCCACTTCCTGGGTTTAGAAGCTGCCGTAAGAGTGCATCAGCTGCACGGTTGAGCTCACCCGGAATGTGGACAGCGTGTAGCGAGCTGAATCGCCACTGACTCAAGAGGAGGAGGTGGTGGGCAAGTTGAGACATGTGACGTGAGCGTAGACCGCCTTGGAGGTTGACGTACGCCACCGTCGCAGTGCTATCTGTACAGACAAGCACATGCCTGCCCCGCAGCAATGGAAGAAAAGGGCACAGGGCCAAAAGCACTGTCAACAATTCGAGACAATTGATGTGCACAGGCGTCGAGATCCTGTCCAGGAGCCCGAGGCCGCCTGCCCATTGCACAGAGCACCCCAGCCTGTCTTGGAGGCATCTGTTGTCACAACAACGTGCCTGGACACTTGTTCTAAGGGAACCCCGGCCTGTAGAAAGGCAATGTCCGACCAAGGGCTGAAGGTTCGGCGACAGGATAACCAGCCTTGGTGAAGTGAAAGGACAAGGCCGGGAGTGAGGAAGCAATGCATCTCTCACTGTCGGTCAGTGTCCAGTTTGGCCCAGAGTGTGGGGAAACTGCTCTTTTATTGAGAATGTGGGTGCCTGGCGGCAGAACAAAAGGAAACAAAGGATTTTCCACCCAGCCCTCCACTGGGGGAAGGAGCGGTGAGGACACCTTCTGAAAACAAGCAGTCCTTCTGGGGGACAGGGACGGTGAGCCTCAGTCCTCACTGGAGCAGGTGCCGTCGGAGGACGCCTTCGGCGACAAGCAGACTGGGGAACGGGCCGTGGCGTGGAGGTGGAGACACGCCTTGGGAGGATGTGCCTGATGGCCTCTGTCTGCTTCTGGACTGCCGAGAACTGCTGGGCAAACCCTTGACAGTGTCGCCGAAAAGGCCACCTTGGGAGATGGGGGCATCGAGAAAGCGAACCTTGTCAGCGTCCTGCATCTCCGCAAGGTTTAGCCAAAGGTGGCGTTCCTGGACCACCAAGGTGGACATCGTCTGGCCGAGGGCCCGCGCCGTGACTTTCGCCTGTCTAGCAGCCCTATAAACTTTGGCAGCGAGAGCTGTCAACATCACAACATCACAAACACAAGCAAGAACCAGTTACCTTTGAGTTCACAAATCAGACAAGCTGAGCCTACAGCAGCAGAAGAGCAGGATCCAAAACCAAGCACAAAGAAGGGTTGGAAGAAGGTAAATATTTAATAGAAACTCATTTTAATTCAATTTACAATACAAAACAATTAATTTATTAATATATTAAGTTTACCTTTAAAAGAGAAGTCATCAGTCTTCCATAACAACAGACAGCAGTTACATGATTCAGCTGAGGTCTTCACAACATTTACCAGGTTGCTGTTACACGTGATTCATGCAGCTTTACAAACAGACCTAAAGTACCACTGGTTTGAATATAAACTTCTTCTGTGTAATTTTCTTAAATATCTTTTCTGTTTTAGGTATGTTTCAGTGATAAGGTAACTGTGCACCCTCTGGTGGCTTGGAGTTTTGCTAGCAGAGCAGCACGGGATGGTTCTTGTTGGCTGCAGATGGCCAGAGACCGAGAGCGTTTTAGAAGAAGAGTGGAAAATATTGAGAGGGTCATTAATTCCTGCCTCACACCTAAACACAGAGATGCCGTTTGGGAGAGACTTCAAAGAGAAACATAATGCTCCAGCTTAATTTATTTTTACAATAAAACCATTGCTGTAATATATATATATATATATATATATATATATATATATATTAAAAGTCTGTATTTCAAGTTTCATTTTCTATTGTTAATGTTATTGTGTTGTACTAGAAACAGTGTAAATGTCTAACTTTTATATTTGTTTATTAATATTAAACTTTTCCAAAATTTGATTCTTTATGTGGGTTTAATTTTATATGGATTATAGATTTAAAGATATAGTTTACTAAAAAAATCATTTGAAACCTTCAAATACCAAAAGAGAGAAATTGTTTCAACAGAAATTATGCCACCAAGCGGTAGAGTTGTTCAGTTCTGGGTTTTTTGTAGTGGACACCCATTTTTGGAGTCTGTGGAATTGACTTCTCAACAGTTATTTTCTATTAAAACAGGTTTAGGATTATGAATATAAAATAGCAGTCCTTATTGCACACTAATCTTTGCCTCCAGGATTTACAATGTAAAGTACAGGAGTACAACACAAAGCAGAAAACTCCTCATTAAAAGTACACTTTTATGGGCAGACTAAATTAGTCTAATGTAGAAACACATCATGACATCATGAGAGTACCTTAAAATTCTGAACACCAACATTGTTCACAGGTTGATACCATTACATAACTTTAACAACAGTCCTTATTTCCATGTTATATAGAAACAAGATGCCTTTAGTTCAACAAGCTGAAAAAGTGTCACTCTGGAGTTTGGATCTGACATTTCTTTTCCTCGTCTGGTCTCAAAACTCAGAATCGGTGAGCTGCACGGAGATGTACACACAATTACTCACATGATCTGTAGCCTTCATTTCTCTACATCACTCTGTTTCAATGTCTAAATTCTGATCATGGCAATTTAGTTTAACTTTATGCCCAACAGTTTTGAGATTACATAAATTAAATGACATCATAAACTGATTGTAGACCCTATAAAAATTTGCTTCTGTATTTATCTATTTATAGTCACATGATCACATTTTGACAACTGTTTTTTTTTTGAGCTGTTAAACCAGAAGAACGGAAGAGTGCACAGCTAGCTGCCTATACCAGTCCCACTAGAACAACCTACAGCACTGACACAGTGTTATAATGTTTAAATGTAAGAGATCAGAGATATCTGAAATTATTTATGATGACGTGATCAGGGCTGAGACTCTGGAAATGGACAGAGGAGAGAGAGTGGAGAGGACGGTGGACATCTATGAAAGTTCAGATTTTGTGAGAAATCATGAACTCATGATCAACACAGAGAACAGCAGTACAGAGAGACATCAGCCACAACATACAGGTACTCACATTCATTTATCAGCTGATTTATTGAAGTGATAAAGAACAAAAGACAAATGTAACCTGATGTCTGTTATTCTCAGGAAGTGTGTCAGTGAAGAACAGAAGACACAGAGCAGTTCAAGTGTGTTTGTGTACTTCTGCTGACTGCTGTAATAGTGCTCTGTGTGTGTTTCACCACTGAGAGAAACCAAATACTAACAAAATACAGTGAGATACGAAATCAGAACAGAATAGTGACTGAAGAAAGAGACCGATACAAAAACAAGAGTGATGAACTCCAGCATTGCTTTTATGAACAAGGTAAACGTGTTTATTTTTTGTATATATTTTCACACTGGGTAATGTTCTATTTATTATTATTTGTTAACTTCTTTTGTTAACGTGAACATAAATGAACAATAATTAATATATGCTGTAAAATATTTTATTCTCTGTTAGTTTATTTCACGAGTTTGTGTGCCCATATAATCTTGGCGCATGTTAAACTGTTTTTGGTTTGTTATTTTGGTTTGCATGTGATAGTCATGAATAAAAACCACAGGGAGATTTTATTTATTTAAGAAAGTTATAACACCTAGTGCCCCTTGTGTGAAAAAGAATTGAGCCTGTCCAAAGCTGATCACACCCAGCCAAATGCTTCCTGTGGTTATTGTATGTGTTGATGCTTCCTGTAGTTAATGCTGCATAGATGCATCTTGTTGTTTGTTTTTGTTCATAATGGGTCACGGGTCACATGCCTTTATACATTTAGGTTAAAAGCTGGTGACATTTATTACAAACATGTAAAAAACAGAGAAACTCAGCAAATTGTTTTTAAATACTCTGAGTTAGAGGTGTGTTAGTGCTGCTGTCTTAGCAAACATCACTAATAATAATATTGTATATTCTTCTGCTGCCTGTTGTTATAGTGCTCTGTGTGTATTTCTCCACAGAGAATATAACACCTCACATCAATAACTTGACCAAAGAAAGAGAGAAGCTACTAACAAACAATTACAAACTACTAGAGGAAAGAGAGCAATGTCTATTGAACAGCAGAACTCTCTCAGAAGAAAGAAATCAACTAATAAATAAGAGAACAGAACTGAACAGATGGCTTACTGAACAAGGTTGTTTACTCTCTCTTAAACATTAAAAACTATATTTTTTTCACTTCAAACTAATACTAATGAGCATCCAGCATTATATATTAATTGGATATTTAGTTTATTTTGTTTTTAAACATTTCACAATTAAATGATACAGTATTAAAGCATTATGTATATTTCTGAACTGACACACCTAATATCTAAACTGTTGTATTAACAGATCAGCGCTCTGATAAGTTTAAATGGATTTACTACAACTTCAGTTTTTATTACATTTCATCTGATTATAAGAGCTGGAGAGACAGCAGACAAGACTGTCAACAGAGAGGAGCAGATCTGGTGATTATAAACAGCCCAGAGGAACAAGTGAGTGAGGAAGAAATAGATTTAGTGTAGTTATGTGTCTTTTCATTCATTTATATGTGTATTTATGTGTTTGTGTCTGATGTTATATGTTATATATTACTGTTCCAATATAACAGAAGGTTTTGCAAAAGGTTACAGCTGGTCATTAGTTTTGGATTGGTCTGAGTAAGACGAAAGGAGAATGGAAATGGGTTGATGACACCACAATATCATATGGGTGAGAAATGATTGAATTAAACTGATCATTAGTCAGAAGTTTTATAAGTTCTTAAACTCTTATATTTCATTGGTGTTTCAGGTACTGGAGGAATGGATACCCCAGAGCTTACAATCATTACTGTGTTCTAACAGATGCATCAGGGTGGTTTGATAATTCATGTTATAGCACATATAGATGGATCTGTGAGAAAAGAATTTTAAAATCACTCATCATATGATAAATATGTGCATACAATGAAATAAACTCATCAAGTCTTTTCTTCAAACACCAGCACCAGCTTCTTTTCAATCATTTTGTTTAATTATGTTAATTATTATCCTCTTTCTGTTGATTATATGATATACGCAAGTAAATGTTTATGTTTATGTCCCTTATAGTTTTCTGGATATACTATGAGAAAGTATTAAAAAGATGACACTTTAGCTTTAACATACAAGTGCATCTGGAAAGTATTCACAGCACTTCACCTTTTCCACATTTTGTTGTTACAGCCTTTTTCCTAAATTGATAAAATTCATTATTTTCCTCAAAATTCAACATACAATACCCCATAATGACAACGTGAAAGAAGTTTGTTTGAAATCTTTGTACATTTATTAAAAATAAAAAATGAGAAAATCACATGTACATAAGTGTTCACAGCCTTTGCTCAATATTTGTTAAAGCACCTTTGGCAGCAATCACAGCCTCAAGTCTTTTTGAGTATGATGCTACAAGCTTGGCACACCTATTTTTTGGGAGTTTCTCCCATTCTTTGCTGGACCTCTCAAGCTTCATCAGAATGGATGGGGGGGGGACTCTCCAAAATTTAGAGGAGGAGTAGCAAGAAACATAATACTATACTTTTCAAAATGGCTACTACTGTAAAAAAGTAAAAGTGACATATTTGTCATATATAGTATCCCATACCTGAAATGTGACCTAGTTAAAACTCAAAGTTAAAACTGTTTAAAACTTTTTGAACTGGTGATGGTGCTATAGAGTTGATCCTAGGGACCCCAAATTGGGTCAGGGTTCTGTTGAGGACCACCCCAATAAGTGTACCAACTTTTATAATTTTCCTATGTTCCATTCATAGGGCTTCCATAGACTCCCATTAGGGATTAATAATAAAATAAATAATAATAATAAAGATAACAATAATAAAGACAAAAGCAATAGGGTCTACTCCCCTTCTAGGTTTGGCACCTAATTAACCCTGTAAGAATCTTGCAGTTTGCATGAATGTCTGAAACTCTCAGGTCAGGTCAACAGCTTTAATGAATTAGCATTATGATACTGAAAAATTGACCAGTGTGTTTTGAACACAGTGACGTATATATATATATATATATATATATATATATATGTGTGTGTGTGTGTGTGTGTGTGTGTGTGTGTTCTTTTTCTGCCAAGGTCAAACAGTGTCTCACAAGTTTTTATTAGTGCACCAGATGTAGTTTTTTCAGTGGAAATTTCACCTTTCAATAACAATGTCTACACAAAAAAACACCAAATACTTTTGATTTCACTTTGCATGTTTTCGTTTACAGTCTCTGGCTAAATGTTTTAGTTCTGGACTTCAATTTCCATATTAGGGCATGATGCAATTCAGCCTCAAGCAGATTTTCTTGGTTTAGCCCCGCCCACCACTGGAGTTTCTTAATAAGTAACAAAACGTCTTGGTTACGTATATAACCCTCGTCCTCTGAGGGAGGGACGGAGACGTTACGTCAACTTGAGAGGGGTCTCACTTGAGAGCCCTATCACCTTCGAGTAGTAGAAAACGCGCCAATGAACATTGGCCCGAGAAGGCAGAGCCAATGAGCATTGGGGCAAAGGATTTGCGTGCCGAGACGCGCCCACCCGGAAGCGGGTATAAAGCTGGCCACAGCTCACTTTCATTCAGGTTGTGCTGAGGAGCTGAGATATGTCCCGGCCAATCAGTGGTGAATCAGGTTTGCGGCAAGGGGGCGTAACATCTCCGTTCCCTCCTTCAGGGAACAAGGGTTACATACGTAACCAAGACATAACCCTTCAGTCAGTCACATTCGACGTTACGTCAATGTACTGACGTATAGGGCTCCCCTGTGGAAAATGCTGCAAGCCGACCCACATTACGGGCTAGGAATGCAAGTACTGGCAGGCGCTGCAGAGACCACACCCTGCTAAAAGGAGGTAATGTGTCTTGATACTACCTATAAGGTCCTACCTACTGGGATGGCACTACTGTCAACAGAGACTGGCAGCGGTAAGCTCCAAGGAAAAGACACGGGTTCACCGACAGGGAAACCATATTATCGTGGAGAATACACACATGGGATGACCAATGGGGAATCACTACATATGGGGCACCTAGCCCAGTACAAGGGCTGACTGTGGCATACACACGAGTACTAGGCCTGGAGTGAGGCTCCTCCGCTGAGCCTTTCCACCGACAGGTGCTGGAGGAATCGCAACGCAAGGTTCACCAGTGGGAAACCATTGCGAAGGAGTAAAAATGCCTATTTCCCTCTATTCCAGGGGGGAGGCAACACAAGCAAGGACACCAAGCACATCCTCCCGCTCACTACTTAGTGGGCCCCAGCACACGGGAGGATACAGGCTCCATCCTGATATTGTAAAACCTCGCCCAGCCCGCAGCTCTGCAAAAGTCTGCTAGAGGGGCGCCGTGCGCCAACACCCAGGACAAGGCAACACTCCTAGTTGAGTGAGCCTTCACTCCAAGGGGGCACGGCATGCCTTGGGAATGGTACGCCAAGGCAATGGCATCCACTATCCAGTGGGCCAACCTCTGTTTGGAGAAGGCCTTCCCCTTCTGCCGACCTCCAAAGCAGACAAAGAGCTGATCGGAGCATCTAAAGCTCTGAGTACGGTCCACGTATATGTGCAGAGCGTGAACGGGACACAACACGGAAAGGGCTGGGTCTGCCTCCTCCATGGGCAGCACTTGCAGGTTCACCACCGGGTCCTTGAAGGGTGTGGTGGGAACCTTAGGCACGTAGCCAGGCCTGGGTCTCAAGATAACGTGAGAGTAGGCAGGCCCGAACTCTAGGCATGAGTCTCTGACCGACAGTGCCTGCAGGTCCCCAACCCTCTTGATAAAGGAGAGTGCGGTCAGGAGCAGACCTAAGAGACAGGTTTCTCGGCTCGAAAAGGGCTCCCCGTAGCCCAGAAAGGACAATGGAGAGATACCAAGAGGGAAAGAGGGGTGCCCCTCAGGAACCCGATGACCAGCTCATGCTTTCCTAAATATTTACCTTCTACTGCTAGGTGATGGGCTGAGATAGCGGCCACGTACACCTTCAGGGTGGAAGGGGACAACCTCCGTTCCAGCCCTTCCTGCAGAAAGGAAAGCACAGAGCTGATCGGGCATGTGCGGGGGTCTTCTCCACGGGAACAACACCAGTCAGCGAAGAGGCTCCACTTCCAGGCGTAAGCCTGCCTGAGTGTAGGGGCCTCGCCTGAGTGATAGTGTCCACCACGCCGGGGGTAAATCACTCAGGTCCTCCGCATCCCATCCAAGGACCAAACATGGAGGTCCCAAAGGTCGGGTGCGGGTGCCAGATAGTGCCTCGTCCCTGAGACAGAAGGTCCTTCCTCAGAGGAATCTGCCAGGGAGGAGTTGTCACGAGGAGCATCAGGTCTGAAAACCAGGTCCGAGTGGGCCAATACGGCACAACCAGCAAGACCTGCTCCTCATCCTCCCTGATCCTGCACAGAGTTTGTGCAAGGAGGCTCACTGGGGAAACACGTATTTGTGCAGGCCCGGGGCCAGCTGTGTGCCAATGCATCGGTACAGAGGGGGGCCTCGGACAGGGAGTAAAACAGCGGGCAGTGGGAGGACTCGTGGGAGGCAAACAGATCCACCTGTGCCTCCCGAATCGACTCCAGATCAGCTGGACTGCCTGGGGATGGAGTCTCCACTTCCTGGGTTTAGAAGCTGCCGTAAGAGTGCATCAGCTGCACGGTTGAGCTCACCCGGAATGTGGACAGCGCGTGCAGCTGAATCGCCACTGACTCAAGAGGGAGGAGGTGGTGGGCAAGTTGAGACATGTGACGTGAGCGTAGACCGCCTTGGAGGTTGGCGTACGCCACCGTCGCAGTGCTATCTGTACAGACAAGCACATGCCTGCCCCGCAGCAATGGAAGAAAAGGGCACAGGGCCAAAAGCACTGTCAACAATTGAGACAATTGATGTGCACAGGCGTCGAGATCCTGTCCAGGAGCCCGAGGCCGCCTGCCCATTGCACAGAGCACTCAGCCTGTCTTGGAGGCATCTGTTGTCACAACAACGTGCCTGGACACTTGTTCTAAGGAACCCCGGCCTGTAGAAAGGCAATGTCCGACCAAGGGCTGAAGGTTCGACGGGATAACCAGCCTTGGTGAAGTGAAAGGACAAGGCCGGGAGTGAGGAAGCAATGCATCTCTCACTGTCGGTCAGTGTCCAGTTTGGCCCAGAGTGTGGGGAAACTGCTCTTTTATTGAGAACGTGGGTGTCTGGCGGCAGAACAAAAGGAAACAAAGGATTTTCCACCCAGCCCTCCACTGGGAAGGAGCGGTGAGACACCTTCTGAAAACAAGCAGTCCTTCTGGGGACAGGGACGGTGAGCCTCAGTCCTCACTGGAGCAGGTGCCGTCGGAGGACGCCTTCGGTGCCAAGCAGACTGGGGAACGGGCCGTGGCGTGGAGGTGGAGACACGCCTTGGGAGGATGTGCCTGATGGCCTCTGTCTGCTTCTGGACTGCCGAGAACTGCTGGGCAAGCCCTCGACAGTGTCGCGAAAAGGCCACCTTGGGAGATGGGGGCATTGAGAAGCGAACCTTGTCAGCGTCCTGCATCTCCGCAAGGTTTAGCCAAAGGTGGCGTTCCTGGACCACCAAGGTGGACATGCGTCTGGCTGAGGGCCGCGCCGTGATTTTCGCCTGTCTAGCAGCCCTATAAACTTTGGCAGCAAGAGCTGCCAACATCA